>CM031238.1:46814785-47213786 GCA_018340775.1 Taxus wallichiana var. yunnanensis
ATGGGAAAATGGAGGAGTGGGAGAGTGGGCCCGTAATGTTTTCTTTGCCCCGGAGTAGAATCTTAATGAATTTTGTCCAAATAATATATGAATTTTCATGAAAATATAAAAATTAATACAATGATCATATTTAGAACACTTTAAAATTAGTTCTCAAATAACTTTTACTTATATTTCAATTTTTTCCTAGAGTGGTGCTACTGATGAGCCGAGTGAAAAGAAGAGTTTTCAATGAAACTGAGCCAAATAAACTTGTAAGTCATGAAGAAAATTGATAATACCATCACTTGATATTTTTTAGGCTCCTAAATCTTTATGGGGTGTCTGAAACATTTAGAGAAAGCTCCGCCTTGTAAAAAGACTCTTATGTTTCACTAATGACAATTTTCCACATTTGTATTCTCCCATAATTCTTCCTTGATCATTACACCATGAATTAGGATCTTTCATCTTTCCAATTCTTGGGATATGATCTCCCAAAACTTCACGAGGCTCCCAAAATATTGAACAAGGTGACTAGCTCTTTTGGAACTTGCATTTCCTAGTGCCTTGCCAAAAAGACCTGGTATTGCTTAACTTGTTCTTGAACTCAATTTTCTTCACAAAATCTTCCTAAACTACCTCAAAAAACTTCATTTATCTCCAACACACCTCTTGGATGGTTTTAATCTTCCCTATACACCTTGGAAGGATGTTCATCAGTGACAAAAATACCAAAAATATCCCTTTTGAAGACTCCGAGCATTATTATTTCTTAGATCTCAAAGAGCATTGTTCACTCCTTTAGAAAAATAAACTTCCTTAGAAGATTCATTCCTTATTTTACAAAGTTGACTAGAAACATATCTCAAATTATGAATGAAATAAATCTTTTCATTCAAGTGTTGAAGGGAAGAAGGCTTTTGAGAACATAACAAGAACTATTGCAAGGACACTGTTACGATTTGTCTAGATTTTGACAAGGACTTCATAATATACTACTACACTTCCGAGAATACTTTTTCTGCCATTTTTGCTCAAAATAAATTTCAAGGGTGTGAGGTACCTATTTCCTTCATGAGCTATGTGTTGAAAGCTAACGAGTTGAAGTACTCCCACTGTAAAAGCATGCTTTTGTTGTGGTGAAGGCTATAAAAAATTATGGTTTTATGTTCTCAACTCTCACTCAATTGTGTTTGTACACTGATATAGTAGTGAAGTCTATTCTCACTCAGCAATAATTTGGTTCCAAATGAGGAAAATAGGTTGCTAAGGTTCAGGAGTATGATCTTGACATCAAACCAAATAATCTTATTTGAGGAAAAGATATATGTTAGTTTATTGGTGAAGGCTCAAAAAGTAATTCAAGTAGTAAGGATAATGTTGAAATACCCACAGCTTCTCTTTCTCGATCTCTACCGATGAGTGGTACTCCAATATTGCTCATTTTCTTACATATGGAGAATGTCCGCACGTCTCTCAAGCTAAAGATAAGAGAGCCATAAAAATCAAGGCTTCACATTATGTCCTCTAAGACAATTCTCTTTTCAAGAAAGGAGTTGATGGACATTTTGTAAGATGTGTGGACAAGGAACAACAAAAGAGGTTACTAAGAGCCTTTCATGATTAGGCCTGCATAGAAAATTTTTCTTCTTTAGTAACAGCCCATAAGATTCTCCAAGGGGATACTATTGGCCAACCTTGTTCAAGGGTGCAACTAAGTGGGTTTCCAAATGTGAATCCCGACAAACTTTTGCTTTGGTAGACCTAAGTTGGCTACTTTTCCTTTAATACCAAAGTGATAATTGAAATCTTTTCTAGCATTGAGGGATATATTTTATTGGAACTTTCAATCCCAATTCAAGTGTAGACTACACTCATGTTTAACTACCACAAATTACTTCATGAAGTGGGTAGAGGCCATTCTAGTCAAAAGAACCACTTTTATAGTTGTATGTGATTTTATCAAGGAGAATATCTTGGTTAAATTTGGGGTCCTAAATAAGATTGTAATAGATAATGCCCCTAATTTATCTTCTCATGAACTTATTTACTTTTGTTATGGATATGGTATTTCCTTGTACATTCTTCATACTATTATCCATAAGGGAATGAACAAGCAGAATCGACCAAAAAGAACATGTTGACCATTATTAGAAATTTATTGGATGAATCATAGAGAAACTAACACAAGAATTTATATGATGCTCTTTGGGTAGATAGAATAGCACAAAAATAACTATTGGGATGTCACCATTTCAATTGGTTTATGGAATGGAAGCTCGGTTACTAGTTTCTTAGATTTACCACCCTACACTTGGCCAAGGCAATTAAGGATGAGAAGTTCAAGGATGGAATGGAAAAGATAATCATTTACCTACATAAGTTGGATGGGGAAATATTACAAGTTGTAGATAGGATCTCTACACTTCAAAAAGATTCAAGATTTTTTTGAAAAAAATACCAAGTCTCGTGACTTTCAAGTTGGAGACATTGTGTTGCTCTCGGACAAAGGAGAAAACCTCGCTAAATTCAGTTAAATTAAACTCACTTTAGCTTGGTCCTTTTAAAATTTGTCACTTTTTTGGTGAAAAATATTACTACTTAAGCTATATGGATGAAACTTCCCTTCCACCGCATATAGTGGTCAAGACTTTCCTAAAAATTGTCAAGTCCTAGGTGGATGACAGATCCTTTTATATAGTTTTATGCATAGTCTTGTATAGTACTTGTTTTTGGTCTATGTTTTGTGTATTTTTCTCCTTCTCTATGGTCTTTCTTTGTATATTTTCCCAATGGATGTATGCACTTTGGTCCTAGTAACCAAGATATTTTGATGTTATTTTCTTTGTCTTGCTTTCACTCTATGTCAAGTCAAGTCAAGCCCCAAAAAGAGCCAGTTGTTGTCACCTATCCAAAAATGTGGAATTTCAAAAAAATTGATTTTTTAGCTAAGTGACCCTTTACAAAGATGTATTTTCCTTTTTGGAGTCAAAAGAGTGAAAATATTTCAATAGTTAGTCGATTTTGAGTTATTTTTGGCATTGTGCGGCTATTACGGACTTTGGAGGAAAACAAGGAACAATTTCTCTATTCCTCCTATTCCCTGATTCCCCGATTTTCTTTCAAAGCTCTATTGGGAAGTGTTAATCAATTTTTCTGAATCACAAAGTGGAACTAGTTCCTATTGGTCCTTTTTTCTCCATGATTTTATGTTCCCGCATTTCATTGTTCTCCACATAAAATTTTCTACCACATTGTATTAATTTTTCTTTAGCTACAGTGTATTGTGGAAAATGTTGGAATGGAGAGATATGTTCATCCCCACTCTTTTTCCCTATGGGGACCCTCTTATCCATAAACCACTAAGTCTCCCTTCACCGGGATTATGTACAAACTTTTTGAACATAATCAAATAGTTCCCTCGAGCTCTCTATTCCCCACATCTCCATCTTCTCCACATATAATAGGGTTCATTGAGTTCTTCCAACTCCCGTCATATATGATGAATGTAGGGATGGGTTCAAAAGTTCCCAAGAGTATGATGATGCCCGCATTGCACTAACCATGCCCAAATTACCCTATTTTTGAATCCCATTGCTATAAAAGGTCAAAAATTGATCATTTTTAACCTTTGTAACTCGAGTTCTCACTATACACTACCTATTTCTCTCTCGCATCCTCGAAAGAGATTTTTTCTCATAACTTGGTCAATTTTTATCCAAATTCAAAAATTCAAGTTTCCTTGGAACCATTGTGGAGGTTTTGTCCATTTTTTCCTAAAGGTGAGTGGCTTCATCCTTTCTTGTTGTATTATGGTAGTTATTTGTGTTTTTACCCTCCCCTAAAAATATCTTTGAAAACCATTGTTAAATATACATTTCTTCCGAGTTTTCGACACACCTCCATAGTGAAGTTATAATATGGAGGATAAGAGTACATTTCTTCCCTTAAAACCTCTATGCCTAATAAAGGAGACAATGATGTGAGGTGTAGTGCCCACTTCCCTTTGACACCTTTTTGATACGATCATGACACTATTGACTATATCATGGAAATTATTATAGTTTTGATTTAGTATGATGTTGACCATGGATTATTGTTGATCTTGATTTAGTCATGATGCATGATGATTATTAGAGACACTTCATATGTGGATGATGATGTACTATTTAACATCGATATATTTGGAATGTTGTTCGGACATGTGATTTTTAGATATTGTGAGTAGACCTAGAAAATAGACATTATATGATGATGATATAGTTGTTGATATAAATTGTAATCGATATTGTTGATTTCCTTGATGTTGTTGTGATTCATATGTATATATTATTTTTTGATTATATTTATATCATGTTGGATGTTCGATATGGCCACGAGGCCGAAGGAGGTATTGTGTTTTATAGGTTAAAATATCACAACAAACATCGAGGATTGAGACCAACTACATTGGAATTCTAGATGAATTCAACAAGGTCACCATGACAACATGTTTTGTGTGTGTGTTGTTTTTGTTTTTATTAGGGATTCCCATGGGGAATTACCTTTGAATGTGACCAAGGGGATTTATGTATTTATTAATGTGGTTTCTTTTATTAATTTTTGCATGTGTTTATTTTGTGGTGCTTTTACCCTTTTTCATTAGTTATTTAATGTTGTGTTAATGTCGTGAATAATCATGTTGTTAAAGTAAACAAATTAATATGTCATAAGAAAGTAATTAGTGAAGTGGTTGGATTTTGTATTAAATGTTGTAAGAATGTGTAAGTGTCCTTGTAAGTGATGTGCAAGTTAACTTTTGAATGTGAAACACTCCACCTTCTTGGAAATTTGAATTTGTCCTTGGAGGCTGATTTTGGAGGCTTGTGGGACAAGTTAGACTTGTCCCATACCTCTTAAATTTACATACCAACCTTACCTATGGTTGGAGGGTTGAATTTAGACCTTCTTTATGCATTTTGATATGACTAATTATAAGTTTTAATTGCACTCTTCTTACATTTTATTAAATTTAGTCCTTATGGGGTGTGGGCTTTTTGGAGTGTGTAAGTAAATTGTCATATTATTCACCCACCTCTTTATTGTGCATTGGAGAATGAATTTGACTTTTGTGTGGAGTTGAGGATGTGTGATGTGGCATCCTACATGGATCTACCTCATCCTCTTTTTTTCCCTCTTCTATAAAATTAGAACTCCTTGCTTTGTTTTGGGTTGTTGAAATTTTGGAATGCTTCCTTGGGGAATTTTCTTGTTGATTGGAGCTCTTGCCTTGGAGGAGCTTTTGGGAAGACTGTTACATGTTTGTGCTTGGCTATTTGGATTGATTGCATTGGGATAGAGCTTGTTGTTTTGGAACTTAGACAACTCCATCATGGAGAGGTAAGAGCTTGGCTCTTGAAATGCCCTTCTTTTTATTTATGTAAATATTCTTGTGTGAATGTTTCGCATATATTGTGGGTTGTTGGGTAGATGGCCTAGGAATGGTAGTAGAGAAGACTATGGGGTTATTTTATGGGAGGCACAAGTGGTTTTATAAGGGTGGAGGGAGTTGGGAATTTGGGTTCCACCTTACAAAGAAATAGTTTGCCTTTTTTACTCGTTATGGGGTGCCATAAGAGGTTGGGGAGTTATAAGAAAATGTGAGGAATAAGGGGTACTTGGGAGAGGCATAAGGGCATGACAGGTTTTGAATTGATATATATATATATATATATATATTGGGCTATTCTCGGGGATACCTAATTTTCCCCTTTAGGAGGCATAAGCAACATCCCCATAGCTTCTTGCTCCTTTGGCTTGCTTGATGAAGCATTAGTATTGCTTGTCATGTGTTAATGTAGTTGTAAAACTAGATTCTGTTTTGGACTCGTATTTTATTGTGAATTTTGTGTGTATGTTTTATGGAATCATGTTCTTGCCATGAGTTGGATCACACATTTTATTGCATTGTGGTTGGGGCTCGGGGCCAATGAAGAAAGATGGATTCTCCTTTTCATTGGATGTCTTGGTTGGGTGGAGAGCGTTGCCTTTCCCCTACTCCTGTTGTGATCAAATTGGAAGAATGAGAAGAATGCATGTTGCTATCCTGGAGTTGGGAAAAGATAGTTTGATAGTCCCTCGTGAAATGAAATCTCATTATAACATTTCCCATGAAATTGTAAATGTTTTGGGAAAGATGTTGTATGGATTATGAAATTTGTAAAGTGGAATGAAAAAGAGATAGACTCTTTTTTTTTTTGAAAGAATGTGAATGAAATGTAATCAGTATGATGAATTTTGAAGTAAGAAAGAAGGAAGTTGTAAATTTGAAATGTGAAAGATATATATACTCGGTTTTGTTCATTTGAAAGAAATAAATTGAAATCTGTTATTTGCATTCAAGAAATTGAAATATGTAAAGTTGTATATTTGAAATCAATGAAAGATTGCACTACCTTTATTAATTTACATTATTGTATTGAAATTGATCATCAAATTGTGATTTGAAATCTCTATTTGGAAAATTGAAATGAGGAATACGTATGAAGGAAATATATGTAACTTTGTTCTTTTGAAAAATGTTAAAATTGGAAATCAGACTTTGCATTTTAGCTATTAAATGGTTTGTTTAAATCAACTAAATGTATTATACTAGAATAGAAATGAATTTCCATATTTGGAAGATGAAAATGATAAACAGATCCTTTAGAAATTGACCTCTATTTTGAATTTTAAACTGGAAAATACTTCCTCTAAAATGCACAGTTCGAACCTGCAAACAATAAATAACATTGAAACATTGAAATCTAACATGTTATGATATAAATGAACTCAATTGACTAAAACACTTAAGGAAAAATCCTTCAAACATTACAAAATCGGGCCCAAACCTTTCACAGTTATTTTGTTGTCTGAAGTTGTAAAAATTTGAATTGGAAATCAATCAAGAAAATTACCTTCCAAATGCATCCTAAATTCTTCTTAGAATAATTCTACATGTCTATTTGGCATCTTTGAGTGAAGGAGAAGATCAAATTGAACAAAATTTACAAGTTAAAATTTACCACCAGCACTTTGTGAAATCCTGCACTGACTTTTCTTAAAATTTACCCCTTAAACTTTATCAAAATCTAAAATTAATGATCTCTATGAAAAGAGGACGTCGAGAGATTTCCAGAAAGTCTTCATTTTCCCAAAACTCGAGCTTTCTATCAAAAGTTATGGCCTTTTGAAGTTTTACTTCATTTTGGCTTCAAAAATTAATCTAACTGTCAAAAAGAAATTTTGGAAAAATTTCCCCGTGGACCCGCCGCCCCACTTTTTCCCTTTGTCTCCTTTCATGGGCTGAAAATTTGAACTTAACATTTTTAAAAAAATTGGGAAAATTTTCCAACTTTTCCCCGCCGTTACTGTCCCATGCACCCAATCAAAAGTCGCCACGTGGCCTCACCAGAAAATGGTAGAGGCGGGGAATCCATTTTGACCTTAATGTTTTAGAAATAAAAATTGGGAATTTTTCTAATTTTCCTCCACCTCCCCACCGGCCAACAGCCATGAATGGCCGACATGTGGCATCACTAGCAATGGCAAAGGAGCGGAGTTGTTTTTGACCTTGAAACTTTAAAACTCTTTTTGGAAAAAATTCTAAAGTTTCCCGCCACCTACAACCAATGGTAGACTAACACGTGGCCACCTTAGGCTTTGGTGGAGGCACGGAATGGGTTTTAACTTTGAACTTTTAAACCTTAAAATCTTAAAACCTAAAACCGCTCCGACGGCCCGACTTTCCGCCCGAGCTTTTATAAGCCAACACGTGTCCTCTTCGGGCATGCGAAGGAAAATCACACTTTTTCCTAAAGAGGGGAAAATTTCTAAAACTCTTCCCACTCCGCCGACCCGCACAAGGGAAAATTTTCTCCCTAGGCCCGCAGGCTCGCCCTTGGGAAAATTTTCCTCCCAAGGTCCGTCGGCCCATAACTTGAGTTTTATGAGGAGTTAGGAGGACTTCTTTATATCATTGGAAAGGTGAGGAAATTTCCTATCCAATGGGAATGATTTAGGGAAATTTTGAATGTGTTAAGTGTGAGAAAAATCAAGTTGAATATTTAATCCTGTTAGAGAGTGGGTATGGTGAGGAATTACCCTCTGAACCTAGTTGAACCTTCTAACCCTAAATTTTGGACCTTGTGACCTCTAATAATTGTTAATAAAGGAAAAGTATATTCTAGTGGATTAGAATTGTTCTAGAACTTGTTAGTGATAGTTGTTGCCTTGTAACCTAGTTGTAGACTCTTTTAAACAAAAAAATTATTCCATAATTTTTCTAACTAATCCTAGGTTGTTTCTTGGGTCTCAAGTGGGTTGTTTTTTAACGGGCGTTATATGAGGCATATGAACCTAGATGATTTTTGGTCCCATATTTCTAAAGATACTCCCACCATAATTTTCAAATGCATTAAAAACACTGGATTTTCATATGTTTTTGGTTTCCCTACCTCATTGCAATGTAGTGATACCATCCTATCCTATGCCTCAAGCTTTGACCTACAAAAAAAAATTAAGCATCCCCATGGAAAAATAATTTTCAAGCTTGATGGTCATTACATCAATATAGCCTTAAGACTTTGACCAAGGCTAAAGCTCAAAATCTCTTTTATCAGCCTAAGATAAATATAAGACAATTGTAGCCAAGTCCTTGATCAAGGCCCAAAATAAAGGAGGTTCTAAGCTGCCCAAGGTTCTCTATAGGTCTTATTTAAAGGAATAATTTTCATATATGATCACATTTCTTGCAATAATGATGGGAATGCCTACCACTAATGAATTCCAATACTATGTGTGTGTTTACATCAATGTCATCTGTGAAGACAAACAAATATTGAATTGGGGGAAATCATATGTGAGAACCTCGAATGAACAATTGGTCAATGTGCATTAAAGAAAAACCTTCCACATGACATCATATTTGATGTACACCATAGTTTCTTACATGGTTTGGATAGGATTGTTAGGGAAAAAGGACAAGAAGAATGTACCAAGTTATGAATTTTATCCTTAACTCACTTTTAAGACTAGTAAATCTCACCATAGGAGATTCAATGAGTCCTTCACCATGTTCCTTGTTACGATATTGGAAGAAATCGTAGCTAAGAGAGTCTCTTCAAACAAAATAGTTGATTTCTAAATATGCCAACATTTTCATCTAATTCAAAAAATTCTCATATATCAAGATATTTGGGTTTGAAGGTATGCCTAACAAATTTCCAATGTATTGCAATGACAAACTAGTTCAAGTTGATATTTTTAGGCAATTGGAAATGTTCCACAAGACTTGTAGAGACAAGAAGATCACTAGCATTCAGTTTCCTACTTCCTTAGGAAACTACAAATGTAGGTCTGCCTTAGATGCACAATACGCTATTTGAGAGAACAATTTCAAAATTAAAGTTTTGTACCTATCAAGAGGTCCTCTTTTGATAGCAAGGTTTTTATCTCTACACATATCCAATTACCTACAATCATATTCACACATTTGAGGACTATTAGGAATACTGTGTAGATGAATATGAGGTGAGAAAGAGATACTTCAGAGGCTATCATTGGAGCATATCAAGGATATCAACCTTTGTACCATGTCCTTGAAGGCCTAGAAGATGATGCTTTTGATTTTTATTCTGTGGACTACATCAAAAACATTCAACATACACCTATCCCAACCATTGATTCACCTCATAAAGAGATATGTGACCCTATTGAATTGAATAATCACGTGTTGTTGAGGACAAGACAATGGTTTAATAGGAGAATGAAGGAATATAGAGAAATGATGAAGACATCTTCTTCTCAGGAAGCCTCCACTTTTCATAAGGATGCTCCAAGCTAATTGACTCCTACCTCCTCATCCTTGGATTAAAAACCAAGATATATGTGAAGAAAGATGAATCAAAGGGATCAAAGAAGAATGAGGAAGCACAAGAACAAAGGGTAGAAATAGATAAGGTTCCAAATCATTTTATGAAGTTGCTCATATCCTTGATCAAGTGCCACATCCTGCAAAAGAAGATGTAAATGCAAAGGAGGAACAAGATGTTGAGGAACAATAGGATGATGAAGAAGAAGAAGATGATGATGAAGGTGATGTAGAAGGTGAGGATGAAGAGGATGAAGTAGAGATCATAGATCCAAATATGGGGAAAGCTAGTGCCTCAAGGCCTAAGCTAAAAGTCGTGGATACCATCATTTTATTCTACTAAATCTCTTACTCTTGAGGTTTTCACTTCTCAACCTCTTGGTCCTCCAAATTTATTTTCTTTTCCACTTGCTCCAGCTCCACCTTCCAATGATTCATTCACATGGGTGCAGCGCATGATTGAAAACAAGAAGAGGAAGGATTTTTCTTAGATTTTTGCTCCTAGATTTGATGTAGTGACCGTCCTCCTTGTTAAAACTCCTCATGATTTTTCTTAGATTTTTGCTCCTAGATTTGATGTAGTGACCTTCCTCCTTGGTAAAACTCCTCATCCTCCCAAAAATCAAAGGAAACTTCTCGCTTGGTCTCAAATACTAAAGGAAAACAATTTCTAGAAATTTTTAAGCCAAAAGGAGATAAGAATGAAAAATATATATTTATTTCATACTTAGAGCTAACTAGGATCCCATTTGGAGAGTCCACCCCAGAAGGAGAAGTGAAAAATATGAAGGAAATGGTTTCAAAATTTATTGAGATGGTAGAGAAATGAAATAAAACATAGGCATAACTTGAAGAATGGGTGAAAATTCTCTCCAACTTCATCAAATCCTTTATCTCATCCGATACTGGATTTCACTCCTCTCTCTTCACTTCCACCTATTGTTGTCATTGTTGGAATTGATTTCAAAGCCATAGCAAAAATCCACAAGCATGCAATATTTGGAAAAGTTTCTCGAGGCATGGGTTGAAGGCATTTTGGTCTCATGATTACAATTAGAAAAAAATTTAAGGGTCCCTCCAAATTAAAGCCTTAAAAATATTTAGTGAATCTATGAAAATTATCTTTCACACAAATGGTGAATATCTAGACATCATGACATCACTATTAAATGCTACCAGATGGTAGCTTTTTTATATGCTACCGGTCGGTAGCATATTTTTATGCTCGGTAGCATATTTTTATGCTACCAATCGACAACATACTATATGTTGTCATCCTAGTAGCATAAAAATATGCTACCGAATAACTATATTTAGGTGAATTTTGTGAATTTATATTTTGCGAGAATGGAAAATTGACCCTAAAATTAACTTGTATCTAGAAAATTTTGGCAAACTGGTCCTAACTTGTACCCTAAAAATTCACCAATTTCAAATTTCAAAAATTGGAATATTCGTGAATTAACAAATATTTTCCACTAAAATTTTCTCTAATTACAATTCATTAATAAAGCTTACAGAGTATATGAAAAATTATTTCTACTTAGAATCAAATTAACTCAGGGATAGATACAATTGATAAAGAACTCAAACTTTGGGCTGACTGTATTCAAGATCTCCATATCATGAGCACCAATGATGAGAAGGTCCTCTTGTCACATAATTTTTTTTATGATTCCAAGAGAAACTTGTCAAATAATTGGACCTATAGTGTAGAATGGAGAATCAAGGTGCTAGAAGAAGTT
This sequence comes from Taxus wallichiana var. yunnanensis, assembly GCA_018340775.1. Lineage (NCBI taxonomy): Eukaryota > Viridiplantae > Streptophyta > Pinopsida > Cupressales > Taxaceae > Taxus > Taxus wallichiana. Next base: position 46,826,402 of record CM031238.1, read on the forward strand.
GCGGTTGACCGAGAACAATGGTACAAAAGGGAGAATCATTGGAAGTAGGGTTCTTTTCTAATTTGTAAGCTCTTCATTGTCGATTTTACAAGGATGATTCTCCAAAGATAAATCCATTGGATCATTATAAAGTGAGATTCAAATGATTTATCAAAGAGGAACTCTTCAAAGAAGAATCAATCAGTGAGGATAAGATGGAATAACTCTCTAAGCTACACAATGTATTTGTTGAAGCCACCAAGGGACTTTCACATAATGGAGTTGCTGCAAAAGAAATGGAATATTCTTTTGGAAGTTAATTGGATGCTATGGATAACATTGTAGTCCATAAGTGTATGGAAATCTCAGATGTTGTGACTAGGTTTAGGGTTCAAGTGCTCAAGATAAAGGTTTCAGTTGTGCCTATTCCCAATGTTCCCTCTTTTTCTGGTTCATAGTATTGTTCTATCTAATTGTTATGTTTTGAGGTTGGATTTATTATTTTGAAAATGAAATTGTAAAATAAATCTAACTTATGTAATTAATTGATTAAGTGTTTAACACTGAATTTAGAAAATTAGTTAGAAAGGTAGTTACATCCTCCCTAATCCTATGAAAGGATTCTTTCTCACTTGTAAATGGGTTGGTTATTTGTGCTCTTGAATATAATGTACAATTTTTTTATCAATATAGAAGAAGACTTTCCTCTCCCATCTAAGTTCTATCCATTTCCTTTTCTTGCAATTTGTTAAATGTGTTGATTTTTCATAGGTGAAATATGAAACTTAGCATTCAATTCATGGAATGAAATTTATGTAACTTTTTGTTAAACTTCATTTTATATATCATAAATTTTCATTTATACAAATACACATGTTCTTAAATTCTTATTGCATGCACAAGTAGAATGAAAATATGCAATCTCTTTGTTTGAAAGCGTTGTTTCTTCCCTTCTCTCCTTACAGTTAGTGGGTAATCTTGCATAACCAAGGAGGGTACTTGTATCCTTGACTGATGAGTTAGCACTGAACTTTGTGTCCCTAACTCATTCCTCTTGCCCGTATAAGCTGTTTTTTTCCTCAAAACCCTATTGCTTTTTTTTCTTATGTATTGAAAATATGAAATCATTCACATGCACCAATATCCTCATTTAGAATTAGTTAGCTTGTATTTGTATATATTTAGGTTTTGGTTTTGAATAAGGGAACCTCCCATTAAAGAGGAGGGATTGTTGTCCCTTGAACTATTGATTGTCTCAAATGACCAATTTTCCAACCAAAATTTTTTGGTGCCCACCATGGGGCACTTATTATGATTCCCATAGAATAACTTTTAGAACAATTTAGAAATTTCAGCACACTGGTTGAATGAAGATACACACGAGGACATAGAACTCATAGACATAGAAGATCGTGCTTTTCAAATTGTAGTAGCAACTAGGATTTCAGTTATCTCATGAAAATAAAGGTAGAAATAAATGATCATCAAGCACACTGTCTACAAAAGGAAGGATTGGTTTATCCTCACAAGAAATTTTTTCCACTCAATCCTTAGTTCTTACTGGTATTTTTCTCCCTTTGTAGATTATTTTTCCCACAATTGTTGTACCATTACCATGGGGTCAAAAAATTGGGCCTTGGATCTTGCACAACCTCTCCATGATTTTCCCAAGGGGAATTGGAAGAGTTTTCAAAATTTCAAAGGTGATGGTAAAGTTCATCCAGATGAGCATCTTGTGGCTTTCTTTGTTGCATGTGGGGTCCTCAGAGTTGAGCATGAGGACGTGTCTGTCAGATTGTTTGTGGAGACTCTATAAGAGAATGATGCTAAATGGTTCTATCATCTTCCACCTAGGAGTATCACCCATTGGAATACCATGAGAACTCAGTTTGAGGCATAGTTCAAACCAACAAAATATTCTCATGCACTTTTGGCCCAACTCTCCCAAATGAAGAAGGATCCCTATGAACCAATGCGGGAGTTTTCCTCCAAATTTAACAAACTAGTCTATAAGATTTTATCTACTACTTTAGCCCACTACACAAAAAATATGAAATGCTTCTTTATCAATGCCCAATTAACATAAGTGAGTTATACATTGAGACGAGCCCATTTTCCAAACTTGGAGAAAGATCAAAATATGGCCATAAGTGTAGAGGATAGCTTGATCATGTTAGGTAAGTTAAGAAAGGATCCACCTAAAGATAAAGCTTCCACTTTAGGTTCCTCAAATTCTAATCAGTTGGTTCAAAATTTAGCTAATGACATGATTTCCATTAAGAAACAACTTTCTCAAAATGTGCCATACAAGGACATCCCTAGAAGGAAATTTTAACCAAGGAATCATTTACTTGTAGCTCAACCAAAGATTTCCATTGAAGCTCCTCCTCTAAATGTTCTAGTGAATGCAAATGATGAGGTCCAAGAAGCCGAAGATGAGGTTGTAGCGAAGAAATTTAAGAACTTGAAGAAGAATATGAAGAGGTTCCATGAAGAAGCAAATAATTCTCAAATCAATTATCTTTTCTATGAATCAAATGATGATGATTATGATGATATATTTTCTTATCCGAATGAATAGTGAGTCTTATGTTGTTATGAAGAGGGATTAGCTAAGTAAGAAGAAAGGCATTGTGAAACCTAAGAATAAAGAAAAAATAAATAAATTCCAACTATTATCCCAGGTCATTTCCAAAGAGGAGAACCTATCCCTTGTCTGCTACTAAAAATATTGTTTCACCCTCTATTACTCCTAATTCTTCTCTCTTCTATGTCTAAAACATAAAAAATTACTACACATGTGTCCAAAATAGTTTCAATTCCTAAATTTGTTAAACCTAAATATCCTATTCTTTCTACAAGAAGCCCCATCACCTTCAGGTCTTTTTATATTATAGATCATATCAAAAAGAACAAAATATAGATCTCTAAAGCTAAGTTCTATCGACTCATCCCAAGGCATTTGCCCAAGTTGTGAAATTTGTGAATTCCAAGCCTAATCAAGCTTCTATATCTTATAAAGGTATCTTTCCTAACCCCAAGTCTCCTCTTTAAAACTTAATGGCTTCCACACCCTCCACATCCAGGAAGATTGGGCCTTCTATGTAACACTATTAATATATGCTCAGTAAAACTCAAGTAATTGCATTAATAATTATGGAGCATCGGATAACGTGATTCTTGAAAAATTTTCTCATGCACTTGGTTTTAGCTTCTGACCCAAACCTTGGGTTCTTTTATTCAATGAAGACCAAGGAGGTGCCCTTATTTGGATGGATTAAGGATACTCAAGTGGCCTTTGTTTCATTTCCCGAGAAATGAGTCAAAGACACTATTATTATTGTCGATATACCTCCATCCTATGGTATGCTCTTGAGTAGAATTTTTTTTAAATAAGTTGGAGGTGAAATTTAAATGGAATGGTCTCACGTGTTAATTCCAGTAAAAGGGTAGATGAAGGAATTATTCAAGAAGGACAAGGTGAGTATATTGTCCAAAACACTGATGACCCTAAGGCACAGATCTTGTATCAATACATGGGTCATGGGAACTAAATGGTCATTTCTGAATCTGAATTCAATACCCAAAAGGTTATTTAAGAGGACCTAAATGATAAATGGACTCTCAAGTTTGATGGGATTTGTTCCACAATGAGTTACGGAGAAGGATTAGTACTTATGTCTCCTACTTGGTGAACTCCATCCATTCTCATACAAGCTTTAATTTTCCAATACCAATAATATTACTAAGTATGAGGCCCTCCTTCTCGGAATAGCATTAGAAAAGGAGATGGGGATAAATAACCTTCGTGTGCATGGTGATGTTGAACTCATTGTCAAACAATTCTAGGGTGTGTTCCAGGTCAAGAATGAAAGTTTCAAGCAATATCCAAACAAGGTATGGGATTCTAATAATTTTCTATATACTTTATCAATTGATGTTGTTACAATGGATAAAAACACTAGAGAATATGCTCTAGTATTCTTTGGGTCCGTATGCATCCCTCACCTAGATTTCAATCAAGACAAGTTTACTATGGAGATGATATTTAGACCAAGTGTTCCGATAATGTAGACAACTAGAAAGTGTTTAATGATGATCAACATTTGATTTCTTTCCTAGAATTGAATGATAATTTTTCTCAATTGTATTTTGAAGGAATTGGGTTGGCTACTGTGAATCTACTACCTCCTTTGTGCTGATGGAGTTGAAGATTCAACTCAAGATGGATGCATCAAACTCAAAGGTAACAAAATACCTAGAGGTCTTATGAGTCTAGAATATTTATTTGACAAACACGATAGATATATAAAAGGGAAAGTACTACATGAAACCAATCAATCATCTAAATATGAAAAGGTCAATTTGGGAAGTGATGAGGAACTAAAATTTGTCAACATAGGGAAATGTTGTTCTGGTGAAGAGAGAAGAAAAATGGTTGAATTGTTGAAAAATACATAGATGTATTTGCCTATTCATATAACGAGATGAATACTTTCAAACCAAGGGAGATACAACACTATATTCCCTAAAACTAGGTATTCAACCTTTCCATCAAAAACAAAGACAATACAATTTGAAAAATAGAGGGACTATTTATCAAGAAATTCAAAAGTTATTGAATGCTAAGATAATATTTCCCATCCATCATTCAACTTGGATTGCAAACATATTATTTGTAAGGAAAAAAATGGAAAAATAAGTATTTGTGTTGACTTTAGGAATTTGAATCAGGCTTCCTTAAAAGATAATTATCCTCTTCCCATGATGGATCGATCCTGCAAGTTGTGACTAGTTCCAAGATGTTATCCATGTTTGATGGGTTTTTAGGATATAATCAAATTGAGGTGAATGTTTAGGATCAGAAAAATATTGTCTTCACAACTCCTTGGGGCACATTTTCTTATCATAGGATGCCTTTCAGACTGATTAATGCATGTGCAACGTTCTAAAGGGAAATGGACTTGGCCTTTAGATATCGAAGAACAAATGTATTGTGATCTACTTAGATGATCTAATTGTCTTCTCTAAGAAGAGGGGGATCATTTTCAACACCTAAAGTCAGTTCTTCAATGGTGTAGAGATCATGGTATCTCATTAAATCCAAAAAACATGTTTGTGGTGTGATGGAAGGAAAATTTCTCAAACACATTGTGTCAAAATATGGGATCAAGATTAACCCCAAATGAGTTTAAGATATTCAAAGATCTTTCTTCCTACGAGAAAGAAGTGTGTTCACTCCTTTGGAAAAATCAACTTCCTTGGAAGATTCATTCTGATTTTGGAGAGTTGACTAGAAACATAGCTCAAATGATGAAGGAAAAGCAATCTTTTCATTAGAGTGTTAAAGGGAAGAAGTATTTTGAGAATATAAAAAGAGATATTACAAGAACACATGTTCTAGTTTTCATAGATTTTGACAAGGACTTCATAATATATTGTTATGCTTCCAAGCATACCTTGTTTGTCATTTTGGTTCAAAATAACTTTCAGGGGTGTGAGGTACCAATTGCTTTTCATGAGCTATGTGTTGAAATCTCACGAGTTGAAGTATTCCTATCTAAAAAAAGAATGTTTTTGTTGTGGTTAAGTCTATAAAATTATTCCAGTTTTATATTCTCAACTCTCACGCAATTGTGTTTTACTGATACAACAATGAAGTCTACTCTCACTAAGCAATAATTTGGTTCAAAACAAGGAAATTGAGTGGCCAAGGTTCAGGATTATAATATTGACATCAATCCAATTAATCTTGGTAAGGGTTTATGAAGGTTCTAAAGGTTCAAAAAGTGATTCAAGTAGTAAGGATATTTTGAAATACCCACGTTCTTTTCTTTAGTCTACTAATGAGTAGTACTCCAATATTGCTCATTTTCTTACGTATGTAGAATTTATGACACACTCGATGCTAAAGTGAAGATATCCATCAAACTCAAGGTTGCACATAGTATGTCCTTTGGGACAATTCTCTTTTCAAGAAAGGATTTGATGGACGTTTCCTAAGATGTGTGGACAAGGAACACAAGAAGAGGTTACTGAAATCCTTTCATGATCAATCCTACGAAGATCATTTTTCTTCTTCATTAACAACCCATAAAACTCTTTGAGGGGGATACTACTAGCCAACCCTATTTAAGGATGTAACTAAGTTGGTTTCCAAATGTGAATCATGTCAAACTTTTATTGGTAGACCTAAGTTGGCCACTTTTCCTTTGAAACCAATGATAATTAAAGAGCCTTTGTAATAGTGGGGGATAGATTTTATGGGATCTCTCAATCCCAATTCAAGTGTAGGACACACTCATGTTCTAATTTCTATGGATTACTTCATGAAGTGGGTATAGGCCATTCCAATCAAAAGAACCACTTATGAAATTATCTATTATTTCATCAAGGAGAATATCTTGGTTAATTCGAGTCCCAAATAAGATTGTAACGGAAAATAATGCCCCTAATTTATCTTCCCATGAACTTATTGATTTTTGTTATGGATATGGGATTTCCCTTGCACATAATTCAGACTATTATCCACAAGGGAATGGAAAGGAAGAATCAAACAATAAGAACCTAGTGACCATTATCAAAAGTCTAGGTGGATGAATCAAAGAGAAATTGGTGCAAGAAGTTGTATGATGCTCTTTGGGTGACATAATAACACCAAAAATATCTATTGAGATGTCACAATTTCAGTTGGTTTATAGAATGGAAGCTTAGTTTCTAGTTACCTTGGAGTTACCAGCCCTACACCTAGCCAAAGGAAATTGAGGATGAGAAATTCAAGGATGCCATGGAAAAGAGAATCATGTACCTATAGAATTTGGATGAGGAAAGATTGCAAGTTTTAGATAGGATCTCTACACATCAATAAAGATTTCAACTCCTTTTTTGACAAAAAGACCAAGTCTCGTGACTTTCAAGTTGGATATATTGTGTTGCTCTGGAACAAAAGGCTTAAACCTCGTGGAAGTCACGGTAAGTTTGAATCACTTTGGCTTGGTCCTTTTAAAATTTGACACTTTTTGGTGAAAACTCTTACTATTTAAGCTATATGGATGGAACATACCTTCATCTACCATACAGTGGTCGATTACCTAAATTTTTCAAGTCCTAGGTAGATGACGGTCCTTTGTAAATAGTTATGTGCATAATCTTGTATAGTTTTATTTTTGGTCTATGTTTTGTGCCTTTGTCTCCTTATGTATGGTATTTCTTACTTACCAAGAGATTCTGAGGTTCTTTTATTTTTCTTGCTTTCACTCTGTGTCAAGTCAAGTCAAGCCCTAGAAAGAGCCAGTTGTTTTCACCTATCCAAAAATGTGGAATTTTCAAAAAAAAATGTAGCTAAATGACCCTTTACAGGATGCATTTTCCTTTTTGGAGTGAAAAGATCAAAAAAATTCATTTGTCATTCAATTTTGAGTCATTTTGGGCTTTGTGTGGCTATTGCAGACTTTGGAGGAACATGAGGAACAATTCCTCATGTTCCTTGATTCCCGATTTACACACAATGCTTTACTAGCAAAGTGTTAATTGGATTTTTTTTAATCGAGTGGAACTATTTCCTATCGGGCCTTTGTTCTCCATGAGTTTTGTTCCTCATTTGCATTTCATTTCTCTTTGCATAATATTATCTATTGCATTGCATTAATTTTTCTTTCGATGTGGGTATTGTGACAAATGTTGGAACAGAGATAAGTGTTCTTCCCCCTCTTTGTTCCTGTGTGACCCTTTTCACTTTGCAACCCACTAATTCTCCCTTCACTATTGTACTTTGAGGAAACTTTTTGGAACACAAGGAAATAATTCTCTCTCGGCTATCCATTCCCCACGTCTTCGTATTCTCCACATAGAATAGGATTCCTTGATTTATTCCAACTCTCATCATATCCGATGAACGTAGGGATGGATTAAATAGTTTCCAAGAGTCCTGTTGATGCCCACATTTACACTAACCATGCCCAAATTACCCTATTTTCAAATCATATTTCTATAAAATGTCAAAAATTGATCATTTTTAACCATTGTAACTTGAGTTCTCATTGTATGCTATTCATTCTCTCCCATGCCCTAGAAGAGTATTTTTCTCATAAATTTTTCAATTTTAATCCAAATTAAAAAAATAATTTTCCTTTGAATAATTGTGGAGGTGTCGTCCTTTTTTCTAAAGGTGAGTGGTTTCATCCTTTCTTGTTGTATTCTAGCATTTATTTGTGTTTTTTACCCTCTACTTCAAATATCTCTCGAAAACCCATTGTTAAATATCCATTTCTTATGAGTTTTACCACACACCTCCACAATTAAGTTCTAGTATGAAGGATACAAGCACATTTCTTCCCTTAAAACCTTTGTTCCTAATATAGGAGACAATGATGTGAGGCATATGAACCTAGATGATTTTTGGGCTCATATTTCTAAAGATACTCCCACCATAATTGCCCAATGCATTAAAAACAATGAAATTGCATCCATGGTTGGTTTCCCCTCAATGTAATGCAATGATACCATCCTAGTCTATGTCTCAAGCTTTGAACTACAAAAAAATTAAGGATCTCCAGGGACAAATAAATGCTAAGCTTAATGTCCCATTAGATCAATGTAGCCTTAAGTATTCCCATCTTTGATAACTCTAATACTTTGACCAAGGGTAAAGCTAAAAATCTCTTTGATCAATCCCAAGATAAATATAAGACAATGATAGCCAAGTCCTAGCTCAAGACCCAAAGAAAAGAGGTTCCAAACTGTTCAAGTTCTCTATAGGTCTGATTTCAAGGAAGAATTGTTAGATATGATCACATTTACAATAATGATGGGCATGCCTACCACTAATGAATTCAATATTGGATGTGTGTGTACATCAATGTCATCTGTGAAGACAAACAAAGATTGAATTAGGGGGAAATCATATGTGAGAACTGAGTGAACAATTGGTCAATTTGCATCAAATCAAAATCTTCCACATGAAATCATATTTGATGTACACCATAGATTACAAGGTTTGGATAGGATTGTTAAGGAAAGAGGATAAGAAAAATGCACCAGTATATGAGTTATATCCCCAAATCACTTATGAGAATAGTAAAACTCACCACAGGAGAGTCAATGATGCCTTCACCATGTTCCTGGTTAGGCTATTGGAAGGAAATGTAGCTAAGAGAGTCTCTTCATAAGCAAGACAATTGATCTCTACATATGGCAGCCTTTTCATCCAATTCAAAAAATTCTCATATATCAGGATAGTTGGGTTTGAAGGTGTGCCTAACAAATTTCCAATGTATTGTAATTAAAAATTTGTTCTATTGAACCTTTATAGGTAATTGGATATGTTTCATAGGACTTGTAGAGATAAGAAGATCACTGGTATTCAGTTTCCTATCTCATTGGGAAACTACACATGTAGGTCTTCCTTAGATGCATAGAATGTTGAGAGAACAATTTCAGAATTCAAATTTCATACCTATCAAAAGAGGTCCTCCTTTGATAGCAAAGGTTTTATCTCCAAGAATCTCATAATGACCTACTATCATATTCCCACATTTGAGGACTACTGGGAAGATTGTGCAGATGAATATGAGGTGAGAAAAAGGTACTTTAGAAGGCTATCATTGCAGCAAATCAAAGATATCAACTTGTACCATGTTCTGAAGGCCTAGAAGATGATGATTTTTATTTTTATTCTATGTAATAACTCATAACCATTCAACATACACCTATCCCAACAATTGATTAGTCTTAGAAAGAGAGATATGACTCTGCTAAATTGAATAATCATGTGTATTTGAGGACAAGACAATGGTTCAATGGGAGAATGAAGGAATATAGAGAAATAATGAAGATATATTATTCTCGGAAGCCTCCACTTCTAATAAGGATTCTCTAACGCAATTGAATCCTTTCTACTCATCCTTGGATTCAAAACCAAGGTATATGTGAAGAAATATAAATCAAAGGAATTAGAGAAGAATACGGTAGCACAAGAATAAAGGGTATAACAAGAGAAGATTCAAGAATCAGCTGATGAAGTTGTTCATGTCCTTGATCAAGTGCCACATCTTGCTGAAAAAGAAGTTAAAATTTTGAAAAGTAATAATTTGAGGAACAGAAGGATGATGAAGAAGAAGATGATGATGAAGGTGATGCAGAAGGTGAAGATGAAGAAGATGAGGTAGAGATCATAGAGACATATATAAGGAAAGTGAGTGCCTTAAGTCCTAAGATAGAAATCATGAGGCCATAATTTTATTCTATTGAAGCTCCTACTCTTGAGGTCTCCACTTCTCAACCTCTCGGTCCTCCAAATTTCCTTACTTTGCCACCTCCTCCAGCTCCACCCTCTATTGATTAATTCACATGTGTGAAGTGCATGATTGACACCAATAATATCAAGGATTCTTCTCATTGTTTTGATCCTAGATTTGATGCAATGGCTTCCCTCCTTGGCACAATTCATCATCATCTATTAAAATCTAAGGAAACTTCTCGTTTGGTCTATGATGTTGGAGGACATAAATTTCTAGAAATTGTTAGGCTAAAAGGAGATAAGAATGAAAAAGATATATCTATTTCAAACTTGGAGTTAACTAGGATCCCACTTGGAGAGTCCACCCCAAAAGGGGAAGTACAAAATTTGGAGAATTAAGGTGCACTTAAAACAATGGTACAAAAGGGAGAATTGTTGAAAGCAGAGATATTTACTAATTTGTAAGCTCTCTATTCGTTAGTTCTACAAGGACAATTCTCCAAAGAGAAATATAGTGGATCAAGTTAAAGCAAGATTCAAATCATTGATCAAGGAGGAACTCTTCAAAGAATAATCAGTCAACAAGGATAAGATGGAAGAACTCTCTGAGTTACACAATGTAGTTGTTGAAGCCACTAAGGGACTCTTACGAGAATGGAGGTGTTGCAAAAGAAATGGAATATTCCTTTGGAAGTTGGTTGGCTACTATGGAAAACACCATAGTCCCTAAGTGTATGGAAATCTCAGATGTTGTGACTAGGTTCAGGGTTCAAGTGCTCAAGATAAAGGTTTCAACTTGTGCTTATTCCCAATGTTCCCTCTTCTTCCAATTCATAGTATTATTCTATCTAATTGTTATGTTTTGAGGTTGGATTTATTATTTTGAAAATGAAATTGTAAAATAAAGCCAACTTATGTAATTAACTAATTAAGTGTTTAACACTTAATTAAGAGACAATTAGTTAGAAAGGTAGTTACATCCTCCCCTCAGCCTATATAAGGATTCTTTCTCACTTGTAAAGGGGTTGGATATTGGTGCTCTTGAATGTAATATACAAAGTTTTTTATCAATACAAAAGAAGAATTTCCTCTCCCATCTGAGTTCTATCCATTTCCTTTCTTGAAATTTTTAAATGTGTTGATTTTTCATAGGTGAAATCTGAAACTTTGTATTCAATTCATGGAATTAAATGTATTGAACTTTGTGTCAAACTGCATTTTATATATCATGAATTTTCATTTATATAAATACACATGTTCTTAAGTTCTTATTACATGCACAAGTAGAATGAAAATATGTAATCTCTTTGTTTAAAAGTGTTTCTTCTTCCCTTCTCTCCTTACATTCAGTGGGTAATATTGCATAGCAAAGGAGGGTACTTGTATCCTTGACTGATGAGTTAGCACCGAACTTTGTGTACCCGAATCGTTCCTTTTGCCCATATAAGTTGATGTTTTCCTAAAAACCCTATTACTTTGTTTTTCTTCTGTATTAAAAATATGAAATCATTCACATACACCAATATCCTCATTTAAAATTATTTATCTTGTATATTTGTATATATTTAGGTTTTTGGTTTCGAATAAGGGAACTTCCCCATCAAAGAGGAGGGATTGTTGTCCCCTAAATTGTTGATTGTCTCCAATGACCAATTTTCCAACCAGCAAGGTACATCTTTCATCTCCATGGAATAACAATGGCATATAGTAGGGAAGTGAGTGACACTAAGATCACGTGCAACTTTGGTAGGCATTACAATATCCAATGTTCTAGAATTAATGATATAGGTATTTAGTTTTTATCCATTGATCAAGTAAAGAAAGGTAGAAGGGTTCTACCCTTCCAGAAGTGGAGGGTGTTGAGGCAAGAAGGTTTTGAGATACGAAATTGCTAGGAGTGGGAATTAACTCTTTTGCAGTGAGGTTTTGGAACATGAACTTGAATTATTTCTTTGAATAAACTAGACAAGTTTATCAAATTCCTTGGGATGATTTCCCAGATATTCAAATTCCAAAATTTGGACTTTGGACTTCTTAACATGTTCAATTATGTCAAAATGAGACTCAAAGGAGGGTGAAGGTGTAGATGTAGTGGCAAGAGGCTGACTACTTTTTGTTGAATGACACTAGTATTATTTTTATTCATATCATTACATTTGAATGCAGAAATAGGGGTAGAAATTAGAAAAGGAGAGATGGACTTACCCACATTGGAAGATGTAGAGGCAATTGTCTATACTTGGGGCTTATCCTTCGTTGATTATATTAGAGGGGAAGTATTGATCCTCCTTTTTTATTGATTTTTGTATATTTTTCACTTGAGGATCTTTGAATTTGCAATAATTATCCCTCTCTTGAGCCTTCGAACAGTGAAAACCGCATAAGAGTGAATCTTCATATTAGAAATGATTTCATCATCTTCATCATCCAAAAAGGGTTATATTCACAAAATCCAATGTTTCTAGCATAGTTAATCTCATCAATGGCTAAAATTCCCTCATTATTTTAATATTTAAACTAAACTTCATTATACTCTTCTTTGGGCCTTTCTTCACATGTGGCACTCACAAGAGGTGCTTCAAGATCTAATATTCTTTCTCCTCCACCTATTCTATTTCCATTCTAGTTTTGATTTTGATTTAAATGAACTCCCTCATAAAGATGTCTCGTGTAAGTTGTTTCTTCAATGAGAGCATGGTGTTGGCTAATTTTTGAACAAGATAATCAATGGTACCTTCTTTTGTAATTTGACGCTTTTAATTTCCATTTGGATTCTTCACTTTCTTAGATAAAATCAGATCATCTTCTACTTCAATGACATGATCTTAGGCCTCTTTGATATTTTGAGGTTGAAATATCCACATAATGAATCCAACCTCAAGTAATTTTGTGTTGATAAAGAATATTTTTTTGTTATCATCAGATGGTGAAGCTTCCATAGGTATTCTTTTGAGAAATATGTTGAATCAAGCCACAAAGTCTCTCATGAGCTCATTTGATTCTTTCTTCATTTGGACCAATTGAACAATAATATCTTGAGAGTCTTCAAATAATTTAAATCTTTCTTCAAACCTGGTTTTGATATCTTCCCAACTTGTTATGGAATGAGAGGGAAAGAGGTAGAACCATTCAGTTGCTTTCTCTTGAAGGGAATCCACAAATAGTCTTACAAAAACATCCTCATACACAACTCCAAGAACTCCACATGAAGTAATGAAGGATGCAATGTGTTCTTCATGAAGTTGAGTGCCATCACCTTTGAATTTCGTAAAGTTCTTGTGACACCTTTTGGAAAATCATGAAGAGGTGGTGTAAGAGAAAGTGGACCAGTATTCCTTCCTTCTTAATGGAACAATTTGTTGAGGTATTTCCACATCAATTTTGATTTTGCTCAAAAATATTTTTTAGTGAGGAATAATAAGGTTTACATCCGGGAATATGGAAAATCATTGTGGATTATGAAGGATTACAAATAGAAATCAGCGAGTGGATTTTTCGGGCAATGGATTTCATATTTTTGGGGTTTTTTGTATTTTTTAATTTTATGGATTTTTGGTATATATATATTTTTATATTTTTGTTCATTATATGGTGCATTATAGCAACATCTACCCCATAGTGGGTTATAAAAATTTTGGTGAAATATTTTTCACAAGGGTAAATTAATAGCTTTCACCAACGCTCTAGGAATAAGTCCCTCTGCTTAGGAATGGGGCAGATCCATTTATTGAAAACAAGAAAATATGTACACTACTCTAACCATCAGGGGTGGCCTTTCGATTGGGGATCACACAAGAATACTCCACTAAACCCATGTGCAAAAGGAGGTGGAGGAAATGTGTGTGTATGGAGAGAGGGAGAAAGTGAGAAGGGGGTTTTATTTAATAAATAGCAAGTTGAGTTCATTGACATAAAACTAGAGTATTTCCAAGTTAACAATGAGAAGACACCAATATGCAAAGAAAGACAAAAAACACAATCAACACAAAGTTTAACTACATTATATTCATCAAAATATTCATTCTTTCCTTGGTTGTGCAAGATTACAATGCTCTATTAGAGTAGTAGTTGAGATGGAGAGGAAAACATAAGACAAGAAGATAGAAGAATTGCGGTTTATTTATTTTAGTAAGACAATGGGAGATATCAACCCTGAATATATAATCTCAAACAATAAAATCTCACCCCTAGGAATGGAAAGAGTATTAAAATATATAACCAAATATAATGGCTCTTCACATTCCATGTTGTTTTTCAACTTAAAGTGCAATCCTCGATGAAGAAATAGAAACTTTAAGTGACTTAAGTCATTTTTAATAAAATTTTCTCCTCAACAAAGAAATATAATTCTAGAGAGAGAAATAGGGAGAAGAGAGGAAATAAGAGAGAGAGAGAAGCTCCAAGCCTGAATGAAGAAGGATGAAGAAACTTTGATCATGAAGAAAATACACTCCTGTGATGAACCAATGAAATGATTGAATGTAGTGATGAACTTCTTATCCTTGACCTCTTCTTCACCGATTTTCCAATGATGTACTCCAGATGAATAACTCTAACCCCTCTACACTCTAAGAAGCCTCCTTTTAAATAGTCAACCATGTATCCCTGTTAGGTACACTAAGAGAAGAAGTGAGAAGCACTTGATGAATGGACCATTGAAAACAATGAAGGATGTCTTCCCTCACTTGAACAAACCTTATAATCCCTGAAACACTTTCATGCCTTCTTGATCAATCATGGAATGAACTTGATGTATTTGGTCATAATTTGAAACAATTGTCCGGACACTCGCAACCATGATCCATGATTTTGTCACCTTGAGAACATTGATGACCAATAAGATGTAAGATTAAATCCTTCCAACACAGAGGTGGACGATTGAGAAAGATATTTAATGCAATTTCATTCACCTTATGATTAAAATACCCCATGTGAGATGAAGTGAAATGTCCTCCGAGACCAAAATGCACTCTAAGACCAAAATTGGGAACCAAGAGGGCTTCCCTTTCACTTGAGTCACAAATCAATTATCAACCTTTAGCAAGCATGAATTTGTCCTTATCACTCCTATGAGGAAATCTCCTAAGATATTATTATCACATAATGATAGGTTAATATTTTCAGTTATTTCCAAATTTGGCATGCTCACTCTAAGACACCTTATGTTTACCACATCCGAAATGTGGGGATTTTCTTGTAAACTAAAGAGTTGACCTTCATGAAGATTGGAAATAGTGAAAATGTGGGGAAAATCATGTGTGACCATTTAAATATCATTCTTAACACACTTAATATTTTTAGTAAGTCACACATAGGTGTCTATTCTTAGCAATTTTCCAAATTGGCATGCATGCGTGTTTTGCACTTGGAGGAATGAACTCGAGGTGCGAAAACAAACTATTTCTTAGACTCAATATTTTTAATAAGCTACCTAGTAGAGGATTACTAAAAATATGAAGTGGTCTTCTAGGTGTCAAATCGAAATGAAACCAATTGTAGAATTTTCCATTTTACATTTCAAGGCTTTGCTCTCCAATTTTCAAGTAATTTGGCTTTTTGAGTTTCTGTATATATGATAAAATGTAATTTACACTAGAAATTACATGTGGATATTAAAAATATTCATGCATCAATGGGGAAATTAAACACTCTTCTCAAATTCATTTTCATGAGGAATCTACAGTCAAAATCTTGTGGCAAACGGAGTTGGGGTTTGCAAGTTATGAGAAAAACAAGATTTTGATGGCTAGGGCAAAAAAATGAGTTATTTGGTGTTTGAACGTGGTGAACCAGATTTAAAAACATATTTAATGGATGCCAATAAGTCACTTTATGTTTTTAATTTCATGTTTTATGATTTTGAGTTGTGTGAGCAAGGGTGAGTGAATTTATATGGTGGGAGTGGAAGAGAGAGAATGCACGTGGGAAATAGAGGAGTGGGAGAGTGAGAGATGGAGAATGGAAGCCTCATTCCACTTGAGCACACTTTTTGGGTGAAATTTCAACTCAAAAGTGTGCCTTGGGTGCAAGGAGGGAGTAAAAATGTGTTATGGTAATGGGGGTGGAAAAAACATGACATGCACATTATAGTGCCCACTTCCCTTTGACACTTTTGATGCTTATTTTGATACTTGTGATTACATTATAGACATTATTATGTTTTGATTTAGTATGTTGTTAGACATTGATCATGGATTATCATTGATCTAGATTTGATTATGATGCATGATGATTGTTGGAGACATTTTATATAGATGTTGACATGCTATCGGACATGGTTATATTGTAGATGTTGTTTAGACATGTGATATTTGATATTTGGAGTAAACCTAGAAAATGGAAATTATTTGATGATGATATAGTTGTTGATTAAAAATGCAAATGATGTAGTTGTTACTTCGATGTTGTTGTGATTCATTTATATAGTTGGTTTTGTGATTTTATTTATATTCATTTTGGACGTTACGATATGGCCACGAGGTGAAGGAGGTATTTTTGTTTTGCAAGTTAAATATCACAACAACATCGGGGATCGGAGACCAACCACAATGGAATTCTAGGTGAATTCGACAAGGTCGTCATGACAACTTGTTTTGTTGTTTGTGTGTTGTTTTGTTAGGGATTCCCATGGGGGATTTCCTTTACATGTGACCATGGGTTGTGTATTTTATTAGTGTGTTTCTCTTATTATTGTTGTATGTATTTTATTATTAACGTGTTCCTTTCTTTTAATTAATTAAAAGTGTGATAGATTAATGTGAGAAATCATATGGTTAAAATTTAAATAAATTAAATTGGGATATGGGAAAGTAATTATAAGAGTTGTTGGTTGTTTGTATTTAGTATGTAAGTGATGTGTAAGTTGTGTAAGAGCTTGTGTAAGTCAAATTTTGGAGTAATAAATACTCCACCTCCTTGGAAATTCAAATTTTTCCTTGGGGGCTGTTTTTAGGCTTGTGGGACAAGTAAAACTTGTCTTGTGCCTCTAAATTTAATTTACCAACCATAATTATGGTTGGAGAATTGATTTTAGACTTTTATAATGCATTTTATAAATCATGTTGCTTGTTTTGGATTGCACTCTCTTACATTTCATTTATTTTGCTATCCCTTGAGGTGTGGGCTCTTTGGAGTGTGCAAGTAACTTGTCATTTTTCACCCACCTCTTTATTGTGCTTGGGAGAATGGATTTTTGTCTTTTGTGTTTGATTTTGAGGATGTTTGATGTGGCATCCTACATGGATCCACATCATCCTCTTCTTTCCCTCTTCTATATAATTCAAACTCTCTTCTTGTTTTGGGGTTGTTGAACCTTTTTGCATTCTTCCTTGGGGAGCATTTTTGTGTGGGAGCTCTTGTAGATTGTGGAGGAATTTGAGATATCCTCATACTTGGAATTGTTGTTTGGAGTGTTATTGTCTTGGAAAGCTTTCTATTTGGAGTTTGTTATTGTCTTGGAAAGTTTCTTTTTGGAGCTGTGTTATTGTCTTAGAAAGCTTTTATTTGGAGTTGTGTTATTATCTTGGAAAGCTTGTTGTTTAGAATCAAATTAACCATGGAGAGGGAGGAAATTAACTCTCTTTTTTATGTTGTTATTATCTTGTTGTGTTGTGTGAATGGTGCATGTTTAGTTTTATTTGTTGGCTAGTTGGGTAGACTTCCTAGGGAAGGTGTAGGAGAAGGCTATGGGGAATCCACATGGGGGCATAGGGGAATTCCATTGGCATCAAAGTTTTATGGAGGGAGTTTGGGTTTGGGATCCACCATGGAAAAGAAATAGCTTGCATTTCTTACTTTATGGGGGGCATAAGGAGGGATTTGTGGGGGCATAAGGAAATGTGTGTGATGAATTATTTGGCGATTGTTATTGGTGGATGCCTAATTCCCAATTGGGAGGCATAAGTATCTTCCCCCATAGGCCTTTCTCCTTTGGCTTGCATGATCAAGCCTGAGTTGTGATTTGAATGTTTTCTATTGCAGTTGTAAACTGCTGTTTTGTATTGAATTATGTTGTATATTGAAATGTGTATGTTTGAAAGAATGTTGTGTGTTGTGGAAGCCATTGTTGCCATGGGTTGAATCACACCTTTTATTGTATTTTGGTTGGGGCTTGGGGGCCAATGATGAAGGAAGGCTTCTCCTTTCATTGGATGTCTTGGTTGGGTGGAGAGCGTTTCCTTTCCCCCTCTTTTGTTGTGATCAACTTGGAGAAAGAGATAATGTGTCTATTGCTGTCCTGGAAAAATAAAAGTGCGGTTTGTGAGTCCCTTGTGGAAACATGTTTATTGTAATCCTTTCCCACTTGTTGTGGATGATATTGTATCATGTATTTGTGAAGGAAAGATGTATGTAATTTGATTATGGAGTTAGATATTCAAATTGTAAAAGACATTTAAATTTTGATTCTGTTTATTGGAAAGAAATGAAAATTTTGTTAATTGCATTCAAGGAATGAAAGAATGTAAAGATGTTTCTCTTTTTGAATTCAATAAAGAATTGCAAGTTCATCTCTCTTTTGCATTGTTGTGATTGAGTTGGAACATCAAACTATGAATGGAATCTCTGTTTAATTGCAAAGGAAAGAAAATACGCATGAGAGAATTATATTGCTCGTCTTTTGATAAATATATGAAATTAGAAATCAAAATTTACCATCTATCTTTGCAATGAATTTCTTACATACAACTAAATGTATTAGACTAGGTTAGAAATAAGATATTACACTTAAATGATAAATTGGATATATAGAATTTTCCTTGAAGTGAGTCTCTGCTGCGTAAATTTCTAAAACTGGTAAATTTAAATAAAATGCACAGTTTGGACCAACACTTAACAACAAATTGGAAACCTTAAAATTCAACAAGATATATTAGCAATGAACTCAAATTGACAAAGAAGATTTAAGAGAATAACTTGAACCATTGCAAAATTGAGCTTAATCTCTTCCTCAACCATTTTCTATCATTTGTTGGAAAAATTCAATTTTGAATCAATTGAACAAATAAACTTCTCTAAAACACTTTAAACCCTCCCTAGATCAATTCTCCATGTCTTTTTGGCATGTTGAGTGAAGGAGGAGATCCAATTTAATCAAAATGAAAAGTTGGAAATTACCAGTTTGCTAATTAAAATCCTACAGATACTTTTTGCAAAATTTACCCTTTAAAATTTATCAAAAATAAATTTTATGGTTCTTGTGCAAAGAGGGCATTGAGATATTTCCAAAAAGTCCTCGTTTTCCCAAAATTGAGCTTTCTAGCTCAAGTTATGGCACTTTGAAGTATTTGTGCCTTGGCGGAAAATTTGGGAAAATTTTCCCTAAGCGGCCATGCAACCAATCAAAGGCTGCCACGTGTCCTCATGGGGCAGCGGTGGAGGTGTGACATTTTCTTTGCCTTTAGACCTTTTGAAAAATTTGGAAAAAATTCCTTTTCACCCCGCCTGCCCGCGGCCAATCGCAGGCTGCCACGTGGCAACTTTGGTCGCTAGCAGAGGGGGCGAACCCTTTGTTTTGTTTTTAAATTTTTTCATTGGAATTTTTTTCAAAATCTCCCCACCGCTCCATGCCCCTCCTTCTATTTTCTCCCCATGACCAATCATGGGGCACCACGTGTCCCGGGTAGACCCACATGCTCGTGAGCACTATTTGGTTTTCTCTCCCCTTGGGCAAAATGCCCCAAATTCTTCCGTCGCTCCACCCTTCCCCTTTTCCCCAGCATGGACTCTGAGGCCACCACGTGTCCTTGGAGGACCCGCAGAGGTGTGTGTGCAACTAGGAAATTTATCCCACGTAAGGAAATATTTCTAAAGCTGCCCCGCGACCCGCCAACCCACCAAAGGGGTTTTCACCCCCCTACTTGACATGTGTCCCCTTGGGGAAAATTTGACTCCAAAACTCCGCCTGACCATATCTTGAGTTCCTGAAGGATTTAGGAGGACTTATTTATATCACTGAAAGGTGAAAAAATTTCTATCCAATGGGAATGATTTAGGGAAATTTTGGATGTGTTAAGTGTGAGAAAAATCAAGTTGAAACTCTGATCCTGTTAGAGAGTTAGGTATGGGGGTAAATTACTCCCTGAACCTAACTGAAACTTCTAGCCCTAAGTTTTGGACCTTGTGACCTCTAAGAATTGTTAATAAAAGAGAATTTTGTTCTTGTGGATTTGAGTTGTTTTAGAACCCGTTAGTGGCAGCTATTTCCTTGTAACCTAGTTGTAGACTCTCTCAATCGAGTTCTGGGAATGGGTAAGTGAGACCTTACTCTGTTGATTTTAATTATGTATTCCCTTTCTCACTGCAATTAAACCCTACTCTTGTCTTGATCTTGTGGAATTAAATACCTTGGGTATTTAATTGTTTTAGGTCCCTTAACCCTAATATTTCTAATCAAGAAATATTTAGCTAAAATGTCAATGTGATCAGTAATTAAATTAATCCCTAGGGAGATTTGAGCTAGGTGTGGACTTATTACTCTTGTTGTTTTTAATGTGGAATTAGTAAATATTATAATGGGAAAAGTTATCAGTTGAATTTAATTGTCCTTGAGACTTCGGTTGTTAACTCCTAACACCTTTTTTTTTTAAAATTATTCCATAATTTTCTAACTAAACCTAGGTTGTTCATGGTTCTCAAGTGGGTTGTTTTAACCTAGGGCATTACACACATGCCCAAACACGAAATTTTTATGTTTTTGATTTGACATATCATACACACATGAAAGAATTTCATCCAATAGGAGGGATGAAACACTCTTGGGGTGAAATTTTACCTCATAAGTACATCCAAGGTGCAAATGGGGTTCAAAAATGTGCCTTGAGGGAAAATCAGGCCCACCTTTAATTAAAACACTCACATAAGACAAAACATGCAATTTTTGGCTCGATATTATGTTTGTAAGTTGAGAAATTCAACCAATAGGATTGAGTCATACTTATTAGGGGAAATTTCACCTCAAAAATTTTCCAAGGGTGAAAATGGACACCAAAAGTGTGCCCAAGCACCCAAGTGTTACATCGGAGCATGGTTCGCACCTCTAGCTTTCTTCCCGGAATGTTTTCTTTGCCCCAAAGTTAAAACTTAGTGAATTTTGGAAAAATAATATATGTATTTGTATGTAAATAGTAAAATTAATCTAATTATCCTATTTATATGTCTTTAAAATTATTTTTACAACTTTTACCTGTATCTCCACTTTTTCTTAAAGTGGTGCGTTGATGAGCCAAGTGGCAAGAAGAGTTTTTAACAAAACCAAGCCAAAAAAACTATGGGTCATGAAGAGAATTTAAAATACCCTCACTTGATATTTGTTTAGGCTCTTAACATTTCATGAGGTTTTGGAACATTTCAAGTAATTTTCACCTTGTAGACTCTTTTCACTACATTGTGAGACAATTTTCAACATTTTAATGCTCCCAGAATTCTTCCTTGATTATTGCACCATGAAATAGGCTCTATCATATTTCCAATTCCTAGTATATTCTATCCAAATACTTCATGAGGCTCTCAAAATATTTCGAACATGGTGACTATCTCTTTTGGAACTTGCATTTCCCAGTGCCTTGCCCAAAAAGACCCGGTATTGCTTAACTTGTTCTTGAACTCAATTTTCTTCACATAATATTCCTAAATTACCTCAGAAAACTTAATGGATTTCCCTAAAACCACTTGGATGATTTGAATATTCCCTATATGCCTCGGATTATTTTCATCAGTGATAAAAAGACCAAAAATATCCCTTTTAAAGCCTCTGGGAGCATTGTTCTTTCTTAGATCTCAGTAGCTTCAAGAACCAAGCTAGGTAAAATTATATGCACATGAAACATACTTGAAAATCATCTAAGCACAATCCTCTCAACCATAATTATGGTGACACGGTTGAAATGTTGGCTAGAGGAAATGTTTACATTAACCGGAAAGGGAATTTCAAGTGTGGGTTTGGTTGTCATGACCAAAATTTTAAATTTTGCATGCTATAAATTTAGCATAAAAATACTAAAATAATATAGATTTCTCTCTTTATTTGTTCCAGATTTGTAATACCTTGACCATTTCAGATCATCTTCACATAATCTCAAACTTATCTTTGCATGGTGTACGTGTTCATATGGCTTGCCACATGCTATGGACCGTGCTTCCCATGATGATATGTTTGGTCAAAGGAGAGTAGTGGGAGATTATACCATGTTTGGGAAATATTTTGGTACCCATACTAAAGAACCTTTTACATATACTTCTTCTCCTCTTGATGATGATTACTTTTACAAGATCCCACCTTTTGATCCCAAGTTTGAGGAGGCCTTAGATCATAATCTAGAATCCCTCGCAAAATATCTTAGGTAATACTATTACAAATCAGATATGCTTTCAATATAAATATATATTCTTCATACCAATACCCCTCGTCATCTACCATGTAGGCACCCCATACCATTACTACCTCTCCGCATCTCACACCATCTACTATCATCCACATGTATCATATTCCTTTTATAAGAACTACACAACCATTTGAGTCTCATTCCAATACAACAATTCCTCCTTTCACCCACCATACTCCACCATATTCTTCATCATTTACTTACACATCCCCTCCATTATCCCACACTTACACTCATATACCACATCATCATTTGGCACATTCATATCCTCAACCACTCAAATCCACTCTTTTGAACATATGTTAAACATCAATCAAGAATTACTTGATAGGATTTGTAACCTTGAGCTTCAAAATCAAGGTATGGGAGTTATTGAACTCACATATAGTCAATTATGTAACAAACCTATCCACCCATAGGTCCCAATGAAACCATATCCTCCACATTTTTATATGCCCAAATTTGACAAATTCAAGGGAAAAGAGAATATGCAAAACCACTTACGTATGTTCAAATATGCTTATTATATCATCAACCATGATAAAGAACTTATGTTGTAAATATTTCCATTTTCACTATGTGTCCAAGCTTTATATTGGTACACCGGTATTATGCAATATAGTGTCATCTCATTCAAGAAACTTGTTAGCTTATTCCTTGATCACTTTTTAGTTAATGTTGCCAAGTGTACCACATTGTCTGACCTATATAACTTTGAAACAATTCGATGATGAGCCTCTTACTAACTATGTGTCATGTTGGAGAGAGGTCATCCATGAGCTTACATTTCCCATTCCTCAACTAGAACTCACCTAATTATTTATAAACATTTTTCTAACACATATAACATGCTCTTTAAATCCAAAAAAACGGTCATTTGAGGAATCCATATTGATGGCCAAGCAAATTGAGGATATTTATATTAGTATTGATGATATCAAGCTTCATAAAAAGAATGATTTCTCCAAGTTCACTAAGAATACTCCCCAAGTTAATCATGTCATTCTCCAATCTACGTCTAACCAAGGTTCTACATCAAATGCCACCAATAATTCCTCCATGGATCCTAATAACCCATAGTTATGAGCCACACAAAACACATCACGAGATTCCTTTTAGATGTGTTAGCAATACATTACATTTACTAAATCACTCTCTAGTATCTTACAAAAATGCCTAGACATTGATCTCATCTCGCTCCCACCCATATGACAAGAGGATCCCAATACATGTAAATTTATTTGGAAAAAATAATCCAATGATAAATGTTCTTATCAAACAATAGTGAGTCATCCAACTAATAAGTTTCCTAATTGAAAAGGTGTTATCCAAGTTGATAATGTCATGGCCCCACAAAATCAAAACCTAGATGTCTTCAAAATCCACTACCATTACACACAACTTCAACCAATCAAGTTATCCATGACACATCATCATCTCACCAAGATTTTGTTGGCATGATTCATATTGTGACAAGAAATCAAACTTCTAATATGAAACTATAACCCACATTCAAATTGACATATATACCAATGTCGTCACCAAATGTGGCTTTACACCCACCATAGCTAGTCATCACTTTTTTGGTAATATTTCATGTCACTTTGGTTTATTTGGTCTCGTTATTTTGCATTGTTCAACA
Organism: Taxus wallichiana var. yunnanensis; assembly: GCA_018340775.1. NCBI lineage: Eukaryota > Viridiplantae > Streptophyta > Pinopsida > Cupressales > Taxaceae > Taxus > Taxus wallichiana. The sequence goes on from CM031238.1 coordinate 46,850,640, forward strand.
TAAAACTTGTAACATTGGAGAGATCACCTATTAACAGGAGATCTAACCTCTGCGTTTGAGAGGGGAAGCTCCCTCGTATGATGGGTTTGTGGGGTTTTGAGTACTTTTAACCTAGAAAGCACCCAAAAGGGGAAAGAAATGAAAGTGTGAGAGAGATATAAGAGGGAAAAATATAGTGGAAAATAATGGAGAGAGGGAGCATGTAAGGACAAGAAAACATAGATCTCATGCTAGAAACTACACCATAAAAGTAAAGATATTGAATGTTAGTACTTTTGATGAAAAGGAAAGAAATGAAAGATTACATTTGAAATAAGAACAAACATAACCACCAAAAATATGAAGACAAAAATTTATATAATCATGTATGTATTTCTTCTTGGAAAGGAACACAAAGTTTCATTTTTTCCTTCTCTTCAACAAAGTCTTCACAATGGAAAATCTCCTAGATATTCTTAGACTCAAAATTCTCTTAAACCTCCATCGAAGCATCTAAAAACAAAGTTTTATTTAATTTAATGCCTTAAGACCATCATAAACAAATTTCCTCCAACCTCCAACACCATTTACAAATGAGCTCTAACTTCCTTTTATAACCCAAAAGTGTTTTATAAGGTAGTTAGGGTTTACATGACATCACTTTAGGGCACACTTAGGTCACATTATAATGTTATAACTTTATTTTAATAAAGTAAATCCACTTTATTAAAATAACATCATTTTATCACATAAGTGACCTAATTAAAAGTATTTATTACAATAATAAAGTGGGTACATATGGACCCCACTATAGTGACTTGGACATACACATAAGCAATGAAACATAGATCAACAACATGACACCTAGGATTAGTGCCTTATCCATTGGGTAAAGATTCTTCTTATCTTGATCATACGAGAAATGAACTCATTAACCTCAAAGGCAACAAAGTACTGATCTACATTCCCTAATCTCCCATTTAATGAAGGAAATAAGTTTGTATCTTGGTTTCATGAGCCTTGATCATTGTCTAAGGTTGCCCTCAACTTGCATTCCATCTCATTTCTTCCTTAGTAATTGATTTAACAAATATAAAATAAAGTGTGTAGATTACTTTGTTAAACTCTTATGTATGCTACATCAAATAAATATGACAGTAAAGTATAGAAATGACTCAAGCAAATAAGAAAAGTAAGTGAAAACCCTAAGAACAACAAAGAGTTAGAACACTTATCTAATTTTGTAAATATCTTGGCAGCATGGGAAGGTAGAAGATTGGAAGAACTACAGATACAAGACCTAGAAATCAAACCCAAAAAGTGCAAGAATGCAGCAGAGGAGGAACCAGGGCACTGGATGGTAATGGGGTGTCTGGGATCTACGATCCCTTCCTAGGTGTCGGGTCTGCATAAGAGGTCTTGAGATGAATTTTCTAAAGGTCACCGAGTGATCCAAAACCTTCATTTTTTCCACTAGATGGTCCCACTATGATCGTTGATGTCATTGATAACCTACAATAAAGAGGTCACCTGCAAAACCCTCAAAAGAACATCAAATCCTAATAAAGAAAGATGTAAAATGAGGACTCAGGATGTCCTCAATTGTCAAACAAGTGATCTTACGACTGAACACTACACTACATCTCATACCCAATGTACTTTTATGTGTGTGTGCGGAATCTTACCCTAGGTGGATTTTATATGGGTTGCACTTAATAGTGAGCAAAGCAACTAATGTAAGAATATGTAATAGATGTGTGCATGGAATAAAATGAACTTCCCTGCTATGTATGTAATGCAAAACCAACCATTATCCCTTGTAATGGTGTTAGATGGATTCAAATGATGCTCTTATATGCTTGTGAGATGTAACCTTAGGTGATAGTATAGATTCTTAGAGCTTGGTCCTTTAATTCTGTCACATAACTTCATATTTATATTCTTATCTTTTTCAAATTTTGTAATTGATCACTAAAACACCGGCCCCTAAGAGATAGGGATGCCCAATGGCTAGAAAGGACCCAAAGGAGCGGGAAAATTATAAAGAGGTCTAGAGCACCCGGAGGGGACGAGGGAACCTAGGCCCTAGTGTCTAGGCTAGGCTACTGATGTTTAGAGCTAGAAAAGGTGAAATGTGAAGGGTTAGATTGGGCAGTGAGGTATGTAAGGCCAAGAGGGAGGATAGAAAGGAAACTAAGAGGCCAAGTATAATGATCAATTAGTAATTTTCTCCCATAAGAAGCATATGAATAGTAATATGTGATTAGGACCTAGTAATGTACCCAAAGTGTGTGATTTAGTGTCTACATTTTCCCCCACTTTATGTTGGTGAGAGAAATCTTGGTAACATAAAGTAGATAGAGATGTGTACCTGATAACCATGTAGATTGATGTAGAAGAGCATGCCAAGACAAGAAAAGCATGGAGTGATAAAAAGTGTGAAGCATGGATGCTAAAGAAGAGGAAGTAAAAGAAAAGTGATGAATAATGACCCTAGGGTGAAAACACACGTGTAGATGTGATATTACACTTGTTGTTGATGATGTGCTTGGAGCATGATGGTTATGTGTTGATGTTGACTACCACTTCCCATAAGGATGGACCTGCAAAAGAGAAGAATGAAAAAGTAGTCAAATATGTGTATAGATGTATAAAATGTATGTAAAAAGTGTGTAAAATGTTGAAAAGTAGAAAAAGGAACATGTGCACCTGATTCATGATGAGAAAAAGTGATAGAAAGGATCCTGAAGATGTTGATGAAGAGTGATTTTTTGGGTGATCTCATGCCATGGTAGAAGTAGTGTAGGGAGAAAGGTCTAGTGTCATTCTCCAACCTTTGAATGCTTCCCAAAGTAAAAACACCATTGCAGATGGTGTGTACAAGTCCAATCCAATGTGAATAAGTGTGATCAAATGTGGTTGCAAAATGGACTTCCTACCCTATGAAAAGACTCTATGAAAATGCTAAAAGTTGTATCTTGAATCAAGAAATCTATGTATCTCCACTAGTATCAAGCACCCATGAAGAGATAAAAGCACATAGGTGCCTAAGTCTAATTTTGGGTGCTAGTGTCTATGCTAAAATAAGGACCCAAGTCGATTATAAGCCTGTCGAGTTTGTAGATTGTGTTGACTCGTGTTGTATCGTATTAAATTGTGATTGTAGATTGTTCAATTGTAATTATTACTATTAAATGGGGTGACTAATTCACCCAATAGATTCCCTCCCTCATTTGGGGTGCATGCAACATCACTAGGAGGATGTGGCCCAAAAGAGGACCCCATGTTGAAGTGATACCAGTATGTAGGAGGGAATGTGTTTGGTAGAAACCAAGACATGTGCAAACAATGGATAGAAGATAAGTGTTAGTGTAGAAAAACATGTATATAGAAAATAATGTAAGCTACCAAGAAAAATACAACGTAGACTGCAAAAATCACATGAAAAACATGGGACATCACTCACAATTTTGCAAGACAATTAAGGCATTGATGGCCAAAATCATAAAATGTGCACATAAAATAAAGCATGGGGAAAATCTCGTAAATAATGACAAACAATGGCAGACAAGAGTAAGGAAACATTAGATAACTATGGAGGCAAATGAACGTGCAAATCAAATGTTGCACGTGAAACACCCATTAGTAATTTAGAAAGATAGAAAGTATGTCACAACATATATAGTCTAATATAGTAATGTGCTATGAAAAATGATACAATAACACCATGAATGTGTACAAATTTGGATGCCCCAGAGTCATTACAGGACTGTATGAGGTATTGTACTAAGCATCCATGCTTTGTGTATTGATCTATGTAAAGTCTATGATCACAACTAGAAATCAAGTGAATGTGCATGTGTGTATGATAAATATAATGACATACAAAGTATCTTACTAGCATGTGTAATAAATTGTACATGTTGTTGGACGAGATAGAATGACTAACTCAAAGCCACACTTGGAAGTTTTGGGCACACGTCGGGGATGGTGAAGGGTGTGTGTGAAAGGGTTAGAATATCACATGGGAGGTTCGTGTCTAGAAGGATAGAGTTTGAGACTTAGCCAATTTTCTAGTTTATGGGACAAAAATATAAAATCAAGATAGATTTCCCACAAAACAAAGGAGAAAAGCATGATACCCTAATGGTCAAGTAAAGGCTATTTTTGGAAAATGGACATGTAAATTGAGCACATGTATGGAGGCTATTAATAAGTTAGCAACATGTCTTATTTATAGGATGATCTATCATTAGTTGTCTTGTGAATCATACATGTAATCTATTTTTGGCACACCTATTATTAGGAGAGTGCATGGGTGGTGAAGGGAAATTCCCCACCCCTATATATACATGTTAGACATATTTTTTTGGGACCAATCATTAATTATTAGTTATTGTGTATGAGTCCTAAGAGTCTTATACATAGTTATGGTCCAGGTTTGATTCTTGCGCATGTTCTATTGCCTTAGTATACTGATGTATTCAAATTTTGTTATGTAAGACTTTAATATAATGGATTATGGAGGATGGATTATGATCATTGATGTGTTTGAGTATGGTGAATTCATGGTGTAATTGGTATTGATTGTTATCTAAGATGTTATATTCCTTATTATGTTTCCAATTGGATGTATACAATGGGTTCTTATGATTAAATGAGTACTTAGTTATTTTATTATCATGTATATATATGCTAACATCATGTCAAGAAAATACAAAGGAGGGACCTGGTAGCTTGTGCACTTAGGGTGAGCATCCAGATATGTCTAAATGAGGTGTCAACACACATAGCATTTAGGTGAAATAAAATAATACATTTTGGTTCCATTTTCGGGACCTCTTTTTAAACTGTCTCTAGGATGTTGCATATAGATGGCGTATCGATTAACTCTGAGAGCATTGAAAGTTGGGAAGAGGACATTTAAGATAAGTTTGCATAGAGATATGGCATAATGCACAAAGGTGGGTGGAAGATAATCTTTATCATGAGCTCTATGAGACATTCTTCAACTTCTTTCTAGTATAATTATACGATTGGTTAGTAGCTTATACATTGGGGAAGTGTTGAGGTCCTAGGTCAAAGTTTTGGATGCGGGAGGATTACCATACTTTTTTTTGATGCGGGTGTGGAGTGGACTAGAGTTGTAGATCGATAGTGAGCTGGAGTGTTGTGCAATTATACATTGGAGTACAAGATTTCTATGTATTTTGTCATGAAAAGGTTGAATTTTGGTTCTTTTGTGAGCCTAGAGGATCTTAGTTGCGTGATATATCTTTAGCGATCAAAATCTTGATTATAGATATAGATTTAGAAAGCCTCCCTATGGATATCTAAACCCCACTATGCGTAGGAGCGGGGAAGGTGTGGAGAAAGATGGTAAACCTTGCATCATAAATATAGAGAGAGGAAAGATAGCTCAATTTTAATGAAGCGTGAGAGAGGAACATGGCACGTGCATGGGAGATTGAGGAATCACTAGAGTTGAGGAGGATGATGGATCATGAAGGTTTAAAGCTCTCATGGAAGATGAGGAGCTGCAAAATCAGGATCTCCCAAATTTAGGAAAGTATAGTAGAGAATACCCTTCGGCCTCGATGATGAAGAATGTGTCAAAGGAAAGAATGAGGACCACGGGATTACATCTGATCCCACCTAGCCACCTAATCCTTATGCATGGTGTTCCCGATCTAGAGGTAGTCATTGAGAATCGTAGCTAGTGAAGGTAAGAAAGAACATACATGTAGATATAATTTTGTATTGAATTTAGAGTGGAGCTAGGTTAATAGTGCACCCATGACATCACAATCAAGCATCATTGTTGGGAGTACCTATGCAGGATTGTTTTCAGGTGTGTCATCAAGTTATAGTGTTAGTGCATAGACTGTTGGAAGTAATTTAGTAGTATTTCCACCATGCAGACCGTTGGTGTCCAGTTCAATACTATAACTGGGACACAAGGATGTTCATTAATTGGACCGCAGCTCTGCCCATAACAAGGGGCATGGGAGGATCAAGTCGGATTAGGTTAGCCACCACACCCGGAGGAAATAATGGTGGAAGTTATTGTTAGGATCAAGTGCATAGGGTCCACACCCACCACCTCAAAGCAAAGTAAGTGTACTTGATGCTCCAATTTTACTATGATATGTATCTCACTTACCAAAGTATAGAGGTATTGAAGATGTAGTAGAGCATGTGCATAATTGTGAATTTTTATGGCACGCTAAGAGAATTATAACTTCTAATAGGAATGTGAGTCAATTTTCCACTACACTTCAAGGGTGCACACATAGTTGGTATAGGAAGTATGATTCACATTATAACTTGGTAGAATATAATGCTTTTGCACTATGTTTTTGGTTGAGTTTCACATACCATAGTTTGAGTAGAAGAGCATCAACACACTCAAGGATATCAATCAGGGCTTATCTAAAAGCGTGAGGAGTATGACGCACATTTCAAGACTTTTTGTCTAATTTATCTTATGATATTCATCCTAATCAACATGCACAATGGTTTGTTGGAGGATTGTTAACTCCATTCCAAAGAATACTCTCTCATAAGACATATGTGATCCGTGAGGCCTTGGAAACCACTTTGTGCATTGAGGTGATTAGAAGTGTTGATACTAGAGTAAGCCCATTCTTAGAGGCACATATCACATCTATCATAAAACAATTAGAAAATCTCTCTGTTAACTCAACACACAAGATGCGTAGTGGTATGTGGTGCAATGATTGTGAAGTTGAGGGACATAGTAAGGATATTTGTCTATGTACTTTTTTTTAGGCATTGCTATTAAGTTATGAAGCCTATCACTTATACCATGATGTTTAAAAATTTCCTCTTTTGAATTGTGTAATTCAAAATAATGTATCCATTTATTGTAATCTTTTTCATGCCCATACCCACGATACCGTTGATTGCAAATTGATCACATCCATGAAGCCATTGAAATAGGAGTGTGACAAACTAGTGTGGTGAGTGGATCAAAGGAGTGGGAAGGACAACATAATGAAGGGAAAAACAATGAAGATAATAGAAATGGAGGCTTCCTAGGGAGGATATTGAGGCCAAGTTCATAGTGGTGGTAGAGGTAGGTTCACTAGAGGAACTTGTTACACTTGTGGATCACCTGATCATTACCAACAAGATTTTCCTCATAATAAATTTTTCTCATGGTGTGGGAAGTGGCATAAGTTGGAAGAATGTCTAGACTTATATGAGAACATGAGTAAAAATAAGAAGAATGATAAGGGCACGGGGATGATCAAGGTGCAATGTGTGAATGATGATAAATGGATTCTTAAGAAGATGCATGATCCATAATTGCAACCCATGTTGGTTACAATGTGTGCCAAGCAGTAGCACATGTGCGTAATTCCCAAAGATCAAGCTACTCATCATGAGGAAGACATGATACATGTCAAGTATCTACATGTGGTGCATCATAAGGAAGTCTACCAAGATACCATGGAGTGATTTGAGTTGTACAGGGTGAAATACATTGTTTAAAATAACATGCACATGAGAGGTAACATGCGAAAGAATGTTAAGCACTTGCGATGGATGTGGATAACCTAGAAGAGTTGTGTAAGATGTTGTAACATGAGAATATGATTCCTTGCTAGGGGAATTGATTCAGGAGAAGATATCATACACTAGAGTTAATGGAGAGAGGTAGATACTTCATGTGAAATCTACCACCTCAAGACCATGAATTTGACAAAGAGATTACACTAGATGTAATAATTGATGGTTGGTTAGTAATTAATATCTTGATAAATACAGTGCTGAGGTAAATGTGATGAATCTGGAAGCATGGAATCATATGGGGAGACCTACATTGCAATCATCCTCAAATATTTTTATATGGAAAATAAAACTAAGAATATTCCTATTGGGTATTGAAGGATGCATCCATTATCATTCAGGGAGCCAAATTTACTAGGGACTTTGAGGTATTGGATTTTTCTCAAGAAACAAAATAGCATTACTTGGGCCCTGGTGCTATGCAAACTATGTTGATTTGTGCTTTAATAAGAGATACATTATTTTGAGAACAAGTACAAGAGCACATGATCATACCTCTATTTGAAAATAAGGTGGAGCCTTATGTTGAGCCTTTGAGTGAAGAAGAGCTTAATCAAATTTATGCACAAATGTGCGATCCAGAAAATGTAGAACCATCAAAGGAAGGTGTACTTTAGTGGGAAGATGTGTAGTCTGTAAGTGACACTACTAGTGTTTCTTGTGATAACTAGGCTCATGGAATGTACAAGATGGTCAGATGTGAAGTTAAAGGGTGAGTCACAAGGATGATCAGGTCGTGCATGGTGAGGTGCTTAGGCTTGGCTCAGTACCAAGATATATTGGTGAAGGGAAGCCCGATACATTCCTATGCTCTATGAGACTCAATGGCCAAATAAAGGGATAAAAGAAACATGTTGGTCTATACCTTATGTGGGACAACAACGTGACTAGTGGGCAACACATAGAGATAACCTCTTGGAATGGCGAGAAGTGAGAATCACCTTTTCCACTAGGTTTACTCATAACAATGTACCTATGCACATCTATGAATTTCATGGTAAGACTCCAACTTCCCATCACATCCATAATTGTGAGAGACTATGGGTGCAAGGTTAGGAGGCTTTACCACCATCCTTATGGGTACATAAGTTCTACTCCACACTACGCAGATGTGTGCACACCCCTAGTATGTCCATGTTGAGATAAAAAGGGAGACTGCAAACTGGAAAGAGATGATTGCAGGTATGATTCAAACTTTTGATTACTTTTCTACTAAGCCTCCAGTCCATGAAGCATTGTAGATCATGAAGTGCATCACATTAGGGGATAGTGCAAAGGTAGAATATCTCATGCTAGATTTTTTTATGAATGATATTTTGAGGCATCTTCTTGATCTTGAGGAGATAGAAAAACTACATATGGGTCTCTCCTGGAAGGAGAAAGAAAAGGAAAGATAGTGTACATGATTGATGATGAAGAAGTGGACCACCTAGATGTTATCCACATAGAGGGTGAGCACAAAGTAATGGATTCTGTAGATGAGAAGGAACATGCGCATACCATGCTCCCATGAAAACAAAAAAGTGAATATTGGCATGGAAGATGAGCTTAAGGAATAAATTATTAGGGATTACTTGTCATAATATGAAGTAGCCAAGATCATTGAGCTTTTACACAACTTTTAAGATCTCTTTCTAAGAGGCTACCATGAATTAAAAGGTTTGCATCCTTCTTTAGGTGAGATGAAGATAAAGTTGAAAGAAGGCATGTGACCAGGTTAAGAAGAGGCCTTATTGGATGAATCCTAACCTGCGCGTGAAGGTGAAAGAAGAAAATTAATAAATGTTCAAGTTCTAGAATAATTGAGCCAATTGATTAATCGATGGGTTAGTCCCATGGTTATCGGTATCAAAAGGATGGGTGGATTAGGATTTGTGAGTACTATAGGGAGTTGAATGTTTCATGTGTTATAGATCCCTTTCTAATGCCTTTTATTGAGGAAAGTTTTGAAGAAGTAGTTGGGTGTGAGATATATTATTTCACGAGATGGTTTTTCGAGCTATCATCGGTGTGCATCATAATGAAATACCATGATCAGAAGACCAATTCACTACTTGAAGGGGCATTTTTTCCTATACAGTTATGCCTTTTGGATTGAAAAATGCACCACAATAGATTCTTGTGCATTGTTGTGCAAGAATTTCAAGATTTTATTCATAAGTTCTTGCAAGTGTATTTGGATGATTGGACGGTGTATGGCTTAGTCAAGGATCACTGTGATAATATTAGGCTTATGTTTGAGAGGTGTAGGTAGTTAAGTGTCTCTCTTAAATTAAAAGTGTATCTTTACTACACCTTTTGGAACACTTTACTTGGGCACATTATTTGTAAGAGGGATTATTGGTAGACCCAACTAAGATAGTTGTCATTTTGGGTTTAGAAGAGCCTACCAATCAAAGTGAAGTGCATGAATTTTGGGACATATAGGCTACTATAGGAAGTTTATTAAGGGATATGCAAATATTTCCACACCCCTGGAAGATTTAATCAAAGCTAAAGGGAAATTTTATTGGGTGACGTGCAACAACAGGTGTTTGAAACTTTGTAAGAAAGGTTAAATACTACACCAATTTTTCACTTTCCTTCATGGGATAAACCATTTCATGTACATGTTGATGCCTCTAGTATGAAATTGGCACAGTATTGGCACAACCAGGAGAAGGAATTATAGATCATCCTATTTTCTTTGCAAGCAGGAAGTTGACACCAGTGAAGCGGTTATACTACCACAGAGGACAATTTTTCTCTATGATCTATGTGTTGCATAAATTTAGACAATACTTTTTGGCTACCCTATTTATTTTCTATACAGATCATATGGCATTGAAGTACTTAGTCAACAATATTTTTAAGGTCACATCTATAGATGGATACTTCTATTTCAAGAATTTGACTTCACATTTGTTTTCAAGCCAGGGAAGAGCAATTCAGGGCCTTACCATCTATCAAGGATTAATTCTTAATAAGGACACATGTAGCATTGAAGATATTATGTCTAATGCATAGTTGTTTAGATTGAACCGCATGCCCCAGATTTAGAATACATAGTTATATTTTTTTTCATGCATTGGATTAGTGCCAAAGGAATGAAGACATTGAGAAAAAAGTACTTGTACACACGGCACATTATCACTTTATTAGTGGATACTTGTACAAAATGGGTAGAGATGAGGTTTTTGGTGATATGTTCTAGAGCATGAGTGTGAAGCCATTATGGAGGAAGCTCATGGTGGATACCGAGGAGGACATTATGCAGAATGATGTGACTATGTGCAAGATCCATATGGTTGTAATTTGGTGGGAGACATTATACAAGGATACCAAGGAGTATGTAAAAGCATGTGATCATTTTCAAGCACCTTTGGAAACCTATACATAGAGATGAGATGTCACTTAGACCTATTGCAAGTGTGGAACCTTTTGAGAAGTGGGCTATTGACTTTGTAGGACCTATTGCACCACCCACATACTAGGACTAAGCATGTACTATATTATTACTTTACATGGATTATCTTGACAAGGTGGGTAGAGGTTATGCCTACAAAGGATTATACTATAGCTACAACAACAAGGTTCTTATGGGAAAACATTATTAGTATGTATGGTTCCCATTAAGCTTGACAAGTGATAAAGGAACTCATTTCTTGAATGAGAACATCAAAATTTTACTAGCAAAGTTTATGGTGGCACACCATAAAACTAATCCTTATCACCCTCAAGCTAATGGTACTATAGAAGCTTTCAACAAGATCTTGGGACAAACATTGATAAAGATATGTGATGTTGGAAGAAAATATTGGGATGATAAAGTTTCAGTTGTACTTTGGGCTTATAGGACCACTTATAAAATATTGAACAAGGCCACACCCTTTCAATTGGTGTTTCATGTGGAAGTAGTACTACCAGTTGAATTCATGTTACCATCCCTATGTATTGCATGCATGCACAGATGATTAGATGATGAACAAGATATAGAGGAGCACATTGAAAAACTAATGTAGTTATATGAGAGGTGTGTTCCATTACACATTGGATCCAGAAGACTAAGAGAAGGCAAGATAAAAGGCATGGCATGATAGGCACATTAAGAACAAGACATTTACAGTTGGCAAGATGGTCCTTCTCTATGACTCCAAGTTTGCACCACCCAAAAATTGAAGGTGTATTGGTTGGGACCTTTTTAGTAACCAAGATACTTGAATCAAGTGCATGTCAATTACATGCGCTAGATGGCACCATGTTTCCTGTTACTTCAATGGGAGTAGATGAAGCCTTACTATAAATAAATCTTCTTGGTGTTTATAATAAGGTAGTATTTTCACTTATATTAGGTTTCCCTTTCATGTGTTTCTTTCTAGTTGTTGCTATGTTTTTTTTTTTGTCTCTTTATTTTATTGTAATAAGTGTGTTTGTGCATAGGAATCTGATTACTATCTATTGAGTTCATGCGCAGAGGACCACACATACTTTTAGTGTGGGGTGAACCAGGTGCAAGTATGCGAAAAGGTGAACTTGTTGGTTCTTGAAGGTGAGGTGAAGTGAAAAGAGATATACGTGTGTTGGTATGGTATTTTGGTGGTAGGGTGCGAGTGTGGAAAAATGGAAAAAGGGTCATGAGACATGAGAAGGATGGTGATAATAAAGAAATTACTTAGAAAGAAGGGCATGCATGAAAAAGGAGCCGACAATGTAACACGAGGTAGGTAGCAACATGATAAGAAACTTACTGGTATATGGTGTAGGATTATGTATTGTGGCACATGGAAGTGCGTGAGATGAGGTTTCTAGTATAAAAATTAATGAGTGCACTAGAAGGTTACATTTGCAGTAAAAAAAAAGTAGCAAAAGCGTAGAAAAAGTGAAAAAGCATAATTAAAGATGAGTACAGGTGGTAGGTGAGGAGAAATTAATGTGGGAAAATTATGAAAAATCTATAAAATGAGTGCAAGTGATTTCATTCTTACCTTGCATGTTAGAGTGTTTGAGCCTTGAAGAGCAAAAGTGTGAAAGTGAACGCAGTGCAAAGCGCGAGTACAAAAGAGAATGTATCGAACCTAGAAATTTTGTCATGGCCTAGAAGTGAATCTCCTTTTTAGGAAGTGTAGAGAGGGAAAATGTGAAAGGAATGAGGAAAGGAGGTTAGAGGTTTGAATTTCAAAGCTAGGGTTTGAGAAGTAGAATTCATATCTAGGGCACATGGGTTTGAGAAACTAGAGGTAAAAGGAGGCTGAAAGGTTACAAGAGTAAGCAATGGTGAGTAATCTAACATCTATGGCACCTTATAAGTTGATCAAAGTTATCATTTAGCAATGGCACCAAGGAAATTCATGAACAAGAACAAGAATCCTATGACCAAGGATGCACCGGAGGAATGGTTTACAGAGATGCAATATCTGGGGAGGTCATAGAAGGGGAAATCCATGGAATTCATAACTAAAAAAGTGAAAAATTAGTGACTTTAATCATCACTCAGAGAATAATGAAGGTGATATTGAGAAGGATACAATTATCAAAACCAATGAGAGGATAGAGTCAGGGAAAAGGTTTATGATGACTCAGTACAAAAACTCCTTGGAAAGTGTTGGAGTGCTTCAACTCTATGAGCTTCCCTTCTTTGGAAAACTAGAACACCTATATCATTGGTTGGTATCATGAGTCCATGAGGACTAATTTTACTTTTGCATGAAGGATAATGTGACTCACAGGGGATAGTTGATAGGTGGGTGACCAGATTGTGTAGCTTTGGGAGAGAGATAAAGTCATACTTGGATGATGAGGTAGGCATAGAAGTAAAAGCAAGACATTAAACTACCATAAAGGAGGTCACGTGGAATGGATGTGTTAGGCATCAAATATCTTGCAACAAGAGTGGCCACACTTGGTGAGTTGCAAGTAAGGGTGCATCAAAAGGTGGAAGGAAGTGAACAAGCGTTAGCTACATATTGATTACACATAAATGGAAAATAAAACGTAGTATAATATTGTACAGTATATAGCTTAAGGATATATTGAAGAAGCACACATCCAAGTTGATAAAGGTGAGAAAATTACATGGGGCACAATATTACTTTTATTGGTATTTAGTGAGATTGGGGTACCATACGGGCCTAGGGAAAACATGTGGGTGTATCTTTTGGAGCACAAGTCACCCACCCAGAGGTTTTCCAAATTTACTTACAACAGTAATATTTCAGGTGTCTATAAGCAATGCATGGATAAATGGTATAGAAGGATGTGTGACACATTTTAAGGATAATGACACATACCAAGAGAATTTCCATTGTTTTAGATGGCCAAGCTGAATTTGTGGCCTACCAACACTTCAGTTTGGGAAGGTTCTTTATGAAGGATGGGGAGAAAATCCCATGGTGCAAGTTGTCATTCACATTTACCATGCAATACTTTAAAGACTCTATGAATAGGTTTTATAATGCAAGAAATATGAAGTTTTATGTTGACAAGGTGGGTGCATATTACCATATAATGTGGAAGACCTATGTCTATCCTAATAAAACGTCTTATGAAGAAATGACATATTCAAATAACATTGATATCATCCCCGAGTCCATAGTAGTTGGAAAGAAGGAAGTTGTGTACATGTATGTCTATCTCAGCCTAGGTTCCAGGATGGGAAGTATGTTTGTGGAGAAGATATGACACTTCTAGGACCCTCCCAAAGGAAAGAATACTATAGGCACCAAGAGAACGCGTGAGGATACTCCTCTAGGAAGAGGAAGAAGTAAATATTGATCTCGATGAAAAGGAGACGAAAAAGGAAGGGAGTGGCACATTGACCAAGGATAAAAATAAAGCTGAGAAGAAAAAAAAAGAGCAAGCAATGTGGTAACATAGGAACCTCCAAAGAATTTATAAGGTCACCAAGGACAACGCCGATCAATCCAAGCCCATAAAATAAGAAGAAGAGAAGGAACAAGCTTATGACACAGTAGTGACAGTGGTGAAGAAGGACTATCAGATGGGGTTGCGCACAACACAATGAACCCCCACATGTTTATAATGTAGACGGAAAATAAGATCCTAGGGATGAGGAGACCCATCACAATGAAAAATTTCTAGTGAGTGTGAGGAAGAAGTTCTTAGTGGAGACGATGAAGAAAAGGAGAGGAGTGTAGGCGAGCCATCTAGGGCACATGGGGAAGCTTTTAGTGAGAAAGGAGAAGGTATGTTTTCAAACGATGAAACTCATATACCAACAGTAGTAGAAAGAACTGGTAGCCAAAGGGGATAATAATTCTTATGCACACACACCTTGGGTATGTTAATGACCCTACAAATATTATACACTTAAGATTCCAAAGTACGCTCCTACTAATCGATAGATTATATGGGTGGTAGATGATTGACCCAGAGGGAATGAAATATACACACCAAAAATGATGTTGAGCTAAACTATGCGAGATATATGGATGAACATGAGTTTGATGTCAATGAGGAATAATGCATAAGGTATAGAATGAAGAAGGCACCTCACATGACCCATGTGACAATAAAAATGACCAAGCTCACTGATGAATGAGCAAATCTAAATGCATTGAAAAAATGGAGGAAAAAGTGGCTCAAATAAATTTAGATAAGGGGCCACACTCAGACATTTTTAGAGGATAAGAATAATAAATAACAAGAAATCTAAAATTGACTTGAGGCAAGTGAAAAAGTAGAGAAGTGCACATAAGGTTATTCTTGGACTTATCATACCAACATTGGAGATGAGGTTTTGGAGGTGCCCCAGAATTTGATGAGTGAACAAAGGAGAATTACCTCGGCCTTTGCATTTCTACAAGATTTAGTTCATATGCTACTTCAGAGAGGCCGATTGTGCAAGGGGTAACTCAAGGGGACAACTGCAATGATAGAGAAGGAGAAGAATAAGAAGATTGTGGCATGAAGTTGTGGAGCTTGAAGCCTTGTTACAAATGATAAAGGATACTTTGAAGAAGGTGGGATGGGACTTTGAACATAGTAAAAACCTTGACCCCATCCTCAAAGCATACACTACTCAAGAGGAGGTGGATTTAGTGAGTGCATAGGAGCTGCAATGAAAGGAAGGGAAGCTCGGGAAGAGGAGCTCATGGAAAAGATTTCACAAAAGAGGGATGCCTTGAAGAAAAAGTGAGATGCATTTGAAGATAGACTTAATGAGCTATGTTCCCTCATCGAATGGAAGACAGATCACTTGAGGAATTGATCTTTGGCCTCACAGGATTCATATGATAATTGAAGTAGAAGGGTAAGAACATGACCCCGAGGAAATGGTGGAGAAAAAAGGAATTAATTCCATAAATGGCCACCAAGTTTTTAGTTGAGTGGGGTGAGTTAGTGAGCACCCTTAATAATGAGTTCCCAAAATTGTTGCAGATCGATCGAGGATCAAGAAATAGCGCACACTAAGGACTCTTTCTATTCTTCTACCTTATTCTTTGTATTTTTATTCTTTATTCCTTTTGTTTTAGAGAGATAAATCCAAAAACCCATTATCGAGGATAGAAATGTAATTAGTGTGGGGTAATTTTGGACGGATAGAATGACTAAATCTAAAAGCCACACATGGAATTTTTGGGCGCTCATGAGGAGGTGCAAAGGGAACACATGAAAGGGGTTAGAATAGCGCATGGGAGGTTCACCCAGGAGGACGAGAGTTCGGGACTTTTCTGATTTTCTAGTTTACGAGCTAAAAATAGAAAATAAGGATGGAGTACCGACCAAGAAAAGAGAAAATCATGATATCCTTGGTGGTCAAGAAAAGTATATTTTTAGATAATGGACTTGTAGATTGAAACACACATAGAGGCCATTAATAGGATATAAAGCAAGTCTTATTTATAGGATGATCTATTATTAGTTGTCTTTGTAAATCATGCATGTAATCTATTTTTGACATGCCTATTATTAGGAGAGTGCATGGGAGGTGAAGGGAAAGTACCCACCCCTATATATACTTGTTGTATATATTATTTTAGGACTAGTCATTAGTTACCAATTATTATGTTTATGTCCTCGTAGTCTTGTTCTACAGCTATGCTTTAGGGTTTGATGTTTGTGCATGTTCTAGCACCTTTTTCTACTGATGTATTTGGATTTTTTATGTAATGTTTTAATATAATGGATTATGGAGGATGGATTATGATCATTGACGTGTCTGAGTATGGTAAATTCATGGTGCAATTGGTATTGATTTTTATCTGAGTTGTTATGTTCCTTATTACATGTGTTTCCAATTGGATGTATGCAATGGGTTCTTATGATTAAATGAGTACTTGTAGTCGAGAATGAACTTTATAGTTAGAGTGTGTCATCGATAAACGGTTCGAGATGATGTGTTGTATACAAAAAAGTGGAGAACATTAGAGCGCGGAGCATAAATTTTAGAATGATGTGATGTGTAAGATTGAATGTGGCATTAGAAGAATTGATCATGAAGCTAGAATGATTGATGATGTAGCATAGAGCATAGATCATAGAATGTGTGAATAATATGCTAGAAAGTATCACTTGTGAAGCGTGGAGCATGAATTGTAGAGTAGTGTCACATGATGTGAAAGCTAAAGAGAGATGAATTGATTGATGTAGGAGGTGTAGAAAAATATGATAGAAATATTAATTATGAAGCGCAGAGCGTAGGTTGTATAATAACATATCATTGTGTGCTAGAAAGATTACATAAGCCGTTAGAAGGATTGGTCATGAATGTGAAGTGTATGATGTATGATTTCATATCAGAGGTGAGGTTGAATTCAGATGTAGACCCTTAGTAGTCAAGTATGAACCATGGGACTAGAGTGTGTCGTCATGTAGTGAGATGTGCACTAGAAAGGTTCCATTAGAAAGCATAGAATGTAGAATAGAATAGCATGATGTGTGAGTAGAATATGCTAGAAATATGTAGATTTATTGTAGAAGGGTGTGACATGAGGAAGATGCATGTGAAATGGGCCAAGTGTGAAGATGTGCAATGTGCAATGTAAAATGTATAGATTATGTAAGTGTGGGAAGCGCAAAGCACGTATGATGCATAGTAGAAGTAGGAAGATGATGTCAAAGATGTGGATAGTGTAAAATATGTAAAATGTGTAGTAGTAAAGTGTGTAGAATGTGTAGGTGTAGAAAGCAAAAGTGTGTATGATGTGTAATAGATGTAAGGAGAGGATGTAGGAAGCACACAACATGTATGATGTGTAGGAAGAAGAAGATGTCGTAGATGTGAAATGTGTAGTGTGTGAGGTTCATGTGTATAGTATTCCCTCAATAATCAAGTGTGAACTTTATCACAAGAGTGCTTCATGAGTAATTACAATCCTACAGTGTATCAAGTTGTGCAAGATCACTCAAAGATATGAAAAATGTAGCACAAAGTTTAATAGTAGTAAATGATAGCCACCTATCAATGCTAGAGGTGGGAGAATAAGTTTGATGCCCCGAGTGCATAAGAGATGGAGATATAATTGATTATGCTAAGGGTATTGGTGTAAGAAGTAGTTTATTTGAAAAAGTGATTGGACATTGAAGTGAGGATTTTACGAGGGGCCTCAAGTTGTGGAAGTCAAAAGAGGCCAGCTAGATCTTGTTTGTCTTGCTTAGTGAGTGGTTGTTTATTTGGAAATGTTGTAAAATACTTCAGAGGATAAGATTGATTGATTTTTAAAAGTGGTTACTTAGTTTGACTTGGTAATGTCACAGATAGCTTGAGTGGAGGAGGAATTAGACCAAACTTAAGAGGAGGTTGTTTAGTTTGAATGGGTGGAATAGGTAGCACTTAAATGGCCGAAGAAGGCACATTAGAAGTGATAGCATGATGCTCATTGGACATAGATGAAGTAGATTTAGGATCCCATTTGGATGTAGCATTGTAGATGGGCATGCAACAGAATGTTGTGCAGTGAATGAGAGAAACCCTTGACACTCAAAGTGAATCTTCATTGTAAAGCGTAACATTCATTATCGTTATGTCTATTGATCTGATGATAATTGCAATATGGATGACCTTGATATTTTACAAGATGATAAGGAGGATAGCCATGAGTAGATGGTAAAGTGATCAATTGATGACTAAGGAGGTCAATAAGAATGAAATTTTGCTTAGCGTTGTGATCAAACATGAGTTTCTCTCTAGTAATTGTAAGACTTAAGGCTCACTGATATGAGCACATGTAGAAGACATAGAATGAGGATGAGATGTAGAAGGAGAACAAACATGAGCCTAAGAAGTGTCTTTAAGTTGTTGGATTTCATATTTAAGAGATATGATTGTGGATTCCATAGCCTGAAATTTTTCGTAAAATAAAGAATGCAAAGCTTGAATTGAATCCAATATGGGTTGATTGGATGGAGGATCATGAAGGCTAGGGTCATCAAATAGATGATGGAAAATAGGACTTATTTCATGTGGCAGGCGTATCTTTAGGAAGACACATGGAGTCTAAGGCTTTTTAGAACAGTCTAGTAGTTAGGATGCATTTTAAGTAAATCAGACAAAGAAATTTGAGGAACTTTAGGACCCAGGATAGAAGAAAAATGAGGATCAAAGATTTCTCGAATGAGACATGTTCACCAAATAATTTAACAAAGATAAACTAAAGTGTGTAGATTACTTTGTTAAATTCTAATTTATGCTACAGAAAAATAAATATGACAATAAAGTACATAAATGACTCAAGAAAATAAGAAAAGTAAGTAAAAACCATAAGTGCAATGAAGAGTTATAACACTTAGCTAATTTTTCAAATATATTGGCAAGATGCCAAGGTGAAAGATTGGAAGAATGGAAGTACAGGACCTCAAAACTGATCTTAGAAAATTATAAGAATGCAAGAGGAGAAGGGACCAGGCCACCTAGACTAGTATTGGGGCACCCGGTGTTAGATCCCTTCCTAGGCATCAGGATCTACATAGGATGTCCAAAGATGAATTTTACAAGGTCATTGGATGATCTGAAACCTTTTTTTGTTGCTATATGGTCGCATTATGATCACCGATGTCGTTGATAACTTGCAATAAAGAGATCACCTACAAAACCCTCAAAATAACATCAAATCCTAAAAATAAAGATGCAAAATGAGGGTTCGGATTGTCCTCAACTATCAAACAAGTGATCTTACAACTAAGCATTACACTACATCTCAGACCAATGTAGTTTTATGTGCATGTGTGCGAATCGTGCCCTAGGTGGATCTTATGCGTGTCACACTTGATAGTGAGAAAAGTAGCTATATGTAAAAATATGTAATAGATGTGTGCATGGAATAAAATGAACTTCCCTCATATGTGTGTGATGCAAAAACCAATCCTTGTCCCTTGTAATGGTTTTAAATGGATGTAAATGATGCTCTTAGATGCTTGTGAGATGCAACCTTAGGTGATAATATAGATTCTTAGAGCTTTCTCCTTTAATTTTGTCACATAACTTTATATTTATATGCTTCTCTTGTTCAAATTTCATAATTTATCACTAAAAGGCCAACCCCTAAGAGATAGGGATGCCCAACGGCTAGAAAGGACCCAAGAAGGAGTAAGAAAAGTATAAATAGGTCTAGGGAACCTAGAGGGGATGAGGGCACACAGGCGCTTGGCATCCTGGTTGGGCGCTAGTGTTTAGAGCCAGAAAAGGTGAAATGTGAAGGGTCAAACTAGGAAATGAGGTTTGTAAGGCCAAGAAGGAGGCTAGAAAGGAAACTAAGAGGCCAAGTATAATGATCAATTAGTACTTTTATCTCGTAAGAAGCATATGAATAGTAGTATGTGATTAGGACCTAGTAATGTACCCAAAGTGTGTGATTTAGTTTCTACATAATCAAGACCTTCACAATCAATGTTGGTAACAAGCTCGAGTTTTCTCTGCTTACTCATATTCATTTGTTAGCCTTAGTTTGAGCAAAAATTTTGTTTCTTGATGTTTGGACTTTGGTGCTCACACTTTTGTTAATGACTCTTTATGTATTCACATTTATACTTTGAAGAGACTCATCTCGTAATTTGGTTTCAATGTTTATTTAAAAAATATTTAGTTCAACATTGATCACCACCATGTTCACCTTGAACTTAAGAGACCAATTATGGGCCACAAAGATCTAGCGAGAAGAATCTTGTGGGCCGAATTAAATGGTGATATGAACAAGGAAGATCAAATAGTTATTCAAAACAATAAAAGAGGTTCTTCTAGATAGGCCTCAATTCCACTACACATGACTCTCAAGTCCTAATCAATTTCTTTAGCTTGATTTCCATTTTTGGTTTGTGTTGTAGTTTGGTTTTTTTTTATTGTATTTTTGTTACAAGGCTTGATGTTCTAGTTTTCCATGTTTATTTTTTGTGGGTATGGTTGTAGCAAGGGATTGTATCCTTTTTAGGGTAGGTTCCCACTTCGTAGGTATGGACCTCTATAGTCAATTCCCTTAGGATATTCCTCTTGTCATCTCATCAAGGTAAGCATTATCCACAAGACGGATTCCTCTCGATTCCTCTCTCGAAGTTGATCATGATGAATATCCCACTATACATCAATACCATGATAATCTAAATTAGAAACATGTTGGATCCCATATAGAAGTGGTGAAGCTAATGGCTCAAATTTCTCACCAAATGTAGCTCAATATAGCTCCAAATTAAAAGCATGAGGTTCTTTAGGAAGTTTGGGATAATGCCTCGTCATTTAACTCATAGGAATTAATAGGAATAGGGTATGAATATTTTCAACATAAGAAGCATGTCTCCTCTCATCCATGAAACCATTGTTAATCCCAACATGACCATCTCTTGGTATAGGTCAAAATAATTGACATAAATTTATCATATGGGTCGTAAAAGGCCTTTCGGTAGATCTAAAGCATTTTACTACAAATCATTACCAATGCATCCTTTAGTCTTGTAAATGTCATACCTTAACTCTAGTTAAAAATCATAAAAATATCTTCATTCCTTTGGTCACTCACATCTCGAATACTATTAATAACTTGTAAATCCTTACTATCAATTTTCTCCATGAATGTTTTCTTGTCTATAGAAAGGACATAAATTATTTAACAAAATTCTTACAAAGAAATGTGGAAGAAGTGGGAGGTGAGTTCCAGTTTTTGACAAAACTACATAACAAATCTTCATGTCTGGGATTTTCACAAGGTTACAATGTCAAATGCATTCTCAATTTCCAATCTCCATATCTACTTCATCAAAATTTTCTTTTGTATATCTATAAATTAATAGAAACTATTGAGAGGCACGTGAATTGTTTGATAAATGGCTCATTCAAAAGTGGTGACCTAAACATGTTTATATGTTGTTGTTTTATCATAGGCAAGGGAAATGTTGATAAAAATGTTGAATTGAAATTTCCACCAAAAATAAACTAGTCTCTCTAAAATTTAATACCAAATTACCCATCATTATTGCTCGAATAGTGCTCACTACATCATCATGGTTGATAATTTACGCTCCAATCTTTGTCATTTTCATTAATAATCAAGGTGCATTTATTGTGGTTGAATCGAATGAATGATCATGTCTTGTATGCTTTCTTAGATCATCATAAGCTCCCACAAACAAACATGAATCATGTGTACAACTCCTTATTTTGACATTTAAATATTAATAAGATGCTTCTACAATTTCTAACCTTTATCTTAGTGACTAAAAAGTGGGCATGAAAACTATGATACTTTCCCATTTCTTTAATTTTTTCATTCACTAGTTGTGTTTATATCTTTATCATCACAAAGATTTGCTAACTTTTCTTTATTTTATTTTATTTTTTCATTTTTGTCTTCTTGCGTAGGTTTAACCTTCTTTCTCCCACATGGTTCTCACAATTTTGAGATTTTATCATTTAGCACATAGTTCTCCTTTCATATTAGCACAAATTTCTTACTTACATGCACCTATGAGTTGTTGCACTTATCTCTTATGTAACTGGTAAATTCATATTTTCAACCAAAACCTTCAAAGATGCTTTATTTGGCATGTCATTGGCATATAATTAGTGGCTAGTACATGCAACACCTGCACCGTTATGTATAGTAGCAATTTTTTCAATTGATAAATAAGATTGGGATCCATAACCCCACTCTAGGCCAACCCTTGATTATCCCATCGCAAGGATCATAAGTTGTATCCTCAACCATATAATCTCCGAGATAATGTGGGTGTGACCACTGTGGCCACCAATTTTGTAATATAAATTTTATTAGTTGTTAGTGTTCTAGTATTATCGGAACAAATTATAGTAGTATAACTATTGGAAAAATTTGGTGTCAATCAGAAACCAACACAAGGGAAGACACAACTAGAACAATATAAAACACACACAAAAATATATATATTATATTATATATGAAACTTCATACAATCTTAGAGTTGTTGCTCTATAAATTTTATTTTGTTTCTTTTTATTACCAACATTTCTCTTTGTTGTTGCACGTATTTATTTGCAATATTCTCCCTTCTATATTCCTCTTTCTATATTTCTTTGTTTATATGTTGCAGCATATATTTCTCTGTTATATTCTTCAAGTTACACCTCTCTATTATCTTTTCTACTTTGTTTATTTTGTTGTATATATTAAGCCACATATATAAGCATATATGCCTCCATGTGTCTCTTATTGACCAAGACACACAACAAACCTGGACACGAAATAATATAGACTCCAATTCATTCTAGGGGTTGAAGTTTTCCCAAGCACATCACTCTATAAAGTGGCGTAATCATACTACATGTCTATTGTTGGATGGACGAGATCAAATGATGACTCACCTTGACTAAACAGAAAAACCCGATGCCAATAGAAAAAAAAATTCCATGTGTATTGTCGTTGCACCACCAAGATCTCCACTAACTCACCATGACCAAGAGCCCGAACCTAACACACTATGCACCATGGTTAATTCTATGGGGTTGAGATCCGTGGGAGGAAAAACATTGGGAGGACAATGTAATGTTTCCATGTGTCCTCTTGCATTAGCAAGGGATTTAAAAACTCAATGACCACAAATAAAATGGCCACTAATATAAATGGCTATCGGTTGGGTAGTTCGAAGAGAGAGAGAAATAAAAATTGAAAAAAATTCACAGAGATCAAGATTATAGAGCACCATTAATTATGACACTCCCCTTAATCTTGAGTCAAACAAAACTTAATTCAAAAACTGATTTTCAAGTTTTGGACATCTACGACACCCATACTTGATCTTAAATGCTCAAACCTTTCTTTTGATAGAGGTTTGGTAAAATTTTGAGCTAGTTACTTCTCTGACTTACAAAAATTTAGCTCAATTTCACCTTTTTCAACCAATTCATGAATGAAGTGATATATGATTGTTATATGCTTGCTTCTTCCATGGAAGACTAGATTCTTTGACAATGCAATCAAAGACATATTATCACAAAAATAATAGAACCTCCTTGTTTCTCTTCATGCAAATATGAGAGGATTCTTCTTAACCATATCATCTAATAATAAGTTGAATTTATTCCAATATACTATGCTTCAATAATATATAATGAAACTACCGATTGTTTCTTTGAAGCGCATGAAATGGATCCTAAACCAACATCAAACACATATCCGGATGTTCTTTTTCTATCATCTAGGATACCTACCCAATCACTATATTTGTATCCAACTAATTTAAAATCATTATTAGCAACATATAGAATTCCATAATTCCTTGTGCCATTCACATACCTCAAAATACGCTTGCATGTTTTTCAATGTGTCTCCTTTGGAGTCTCCATGAATCTAGAAATAAAACTAACTGCATACATTATATCATGTCTAGTTGCAGTTAAATACATCAAGCTTCCTACCATGCTTTTGTACCTTGTAGGATCCACATTGTTGTTGTAATCATCTTTGGTCAATTTCAAACTTAATTCAGTTGGTGTAGATGTTGGTTTACTATCCAACATTTTGAATCTTTGTAAATGTCTTTTGTATAATGTTCTTGAGAAACAAATATGCACTACTCTCTTTTCTTGAATTCAATACCAAGTAAGTATTTCAACAATCCCAAATCAGTCATCTAAAATTCCTTCTTTGTGGTTGATTTGAACTCGTATATTTCATTGTTTGTATTTCTAGTAAAGATTAAATCATCTACATACAAAACAACAATTAAAATCTCACCATTGTTTGCTTTGATGTAGAGTGTGGGCTCACTATTGCTTTTTATAAATCCATTACTAATCAAATAGGAGTCTATCCTATTGTACCATTCCCTTGGTGCTTGTTTGAGTCCATACAATTCTTTCTTGAGCTTGTATACTTTTCTCTCATGCCCTAGGATCTCATAACCTGGTGGTTGTCCCACATACACTTCTTCTTCCAACACTCCATTTAGGAAAGTTGATTTAACATCCATTTGATGGAATTTCCACTTGTGATGAGCAGTTATGGAAATAATTGTTCTCACATTTTCTAGCCTTACTACTACTAGAGAAAAATTCTCATTATAATCACATCTAGCCTTTCAAACTAACCTTTCCTTATGTCTTTCATTTTGCCTTTGGGAGAGTAGTCTTGGTTTTATAAACCCTCAACTCTAATAACTTCCTTTCCCACTCTCTACTAGCTTCCATGTTCCATTATTATATATTACATGCATTTCTTCACACCATTTGATCTTCTTAATTGCTTTTTAAAAATAAATTGGATTAGCACGAAAATGTGAGAAAAATTAATCATTTCATCTTCATTTTCTTCATACCTTGAATATTCATATATCTCTTAAAAACTTCTCATTCGAGCTTGTTGTTGGAATGAGTTAGATGATGAAGAAGATTCCTCATTTGCTCCATATATGCTTTATTGGCTGCTCATTTGAAGATTCACCCCTTTGTGAAATGGGTGTCCTCTTGGTGCACTGTTTACTCTACATCTAATTCAACATCAAATATATTTACCTTTGTTTGTGGTTGATCCACTTTTTTACATCTCCCCAAGATGCTTCCCCAATGAATTGAACATCCAAAATTATCATTCCTTTGTAATCCTACAATCCGTAAGATTTTGATCTCACTTGAAAATTCACTTCTCTCTATGTTATCCATTTGATCTTCTTTTCTTGGGCACGTGTGCATATGCTACACACTAAAAATCTCAAGTGTTCAACACTTGGTTTTCTTCCACTCCATCCTTCTTGAGGTACCATGTTCCTCACACTCTTTTTAGACATCTATTCATCAAATATATTATTGTTCCAACTACTTCAGTTCATCACAATCCTCTATCTTTGAGCATGTTTCTTGCCATTTCTTGAATTCTTCCTCTCGGCTTCGCCATTTTGTTTTGATGTATACCTTGTAAATTATTTCTTGATCTGTACCACTTACGAAGTTTAAAAACTCATTTAATATATACTCTCCCCTCTATCCATTCTCAATGTCTTTATATAATGGCCATTTTGTTTCTCAACAATGGCCTTAAACTATTTGAATACTTCAAATGTTTCTGATTTATTTTTCAAAAATAAATCCATGTCCTTCTATTGAAGTCATCTATAAAAGTAATGAAATACACACTTTTAGATAAGGAGGGAGTCTTCATGGGACCACACAAATATGAATGTATCAACTCAAGAGGTGAGCTTGCTCTCCAAGATTTACCTGAGGGAAAATCATTTCTATGTTGTTTCCCCAATATGCAACCTTCACATAATTTTTCTGGTTATTCAATAGGTGGCATCCCTTTAACCATTTATTTTTATAAAGAACATGCAATCCACCATAACTCAAATGCCCATACCTGAGATGCCAAAGAGTGGATTGATCAATAGCTATTGTTTTGAACATTGCTATTGTTCTTCTGCTACACTTTGCATCCTCAAGGGAAACATTATATTTTGTGTCATCTTCACTATTGCAATCATCTTATTACTTCCACTTTTATCATATATAATACATTCTCCATTTTCAAACCTCACCTTATATCCATTTTGGACAAGTTTTCCAATACTGAGAAGATTATACTTCAATCCTGGAACATAAAACATTATGAATATGCTTCTTGTCTCCTTGCTTGGTGAGAATTTGATTTACTCATCACGGGAACTTTTTCATTTGTTCCCATCTTCACTTCAAATATGATTGATTCATCTATATTATTAAACATTTATTTATTTCCACACATATGGTTGTTGCATGCACTATCCAAATACCATATTTATTTTTTTCCTTCCTTAGCTACATTGCAAGTTAGAAAGAATGTTGCATTATTTTCATTCTTTTTCGGAGTTCAGTTTATTTTTCATTAAAGCATCTTGAATTATGATTATGATTTCTCATATCATATTCTTTCTTTCTACATTCACTTGCATATTTTCCATACTTTTTGCAATAGTAGCATTGTACATTTGATTTATCATACCTTTGTGTAGAACCACCTCTGGAAGTGTTGTTGTTCCTTCCTCTTCCTCTGGCTTGTGGCTCTTGATGATTGTGTCTTCCACCTTCTTGTTGGTTGCTAAATATTTAGTTGTTATAGGTTCCTCTCCACCTGCCTCGACATTTGTGTTTGTCTTTAAGGATTTTTCATTAGAGGATTTTGTTGTGTTGGGGTTAGCACATCAATTGTATAGACAATATATCATATCTAAGCATACATGCAAATAAAAGTGGATATTCTACCAAAAGAAATATACAAAACAAGAGATATAAATCAACACTATATTTAACGTGGTTCACCTAGTGTGGGCTATGTCCACCAAGAAACAATCCAATCTATTATCCAAAGCTTTGACAAGATATACAATTGAAGATTTACAATCTTCGACACCTCTCAGATGTATAGTACTTTCTTTCCCTCAAGCGTTTGCTTCTCCTCTAAGAATTATCTCTCTTACCAAATTTTGCATGTTCTTCTTAATTATTACTTCTAAACCTTAGCTTTTATGCTTATATAGGTGTTTATAAACTTAGGGCACTTATCCATGCAATTGCGATCAATAGATATACTTTAATGCTAAAAATAGATAAAATTCCCGAGAGTTAAGTAAAACATTCCCGCACAGATAACCAATGTCGGTTCCTCCTTTCTTGACCGATGTCAGTCCTAGGTGACCAATGTCGGTCCCTCCTAACTGATGACGGTTACTATTTTTTCCAGTAAGTGTTACATTACATGCTAATATGAAGTAATTGAGCTCCATAACTCAACAAGTCATCCTACTCATCCTTTGTTTATGGGTTTATAAAGAACCCATTAACTCATCAACTTTCATTTGTCTCAAGTCATTATATTCCTCTATTGCAACCACAACTAGATCAAATATGGTTGGAAGAATCCTCAATACCTTCTATATGATCATATGGTCTTCAACAACATCTCCATTAGTCCTCATCTGATTTAATATAGTCATTGTTCTTGTGAAAAAATTATTTATTAATTCTAATTCTTTAATGAGAAGGGTCTCAAAATATCTCCTCAACATCTGAAATCTAACTACCTTCACCTTGTCACTTCCTTCATATGCATTCTACAAGGTATCCCATGTTTTTTTGGATTTTATAGTTGTTATCCTTGAGAAAATTGAATCGGTGCCAACATTCGAATATAGCTCAAGGCCTTCACATCCTTTCTTCTATTTTCCTTCAAATTATTGTTTTGATCTTGTGTGAGTGTATTAAAATCAACTTAATCATTACCTCTATGTATCCTTCTTCAACTAGTCCCATAGTTCTTGAGAAGATAACAATTTCTTCATCTTAATACACTATATATCATAGTTCTTCCTTTCAAATATTGGGGTTGTTACCACGAGTTACTTGGTGGAATCTATTAAAACTCAATATCGAATGAAAATGATCTACCTAATTTAAATACCTTGAGTTCACTTTTGATACAGGAAGAGCAAGTGATGTTGAACTTTGACTCTAAGGAGAATGCCTCTCAGGAACTTCTTGCTCAGAATTCAAAGTTCAAACCTCACAAGCCCTTCTCAGATCAGAAATTTAGATCTAAATATTCTTTTATTGATAAGAAAAAAATTCTTCTGATCAATTGCATGTTATATTTAATGGTAAATGTCACATATGTGGTAAATTTAGACATAAAAAGGAGATTTCAAAACTAAGAAACCTATCCATAAAAATAAAAAAATAAATTGTTTCTTCTAAATACAATTTAAGGAAAAAGGATAGCTCTAATGATATTCCTAAAATTGTTGCATTATATGTTGTGTTGTATTCTTCCTCTAATTTTGAATGGATTCTAGATTCAGGTGCATCAAATCATATGATTGGTGTTTCAAATTCTTTATTTTATGTTGTGAAAATCAATGAACATGTGTATCTTGGTGATAACTCATCTTTAGAAGCAATAGAGAAAGGAAAAGTAAAATTTTCTAATGGTGTGTTGAATAATGTTTTATTTGTTCCTAAGCTCAAAAATAACCTTTTATCATGTTCTCAATTAACTCATGATGGTTTGGCTATTCAAATTTTGAAAGATACTTGGTATATCAAGGATAGTAATGATAATATAATAGTTGAAGGAATTCAAAGAAATGGTTTGTATATTTTTGATGATTTCTCTTTTGCATCATGTTTTGTTTCTCAAAGTTTGAATAATTCAAAACTATGGCATGAAATATTAGGACATGTTAATTATCGAAGTTTATATGAAATGGCTAGATATAATCTTGTGAAAGGTTTTCCTGTGTTGTCTTCTTCTCATGATGTGTGTGAAGGGTGTTTACGCTCAAAACAAAGTGCTAAACCCTTTCACTCACATCTTGAAGAGATTTCCTCTTCCCCACTAGAACTTATTCATAGTGATGTTAGAGGACCTCTTGAAATGGATTCATTAAATAGTTCTTTATGTGTTGTGACTTTCATTGATGATTTCACCAGGATGATTTGGTCATATTTTATTGAAAATAAATCGATGTACTTGGGAAATTTAAGGAATTTAAAGCATCTATTGAAAACTCTTCAAATTATAAAATTCGAGACTTAACAAATAATGAGGGTGAATATGTTAGCAAAGCATTTGAAATTTTTTTGTATTGATTGTGGTATTAAAAGGGAATTAACTTCTCATTCTCCCCAATCTAATGGTGTTGCAGAACGTAAGAATAGGACTATTTTAGATATGGCTCACACTATGCTTCATTTTGTTAGTCTTCCCAAATTTTTGTGGGCAGAAGCAATGAACATAGTAGTCTACATTCTAAATAGGGTTCCCACCAAATCTTTTCATCTTTCAACTCCTTTAGAAAAATGGTTAAATCAAAAACCTGATATTTCTCATCTAAAATTTTTGGTAGTCCTACTTCTTTATACATTCCTAAAAAGAAAAGAAAGAAACTTGATATTTTTTTTTCTTGTGTTTTCATTGGATATGGTATTAACACTGCAAGTCTAAGGATTTATGACCCTGTAAAAAGGGAAGTAATTGAAAACTGCAATGTGGTGGTTTTGGAAAAATACTTTTGTTCATCTGATAATGGTAAAGATGTTCCTAACTCTATCAATATTTCTAATGATGGTTATGATTCTGATAATGATAATATAGTAAATGGTCATGATGATGTTTCTTGTGTTGATACTATAGATGCTTCTAAATCTCCTAACTCTCTAGTTAAGAAACCAAAATGGGCTCAATTTGTGTTAGAAATTTCTAATCATATTGATCTTAGGAAAATGACCGTGAAGCCATCATATGTACCATACATTAATGAACTTGTATGAACCCGAGCCACAAAGATTTAAAGAAGCTTCTCGGATGAGAAGTGGATCAATGCAATACAAGTGAATATAATGCCCTAATTCAAAATCAAACTCCTGGGAGTTGGTTCCACCTCCGGATAAAATATTATTATAGGTTTTAGGTGGTTATATAAAGTAAAATATAATGCAGATGGTATTATTGATAAACATAAAGCTAGACTTGTTGCTAGAGGTTTCACTCCTAAACTTGGTATTGATTATGTTGAGATATTTACCCCTATAGCTAAAATGATTACTTTTAGGACCTTATTTGCAATTTCCACTCAATTGGGTGGTAAATCCACCAAATGGATGTGATAATGTCTTTTGAATGGTGATTTAAAAGAAGAAATTTACATGTCTCAACCTAAAGGATTTGAAGAAACTAGTAAAGAAAACTGTTTGTAAATTGAAAAATCCTTATATGGTTTAAAGCAAGATCCTAGAGCATGATATGCAAAAATTAATTCTTTCTTTAACCAGTTAGGATTTATTAATTGTTCTTCTAACAATGATATATTCATTAAGCAAGAAGTACCATATATTATCATTATTTGTATAAATGTTGATGATTTGCTTATGACTGGTGATAATCCTACTTTTAATTTGTAGAATTAAAGAAAAATTGAAACAATACCTTGAAATGACTGATTTAGGTATCTTACATCATTTTCTTTGCATGGCTATATTTCAAGATAAACATTCTATTATTGTTTCTCAAGCACATTTTGTAAACCAATGTACTTAAAAAGTTTAACATGATTGATCAGTAAACCAATTTCTACTCCTATGGAAGTTGGACTGAAAATTGATCCTAAACCTATATGTGAAAAAATGATGCTACTTTATATAGGCGGTTAGTTGGTATTTTTATTTATCTAACTATCACCAAACTAGATATTTCTTATGTAGTATAAATTGCCTCTAGGTTTATGCAGAACCTTATAGAGATCAAGTGGAATGTTGCAAAAAGGATTCTTAGATATATTAAAGGCACAATCAATTATGGGTTGCATTATACTAATAATGAAAATGCTAACTTCTATGGATTTTGTGATTCTCGATCGTGTTGGTGATGTATTGATAGAAAAACTACTTTTGGTTATGTGTTTAAATTTGGTACAAAGCCATTACTTAGTGCAACAAAACGTAGCCAACTATTTCTATCTCTTAAACAAAAGTTTGAGTATAGAAGTGCAATGGAAGCTACTGCAAAAGAGGCTCTATGGCTAAAGAGGTTGTTCGATGAGATAAAAATGAAGGATCCACATAGTGTTCCTTTGTTCTAAAAAACCAAAGCACCATAGTTCTTACACATAATCCAAAGATAGTATCAGTACGAAGCACATTGAGATACATATACACTTAATCTGTGAGAGGGTGCTAAGTGGTGAGATAGATCTTAAGTTCATTTCGATCAAGATCGGTTGTTGATATCTTCACAAATACCAGAATGGTGCAAAGTTTTGTTACTTTCATGAAAATCTTGGATTGTCGTAGTTTCCATTGAGGGGGAGTGTGTATGACAATGTCACCTCCTAATGAAAATTGTTTTTATAGAAATACCTTTGGGCATTTGTAAAAGACCTTCGGAAAGTGTAAAAAATACCTTCATGCAAGTGTAAAAATACCTTTGGGCATGTATACCTCCTCGGCTTATTTTTAGAAATAAGTGTAGAAAGATATTAAAAGTGCTCTTTAGTAAATTCTTTATTGCTATTGAGTTTACTTGGTAAGCATCCAAAGATCAAGAATATTATTAAGGAGGTCCTTGGTTTTAAAAGGCTCGTATATGCTTGGGTTCAATAACCTTTTATAAGAACCTGTGAGAACATGTAAAACTCACAAATCATACTTAGCCACTCATCATGGGATGATCTTTGAGATTCCAAATCCTTTTGTACCAAAAGGTAACTTGAGTATGATGAAAGTGTTATAATTCCTTCAACTCGATATACTAGCTTAAAACCTTCATAGTTTAAGGATTGTAAATCTTATAGTGTACCACGGGCAAGTAATCTATTGGCATATGTTATGTTATCAAACTTAACATTAAGAAGGAGTGTTGTAACAATATGATTAAGTGGTCCGCCAACCCTTAATGTATATGGGTTCATCACTAATATATAGGTTAGTATTTAATAATATGAAATATTTCTATTTCTATTATTAAATATGCTAACCTAGGTATATACTTTAGGTTAAATATTTAATATCATGAATTGATTATATTTCTAATATTAAATATTATAAACCTAGGTGTATGTGTCAATCATTTAGGTTGAAAAGGTGGGTCGAGAGACATACCCGATCACCTTATATAAAAAGGACTTTAGGTCCTCATTTGATATATTCGGAAATATATCAAAGGTGTGCAAATCAAGTGATTTAGTTTTACCCTTGGTAAATAGGGTTTTAAAGGAGGAGGTGATCTTACTGGATGTAAAATAAATTCTATGAAGTAAAGGTTATTTTCAAAGTGGTTTTTACCCTATTAGGGTTTTCCACTATAAATATTGTGTCACCTATGTTATTTATTTCATGTAAGTATTTCTCTATTTACTTATGTTATGATGTAATGTTTATTTAAATATTTATTGTAACATTATATAATATGTAAGGTGATTAAATCCATAATTATTAGAATCCTCAAATTATAACAAGTTATTGTTGGAAGCCATTAAAATCAATATCTCAACAACCTCAAGCTATGATACCAAGATGTTGGAAAAATTGGTGCCAACTGCAACCAACACAAGGGAAGACACAACCAGAACAATATAAAACACACACACAAAATATATATATTATATTCGATTTAAAACTTCATACAATCTCAGAGTTGTTGCTCTGTAAATTTTCTTTTGTTTCTCTTCTTGTGTCCTCTTTTTGTTTATTTTTCTTACAAAAATTTGTGTTGTTGCACGTATCTATTTGCAATATTCCCCCTTCTATATTCCTCTCTCTATATTTCTTTGTCTATATATTGCAGCATATATTTCTCTTATATTCTTTGAGTTACACCTCTCTATTCTCTTTTCTACTTTGTGTATTTTGTTGTATATATTAAGCCACATATATAAGTATATATTCCTCCATGTGTCACTTATTGACCACAAAACATAACAAACCCGGACCCAAACTAATATAGACTTTGGTTTATTCAAGGGGTTGAAGTCCATCCAAGCCCATCGCTATAAAAATTGGTGGAATCATGCCACGTTTTTGTTGTTGGAAGGACGAGATCAATCGTTGACTCTCCTTGACTAAAGGGTAAACCCAACATCAATAGACGGAATATCGCCACGTGTATTTTCATTGGATGCTTAAGATCTCCACCGACTTTCCATGACCAAGAGCTCGGACCGACACACTATGCACCATGGTTAATTATGTGGGGTTGATATCCAAGGAGGAAAAACATTGGTAGGATATCGGAATGTTGCCACATGTCCTCACGCATTGGTGAGGGATTTAAAAACTCAACGGCCACAAATAAAATGACCACTAATATAATTTTCTATCAACTATGTAGTTCGGAGAGAGAGAAGGAAATCAAAATTGAAAAAAACTTGTGGGGCTCAAGATTACAGAGCACCATTAATTTTGAAAACAACAAAACTCTCCATGATGGGTATCTTTTGTACAATTTCATTTTTCTACGCCATTTTTCTTGTACCAAGTGCCAAACATGTAGTAATAATCTGCAGGAAATCCTTCCAAAGAGTAATAGCTAAAGACACTTTAATCTCAAAATAATATGTGCATTTTTAAAAAAATTGAATTTTTGTATCCAAGCATCCTCAATCTCTCATGAAAGGAGATACTTGACATTAATAAGTTAAACCAAACACAAACAATTACAATAATGGTAGTGAATATCTCCCCTCTTTCAATTTTTTTCTTCAATGGTGTACCCTCATCATGTTGGGATGCCTCATGGATTTGAGAATAAACCTTACCTATCTTATTATGTATTCTGATATCTATTACAAGATAGATGAAAATATCATCCACAACAGCTTATCCCTACAAAACCATGCATTCTTTTCTTTGGTGCATTTATGAGGATCCCTAGCCCAAAGCTAGAAAACATTCCTATTTAAGGGCATGGATACATAAATCCTCATGTCATAATATCCGACTGAATTTATTTTATTTTATTGGTCACTCTGCATAGGTTTGAATGCCTTTAACTCTCAAGATTTTTCTTTCATGCACTTTGATTTGGACTCTTAATTTGAACACTTTATTTAATCGTATATTCCTCCTCTCTAATGCATGATTGAATCCTTAGTGTACAAGTATTGGATCTTTCTTTTATTGATTTTAATTCCTCCTTTGAGTGTTTTCTCCTCCTCTCCAACACAAGTCTAACATTATTATCTTCTAGTACGTGATTTTATTCTAACTTTTTATTCTCCTTTTGCAGCTCATCATCTCTCCTTATTGACTTTGGATTCTTTATACTATGTGGATAACATAGATTTGAGATTATTATATTTGTTGTAAACTCCGACTTTTAACACAATCGTATCTCCTCCAACGCATTCCCTTTTCAATCTTTGTATGATTTTTCATTCTACATGCTTTCTTTGTGAGATTCTTCACCGGTGTAAAGGGTTTAATCATTCCAACTCTTTCTTTATCTTTTTGGATCCATAATATGTATTTTCTACCATAGGATGTACCTCAAGTGGAGTGTTCTCTTTTTGGTGTGCTTCATGTTCACATAAATTGATTGGATCAACACAAATAATTTCTTCTAATTCTTCCTACAAATCATGTCGTCCCTCATGTCATGGATACATGTTTCTTTGACACATGAATGATGAATGAAAGAGGAAATTGATTTTATTCTTCCAATAACAATTTTGTCTATTTATGAGAAGTGGAGAATTTAATGTAGGAGAGGGAAATAATGAGAATGGGAAAGTTGTGAAGCGGGTTAAGTTTTTCCATTTGCCAAATTTGGCATTTGGAAAACTTCCCCATGGAAAAATTTCCCGCATGTGTCCGGTGTAGGGAGTATTTTAATGTTTTACCCAATTGGCAAATGCCCCAGATGGTGAAGTGGGAGTGAACACCCACTTTACCTTTACCAATTTAACAATTAATTAACGTTTTTATAAAATTGGCATCATTAATTTAATAATTAAATGTGGAATTTAATTAATAATGTCAATTAATTAATAAATTAATTAACATTATTTAAAAGCTAAATTAATTATAATTAATAAAATTAATTTAATTATTTAAATTTAATTAATTGAGAAAATTAATTAAATCAATATCACCAATTAATTAATTTTAAATAATTAAATTAAAATCATTAATTTAATGTTAACTATCATTTTCTAAGTTAACAGGGTATGCAAGGTGAGGCGGACAACGGTGATGATGGGAATGCGACGGTAAAATATTACAACAATTAGTGACCGGATCGGGGAGATAAATGACATCATGAAATGGTGTGAGGAACCTAATTGACGCATCATGTTAATGTAAACAATTCCAAATTTTATGAAATTTTAAGAATTAAAACTTTTGGGACAACACACTCTCAAGAAAATCTAATAAATCAAATAAATATTACATCGACTAAAATCTCATTGTATGATATCGTCGTCCAATCCTCCAATCATCATGAGGCACTTACTGAAGCCTTAAATTCAATCGAGTTTTCCGCTCAAAATCCCCATGCCTTTTCATAATTTGTGGGAAACCTCTATACTTTGAATTCATCATCGATCAACTTTTACAAATATAAGATCAAAATGGAGTCCCCTCTCATAATACAAGGGGGATTGAGACTCGTGATCCACCATTATTCATCATCACCAAAATCGAACACAAGACATTCAAACGCATGTTGATTGAAAATGGCTCTAGCATTAATATCATATCATCTGCATCCTTACATCACCTCAACATACCATTATCTCACCTTTCGGCCTTGACATTATAATTGTGAGCATTCAATGATGATCCTTGTGTTACATTAGGCACCATTATCTTAACATTCAAAGTTGGATCCAAGATGCTCCATACCCTTCTATATGTTTAAGAAGGAGAAGTACAATATAACTTCCTATTAGGACACCCTTTGATTTAGGAGATGAGATGTATTTTTTCCACTCTTGATCTCTCAAATACAAATAAGATGGAATTACATATTGTGTCACCATCAATGTAAAACCATTTAAGTATTGCAATAATGTCACGTTCTCATTTGGTAGAGTGTGGTAACCACTACACAGTTACACTAGTTACTCTAAACTCGTAGATATATCTAATACTTCCACTCATATACCTATCTTGGTTAATCCATCATCCTCGACACAAAATTCCAAATCACCATAATCACAAGCTCCATCCCCTTCATCATCATCATATTATTGCAATAATCTCTGTTCTCATTTGGTAGTGGTACCCACTCACAAGTTATACCAGTTACTCTAACCTTTGTAGATATATCTAATACTTCCACTCATATACTTATCTTGGTTAATCCATCATCCTCGGCACAAAATTCCAAATCACCATAATCGTAAGCTCCATCCCCTTCATCATCATCATATTATGACCAACCATCAACATTGCTCCCTGGAGTAATCATACTTCCTTTCCCTTCACCATCCTCATCATCTTCACCATCATCAAATTTGAGTTATATTCCTTCTAGTAGTAAACCCGCAACTATTAATACATCTAAAGATCTTTAAGGCTATATGACTAACAAAGCACATCTATGGTGTTGGGGAATATAAACTCCCTTATGCCACCATATCTCTACCAAACATTCCAATCACAAATAAATGGGTAGACCATCTCCCACATAACATGTCAAAGGATCTCTAGTTTCATTTGGTATTCCTCCCAAAAACACCTATTTTTTGTATGGGGGATATAACACTACATCGATCAATGATGTATCCATCTCAAAATCTTGGTTTACCTCTAAAATTTCATACCTTTAAAAATTATATTTCTATACGCATTGCTTACTCAACTAAGGATGGAAAGGCTATGGTATAGGAAATTTGAATAAGTAATTTCCACTCTAATTCATCCATGTTACAAAATGGCTTCTAATAAATTTGGATTAGGATATACCAAACTTGATGATGACATCAAAAATTTGACAGAGGATTTTATTGATATGAGTTTTCAACCTATATGGAAATATCTAATTATACACATCCACATTGCCTTAGTCATTCATTCATGCTAGATCAGTCACGTGTATTCCTTAACAAGGCCACATATTTCCATTTTTCTAAATCACTCCATGCATTTAGAACCATGTTTGATTGGTCTATTGATCATCCTATTCCATATATGTTACCTATGCCTGCGATGACATCGTTAGAACTACTAGCTCCCCACCTATTAATAGTATTATCCTAAAAATAATATTACCATCAATTGAGTCAATACTTTCCCCATTAATTACCATCTTTCAAATAAATTTTTTATCTCTTGATTTATTCCCTTCGAGAGGAGGATATCTTGTGCCACCTAGGTTTCATGGATAATGAGCCCTACAAATCCATCATTCAAGACACTTAATTCCATAACAAGGCATACTTTGGGGACACTAAATATGTACCCCTAGATAACTCTGAAAAACTTCCCACATCTGACCACCTTGATGAGGAATCACACATGAACATGTTAAGTACACCTTACTCTTACTTGAGTTTGTCAATGACTTCACTTAGTCATATTGATATGGGAATGGATCCTAATATAATATTCCACAATCTCATGCTCAAACCCGACACGAAACCCTAAAAAAATATAAGTAAATACACACACATGTCACATTACTAGTCAAATATGATCTACAAAAATTCCTTGAAGTTGGTTTTATACAATAAATTGATTATCTAGAGTGGGTCTCAACATGGTCCCCATGGACAAGAAAATTAGAGGTATACGTGTATAAATTAATTTAAGGGATGGAAACAAGGCTTATCTTAAGGATGAATTTCCTTACCTAATATTGATACCATCATTGATAATATTATTGTTCATGAGATGTTCTCTTTCATGGATGGTTTCTCAAGCTATAATAAAATTAAAATTATGTCAGAAGACCAACATAAGACTAATTTTACCACACCTTGGGGGACCTTTTGTTATAAGGTTATGTCATTTGGAATCAAAAAATTTAGTGCCACATATCAGACCTACATCTTCCATGATTACATTCATGACATCATCGAGGATTATGTCAACGAACTTCTCGCAAAATCTAGATTACGCTCGCACCACATATGTGCCCTAAGTAAAATTTTTGTGCACCTTTTCAAATACAAAATTTGAATAAATACTAAGAAGTGTGTCTTTGGGATCACATCAAAAAAAAAAATTCTTAGTTTCATCCTCTCATCTCATGGTATTGAGGTAGATTCGGAAAGGGTTAAGGAGATCGTGGACATGCCTCCACCTAAGAACATGAAAAATTTGTGTAGCCTTCAAGGTAAGATTTAGGCCATTCGACACTTCATTGCACAACTTTATGATCATTTTCGACCATTCAATCACCTCCTTAGGAAATGTGTCACTTTTATAGGGGGAGGAGTGTCATATCGCATGTAAACAACTTGAAGAGCACCTCCTCACACCCCTAGTGATGTCACCACCACAACTAGATTTACTATTACATTTGTGCATTCCTATTGTTGACTTCGTTGTGTGAAGTATTTTATCTCAATACAATGTGGAAAATCATGAATTAGCCATTTACTACATTAGTCACATGTTCATCACCTATGAACTCAACTATGCACACATTGAGAAACGTTTCTTGGATATAGTGTTCTCTACATAGAAACTTCAACATTATATGCTCAATAATGTGACTTACATTATCACCAAAGCATATCCCTTACATTATATGATGAGAAAAAAATACAATAAAAGTCATACATCCAAGTGGATCATGTTGCCCACTAACTTTGAATTAAAATTTGTTTCTCAAAAGGTAATTAAGGGACAAGTGATTTTTGATAAATTGGTCGAAGCACCACTTACTAATTCACAACCACTAAATCTTGATCTTCAAGATGATTCCATATTCACCATATCTAAACCTAAATATTATATTGACATAAATGAGGATTTTCATACGACCTTACATTTTGATGGGTCGAAAATAACTAAGGGACAAGTATAGGCATTATATTTTTCACGCCCCAACGTGCCTCTATTTCATTATCATTCAAACTTGATTTCCCATGCACAAACAACATGGTAAAGTGTGACGCACTTATCATCGATATCCAACTAGAAATTTCTCTCAAGCTCAATTTTTACGTATAGTTGATGATTCACATATTTTCATCAACCAAATCTAAGGATCCTAATAATGTTGTAACGACATACTACAATAATATAAGACCCTCTTGGATTCATTACTCACTCATTTGTAAAATTTGAAATTGAGTCTTCTCCACGATCTTCCAATCAATTTATAGACACCATGACTTCTTTAAGATCTTACATCGTGGTTAACTTTAAGACCCCCTACCAAAATCCAACTTGGATATTTTTGGTGAATCTACAAAAATGGATTTCGTGTTGATGGTGAATATGAGAAAAATGTATATAGTGATGGAGGTGAATAATTTATTCAGGAAAATTTGTGATAGACACTGTCTCATGTATGCATCCAAATTTCCGTACATACAACCACCCGATTTGCATATGCATATGCCCAACTACATATGTAGTTTCCCACCGCATATGTAATCAATCGACTACATATATACCTAGTCATCTCGTGTATACAGCCACCCAATCGTGTGCAATGGGGCATCCTAACAAATTTGCATGTACGAATAACATACGGGCTCAAACCAATCTATTGGGAATTTTTGCATGTACCCACCCAGTTGCATATGTAGGCGGGTGTCTAAATGTGACCACGCATCTATAATTTATGGTTGTTTTCTGACTATTTTGTGTGTCCGGAATATGCACACGGGCATCCGGAATATTATTGAAAGAGCCTTATGGCATTTGAATTTCACATATGCTTAGAGTTTTAACTAGTATATGTTGGCGAATGTACCTAATTTTTGTTTCGAGGTATCGACGATATACATACATATATATGAAATTTATTTTAAACACTAGGCAAGCCAACCCGAAAAAGTAACTTGCTCCCGGAAATTTTAGGCGAAATGCTACTCCGTACGACTCCTCAAATTCACCAAATGCAAATTTCAAAAATGTAAATATATTTTGATCATACCCACACCCTTTATTTTTCACATTGAACCATGCCACCTTTTATGAGATGTTGGTGTCCATTTAGATTTTAATGGGTGAAAAATGAAGTTGCTGCCTCTGTTCCCATGCCTTAGTCCATTTGAAAATCATTTTCCATGCCTCATTTGTGAAGAAACACCCAAGTTTGCCATATTTTGTGCCCTAATTTTTCCAAATCCATGGGCCTTGGTCGTTTTTTCCATTTTTCCTGACTGTGGAGCTCAATTTGTTCGTTTCATGCATATTTTCCTCAAATATCTATCCCCATGGTCAAACTTTCATAAAATCAATTTCCCCTTGTTTTTTGAGCAAAAAATCCCTCACCCATGAAGAAAAAAATCAAATTCGGGCATCTCTGGTAAATTTTGCATTTTTTATGGTCATACGGGTGTCATTTGCCCATCAAAATTAAGCTCAAAATTCTCCTCCTACATGGCCACTTCTGGTTGGACAAGGATCGGTGGGTTTTCTATAAAACTTAACATTTTTTGGCCTTTGGAAAATTTTGTAATTTTCCCCCACAACCCCACAGGTCCTAGAGGAGGGACACGTGTCATGTTCTTGTGCCAGGGTGGAATGGGAAGGCCGACGGAAGACTTAGGAAAATTTTTCCTTTTTTGGCGAGGGGAAAAAAGTTGTAGAAGGGGCTCATGGGTCCACGTAATGGAGTGAGGGATGGACACGTGGTAGGCGAGGAGAGAGAGAGTGCGGGCCACCGAGGTAAAAAAATTTTTTCCCTTTTGGTAGAAAAAGCTAAAGTCAAAAATTGGCCCGAAACCCCACAACCAATCAAGAGTGGACACGTGTCCTAAAGATAAAAAAGGGAGGAGCGGGCCGATGGGGGACTTAGAGTTTTTTAGCTCTATTTTTCTAAAGTTTCAAAATTAGTTTCAGCCCCACTCCAATCAGAGGAGGACACGTGGCATCAATTTTTGGTAGAGGGGATGCGGATGGCGAGGTTTTGAAGTTTTTTTCCTTTGGAGGTAGAAAATATTAAGGTAAAATTTTGGAGTGTGGCCCCATGGCCAATCATAGGTGGACATGTGGCAGTGTGGTGGCAGAGCGGGGAAGTGCGAGGCCACGGGAAAAAGGGAAATTTTCCCTTTTTAGCAAAAGGAGCTAAAGCAAAAAATTGAGTCGTGGGCCCACGAATGAGCCATAGGGAGACACACATGTGGCGGGCAAGGTGGGGTCGGGGGGCGGCGGAGGCAAAAGGAAAATTTTTCCTTTTGTAAAAAAAGACTTGGAATGGAAAATTTGAGGCATGGCCCCATGACGAATCATCGAGCGACACATGGCAAGGGAGAAATCGGGTGTGTGGGCCCGCGAGGGCAAAAGGTGAAAATTTTCCAATTTTCAAAAAGGTCAAAATGGGCAAAAATTGAAGCGCGATCCCA
The DNA here is from genome assembly GCA_018340775.1 of Taxus wallichiana var. yunnanensis. Classification (NCBI taxonomy): domain Eukaryota; kingdom Viridiplantae; phylum Streptophyta; class Pinopsida; order Cupressales; family Taxaceae; genus Taxus; species Taxus wallichiana. Next base: position 46,892,604 of record CM031238.1, read on the forward strand.
ATGGGACCCACCATGTGCCATGTGTCATCACCAAAATTCAAGGGAGGGGGGAGAAAAAAGTCAATTTTTCCATTTTTCCAAAAATGTCAAAAAGTCAAAAGGTGAGCCCGAATTGATTCCCAATCATATTTTGACACGTGGAGGGCCCAGATTGAAGGAAAAAGAGTAGATCAAGGGTAACTATACATTTTCATTTTTGGCCACCATTTTTGCTCCAGGAAACTTGGAGATGTGAATTTTGCATCATTTTTAATCAAATTTTGATGAATTCATGTCCTTTGTGCCTGCAAAGATCAATGCAAGTGGTTTTAGGGATTAATTTGTAGATTTGAGGTGTTTTTGAAACAAAGTTTTTCCCTAATCCATCCAAACACGTGAAATGTCAAATTTGAAAGTTACAGAGGTAGTTTTAAAAGGTGAAAAGGTGAAATGATGAGAGGAAAGGCATCTGCATGCCTTGATGATGAAAAATGTGCCTCCAGGAAGGATAATGATCCAAATATTTGTAATGATTCAGTCTTTTTAAACACCTGGCAACTCTCATTGCAAATTTGTTAAATGTCATTTTCAGTGAATCATGAGAAATTGTTGTAACAAACTTGATCCCTTGGCATATGCTTTTCTTGGGAAAGAAGGCTCCAATGTGGCAAGAGATATATAATGCATTTTGAGAAATGCAAATGGTGGTCGGGAAGTTGAAAATCACGAGAAAATTCTTGAGAGAAAGCTCATTTTCTAAGAAACCCACCAAAGAACCAAGTTAATTTCTTTTGTGTTGGATCTTCATGTATGTGAGTTGGTTACAAGTGTATAGCCATCACACAACTCTGAGATTGTTCATGAAACTCTCCCTATGCTGATGAATCTAACAAGCTTTTGAGTTAATCTGTGTTTTTCTGGCAATATGATGTCTGTTATCATTTTAAATACCTACAAATAGTTTTCATTGTTCTTGTTGCAATCTTGCATTGAAAGTCTTTAGAAATCACACAAAATCTCATCCTTATTGATAGTTTAGTGGCACTTGTAGTTTTTTTGTCAGAAGAGCTTTCATCTGGCATTGAAAATAAGCAATTTAAAATCACTCCACCTTCATTTGTTGATTGGGATTGCTTGTAAGCCTTTGGGGGTACCTTAGGCATGGTTTGATCAAGGATTTTTGTGTTTAATTGAGTTCTTTACTTCAAGATTTTGTGGTGAGTTCTCAAATATTGTGTGAAGAGTGCAACCTGGGCTTCCATTTATGCATCTTCTAGTTGAAAGAACATCCTGATTATTTGAAGCATTTTATCTAATAGTTGTTCAAGTATTGTAGAGGTTGTCAAAGATTTGATATATCCAAGTTTGTCTTGTCAATACCCCACCAAAAAATCATCTGAATAACTAATCCTACCCATACTACCCCTGCATTGCATTGTGTGTCAACAAAAGAATCTAACCCATCTACAAAAATGCACAAAGCAAATCAGGATCATACAATGTCTTCAACAGCCTCAGCCTTGTCTTGAAAGCATTTCCATCATTTAGTAGTGACAAATCTATTGAGTTTGAATAATGGAAAATTGATCATGTTTTCCCAAGGCCATCTCCATACAATATGCACAGTATAAGGATATCTCCACCTCCTTCACAAAACAGAGGCTGCAATATAGGTTCTCTTACCTTGGTTGAAAGGCACAACCTAAAATAGTGAGGGTTAGATCAAATCCTTTCAAAGTGCTATCCATCTCTCCACAAATCTGAGTGCTAATTAGATCACATCCCTGGCCACTACAAAATGACATATATCAAGATCTATCTACCTTCAAGCTTCATGCCATATTTTTGATGCTACTCAAACTGAAAAGGAGAACAAATTTGGGTACCAACACCAAAATGGCACCATTTTTTTGGGGACATTTGGGGACATTATTTAGTATTTGCTGATTCATTTTCCATTTCTATTTAGATCCCAAATAATACTTCTTTGTGTGATTTATGTGTATGTGCAATTACAAATCTGAGTATCATCTTCTGATCAGATTTATAAGATTGGAATGAAGAGTAGAGTCTGAGTTTGATATTCTCTTAGTTCAATCTGATCCATGTGCATACATATTTGAGATATTTGAATGCATATCAAACCCTGGTAAAGTCCCTTGCAAATTCTACATGCAAATACATTGTTGAAGCATCATTTTATAATCAGATTTGTAAGGATTAAGTGAAGATATAAGTTCTTCTTAAATTTTATCAGTTTCAATAGTTTTGCACTTCATTTGCATTTGTGATTGATAAATTCAAAGAAAGGAAGGTCTGATCTATAAATTTTGGCAAGATTTTTAGTGCTTGATAGATATTTGATAGAGTATTTTAGTGCATTTGCACAACTAGGGTGAAATTCCTTAGTGGTGACTCCATGTTGTTTTGATCTTGATAAATACCAGTGTCTTAACCTTTCTGTCATTTACTTTGGTGTTGCTAATCTCTACAAAACTAGAAGGAAGAAGATCTCTCTTCATTAGAGACTCTGCTAAGAAGTTGTTTACAGATTCAAGAAACTCAGAGTTGAAGGGAGAAGAGTTTGGAAGGTTGTTAAAGGTCAGACATCAAGAAAAGATATATCCATTGGTGAGAGAGATCAGCCTTTGGTAGAGGATTATCACTCTTCTTCAAGTGATTCTGATTCAAGCAATCCTCTCATAAACTTGTTTGCCTCAACTAGTGAAGGTCCTTCTACTTTGTACACTGTAAGTTCCTTCTTCAATCTACACCTCTGTGTTTCAATTCAAATAAAACTTTCCAAGAAAATCAGCACTTAGAGAATACCAGTCTTGTGAATCACATTCTTGAGCCCCAAAGACCTTGCACTCCTCATCAGCTTGTGTCACCCCCAAGATCACCTCCACCAAACAATATGGCTCAGCCTAGACCTCCATTTTTGTTAACACCTTTGGTCCTATAGAATTTGGAGGAATGGATGGTTACCCAAATGTTGTCCCACAAGATGTCAAAAATAGATTGCCAAAATTCCAAGGTAACAATGCAATAACTGGTGATCAACATCTCAAACTTTTGTTAACATGATGGAAGATTTTGAGATAGAGTTTGAAGATGTGTATATTAAATTGTTCATTCATACACTAGAAGAGGATGCTAGGGATTGGTACAAGGCTCTTCTTGATAATTCAATTGATTCTTGGACTGAGATGAAGAATGCATTTAGGTTGCAATATGGTGACAAGACTGATCCTAGATTTCTCTTGTCTGAGTTTGAGAATATCAAGAAGAACCCCAATGAATCAGTCCATGACTTTAACACAAGGTTTAACAAAACTTTGAGAAGGCTTCCTATTAATCTGAGGCCTTGTGATGAATCTTGTTTAATCAAATATGCAGATGCATTTGATAAAAAGGTAGCCTATTACCTAAGAGACAAGAACCCTACCAATCTAAGACAAGCTTTCACCATGGCACTTCAAATTGAAAACAATATCAAAGCAATTGGGAAACCTCTCAAGAGAGATGGTGTAAAGTTGATAAACCCTGAAAAACCTCAAGCTAGCAAGGGTGCTGATTTAGAGGAGGTTGTGAAAACTTTGGTAGGGGTTGTCAAAGAAATCTCATATAAGTTGGCAAGAGCTGAGAAAGGAATTGGGAAACTTCACAAGGTCAGCCAAGAGCACAAAACCATGACAGATTTTCCAATCATCCTAGAGGTGATCAAAGGGTAGATGATAGAGGAAAAGGACCCATGGGGTCTGCAAATAGACATCCTCAAGCACGTGAAGGAAGAGTGTTACCTGATCCCCTAACTACTAGGGTTGTTGTTGTTGAAGAAGTTGCTGATATTGATTGGTGTGATAGGTGTTTTTACCCCATCCTCCATGTGAAGTGGACCAGCAAGAAGGTGAAGCTAATAATGATGATGGTACTGATGATGATATTTGCATGGTGGGTTGTTCTTCAAGCTCACAAGGAGGAGCAACATCTACTTGAAGTGATAAGTGCAAGGACAACTGCAACTTTTTGGGATTGCATCAAATGGGTACAAGTCTTTCTTCCCCCTCATACTCTTAGTTGATGTAGTGCAAGCTTTTGAAATTCCTAATAATGACTTTGAATACTTAAGAGCTTTGATGATTAAGAAGTATGATGGTGGTATTCCTTCGGAGGAAGATAGACAATTGTTGATGAATGTTGTTGTAGCTCAAGAGAAAGATTATAACACTAGAAGAAAAGTTGTTAAAGGAGTTGGGCCTCAAGCCAAACCTAAAACACCCTTGCTCACAAGCATTCCAAAAGAAGCTCCTAGGAGAGAAACACTTGCCAAAAGCTCTGTTGTCCCAAGAAAAATTATAGTCCTCCTCATGCCCAAGCTGCCAAGAATCCCATGCCATCAAATGAATCTTCTTGTCTCCCTTCCAATGTTGTTTTTCCAAAGAGTGTTCCCTATGACATAGCCCAAGTATTGAGCCAAATCAAAGTGAGTGTTCCAATCATTGAGTTGCTTAGAATTCCTGAGCATAAGAAGAGAGCATTTGAGTACTTGGGGTTGAAAGAAGAGAAGACTACTCCAGGAAGAAATGTAAATGTTGTTGAAACTCCTCCTCAAATCATTGTTGACCTTGAAACACCACCAGTAGTAGAAGATCTTGGAGAGACACCTGAGGTATATTTGGGGACATCCTTGGTTGATTCCCAATTGAATGTTGATCCATTCTTCACAACTTTGATCATAAAGGATAGGCTACTTCACAATTGTATGTTTGATTCCGGTGCATCATGTAATGTCATGCCTCTAGAAGTCATGAATGAGTTGGATATCAAAGTGACAGCAGCCTATGGAAAATGTACTTGCCATGGACTCAAGAGAAGTGTCGGTTGTTGGTTGTGTGAAGGGTTTGGTAGTGCAGCTTGCATCTTATCCCGGGAGGAATTTAAAATTGATGTTGTGATTGTTGATTTCCCTACCAAATGGGGTATGTTATTGTCAAGAAAGTGGGCTGCAAGTGTTGGAGGGAGTGTCCAAATGGATATGTCTTTTTCCACCATTCCCATTGAGGGCAGCCTTGTCAAGCTCTATGGAGAAAAGAAAATGTTGCATCTAATTGAGGACCCAAACAATGCTTCTTATGAAGTATTATTTGTTGATGTTGATGCTGATAATTTTATTGGTTTTGCTGATGGAAAAGAACACAAAATGGATCAGTCAAAGTGCCTTGAACAGGTATGTTCTCCTTGGACCTTGCTATTTGATGGAGCTTGCTCCAAATTTGGAAATGGTGCTTTGGTGTAATTCTGATTTCTCCTAGCTTGGAAGAATTTGTTTTTTCCTTCAAGCTTAATTTTGAATGTACTAACAACATTGCTTGAGTATGAAGCCTTGTTGTTGGGTCTAAGAATTGCATGGAAGTATGGTGTCAAGGACATCATTGCAAAGGGAGATTCAGAGCTAGTTGTCAAACAAATAAGAAAACTGTATGCTACAAAAAATCAGTGGATGAAGCAGTATAAGCATGCAGTTTGGGATCTAATTGAGATGTTTGATTCCTTTCAATATTGTGCACCATGATAGAAGTTTGAATGCTACTACTGACAAGTTGGCAGTGATGGGGTCAAGATTTGGAGATTGCACCATTTCACCTTATTATGAGTACAATGTTGAAGTGTTAACTAGGCCATTGTCCCTGACAACATCAAACATTGGCAAGTGTTTGATGATGATGCTCAAGTGCAAAGGTTCTTACAAAATCAAGGTGAGTTTGTAGATCAACATATTGATTGGGAACCAATGGTGTGTGTGACTGAAGGAAGAGAGACTTTGTTTGGAAAATATATTATCCAATTGAAAACTAACACCATTCCTAGAGGTCTTGTTGCTCTTGAGTCAAATTTTAACAATGTTGATTGCATCATCAATAGAAACATGTCTACCTCAAGGGATGTGGAAGAGCATGACTTGGGAACAAAGGAAAAACCAAGAAAAGTTTGGTTGGGCAGCAGTTTAAACAAGGAAGAAAAATAGTCCTATCTTCTAATTGTTGAAACAATATCAAGACTACCTTGCCTGGTCATATTCAGAGCTGAAAGCATATAGAGAAGACTTGTTTCAGCATGAGATCCCTCTTGAAAAAATGCCAAACCATTTAGATAGAAGAAAAGGCCAATTAATCCACTCCTCTCCATGAAAATGCAAGATGAATTGAAGAAACTGAAGGAGGGAGGGATCATTCAGCCCACAAGGTATTCATCTTGGGTTGCAAACCTTGTGCCAATCAGAAAGAAGAATGGAGATATCAGACTTTGTGTAGACTTCAAAAATTTGAATAGAGCTTCATTGAAAGACAATTATCCTTTTCCAAACATGGAGAACATGCTGCAGTTAGTGACTGGATCTGAATTGTTGTCCACCTTGGATGGTTTCTCTGCTACTAATCAGGTTGTTGTCAAGGAGTCAAAAAGATTTAAAACTACCTTTACCACTCCTTGGGGAACATATGTTTATGTGAGAATGCCTTTTGGTCTCATGAATGTTGGAGCTACCTTTCAAAGAGCAATGGATGTTGCTTTTTAGTTATATAAATGACTTCATTGCTTATCGGGATGATGTGACTTGTATTTTTCAAAGAGAGAAAAATCATCACTTGCAACATTTGGAAAGAATGTTGATCGGATGTAGAGAATTTGGAATCTCTCTCAATCCAAAGAAGTGTCACTTTGGGGTGCAAAAAGGCCAAGCTTCTTGGTCATATTGTTTCAAAGGTGGTGTCATGATTGATCTGAGAGAGAGAAGCAATCAATCAGCAAGGTGCCAATTCCAAGAACAAAGAAGGGCATCCAATCTTTCTTTGGGAAAATCAATTTCATTAGAAGGTTTGTGTCCAATTTTGCTGAGTTGACTCTTCCTATCACATGCATGTTAAAGAAAGATCAAGTTATCAAATGGGAGGAGGCTGCTTATTCAGGATTTTGAAGGAATCAAAGAAGCACTTAAACATGCACCTGTCTTGGCAGCTCCAAATTACAAGAAGCCTTTCCAAATCTTCTCCTTTGCTTCTGAAAATACTATTGCATCTATTTTTCTCCAAAAGGATGAAGATGGGGCTGAGAGGCCTATTGCCTTCTTTAGCAAGGCTTTACAAGCTGTTGAGTTAAAATATACAATCATGGAAAAACAAGCATTTGCCTTGGTGAAAGCAACAAAGGTTTTTAGGCCTTATATTTTAAGTTCAAAAGTTGTTGCTTATGTTCCCCACACCATGGTAAAAGACATCTTATCAGAGATGGAGATCTCAAGTAAAAGATGTAGATGGGTGAACAAACTACAGAGTATGATATGGACATCCAAACCACAAAGTTGGTAAGAGGTTTGGGTCTTGCTAAGCTCATGGCTGAGAGCAACTTGCAGACTGTGGAAGTGAATGAAGGTAGAGGAAGAAAGGGTAGATGTTCTTGGGAAATTGGTAAGTTCTGAGTGGTACAAGGATATAATATTTTACCTCAGACACCTTTGTTGTCCTGATCATTTAAATAAAAATCAGAAAAGAGCCCTCAAGTTGGCTTCTCAAAAATACATCATCACTAACTTTGGGCTGGCTTGGAAGAACCCTGAAGGTGTCCTCTTGAAGTGTGTAACTAAAGATGAAGCTCCCAAAGTGATTGCTGATTTCCATGGGGGAGTTTGTGGAGGACACTTTGCTGGAAGGGTTTCACACACAAGTTTTGAGAGCTGGTTATTGGTGGCCTACTCTCTTCAAAGATGCAACCATGTTGATTAGAAAATGTGAAAGTTGTCAGTGTTTCTCTAGAAGAATGAAAGCTTCAGGCTCCCTTCCTTTGCAGCCTCTGTATCAATTGAAGCTCCTTTCAAATAGTGGGGAATGGACTTCATTGGTGAGATTTTAGATCCTTCTAGTGCTGGCCATAAGTGGATTCTTGTAGCCACTAATTATTTTACAAAGTGGGTAGAGGAAATCCCCACCAAGAAAGCAACACACCAAGTTGTTATGGACTTCTTGTTGAATAATATCATATGCAGATTTGGTGTGCCAGTCAAGATTGTTGCTGATAATGCCATGTGTTTCAGAGCTAAACCTTTGATGGCAATGTGCAAGGAGTATGGAACCAATCTGACTTATTCTTCAAACTATAATCCCCAAGGAAATGGACAAGTGAGTCCAACAATAATAAGAATTTGTTAAAGATCATTAGAAGGACCTTGGAGTTGAACAAGAGAAAATGGGGTGAACAACTGAAATTTGTAGTTTGGGCTGATAGAATCACTACCAAGAGAGCTACTGGTAAGAGCCCATTTGAGTTGGTGTATGGAACTCAAGCTCTTTGCCCTTACATCTACAATTATCTTCATTTCAGTTTGTTCAACAACTTGAGGATCAAGAGGTCAATCCATATGAAGCAAGGATTAATCAAATTATGGAGCTAGATGAAGAGAGAAGAGCATCCCACCAGAGGCATATCAGATTTAGAGAGAAGTTGAAAAGATTGTTTGATAAGAAGGTCACTCCTAGGGCCTTCAATATTGGAGATCTGGTTTTGTTGTGGGATAGCAGAAATGAGGATAAGGGAAAACATGGAAAATTTGATGCATTATGGATGGGCCCTTACTCCATTGATATCAAAATTGGTGAGAATACCTTTTTTCTCAAAGATTTAGATGGGGAATTTACTTGAACTACCTATTAATGGAAGGCATCTAAAGCATTTCTTGGATTAATCCCCAAATTTGAGGTATGCACCACTTGTACAGTGTATAGTGTTTGGTTTTTTGCTCTGTTTTTTGGTGTTTTGTCGGTTTGTGGTTTGCCTTGGTGTGTGGAAGCCATTTTTGTCGGGTTCTCAGCTAGTTTTTGGTGATTTTGGCTCATGACTCCTTTTCCCAATGGATTATTTTGGCACTTGGTCTACTTATTGTTCTTGTGGCACTCACTGGGAGTGCCCATCCCCGAGCAGGAGCCGATGTTGGTGTCCATTTTGATCCTCTATTATTTTGCCCTAATTTTCCTTTCACTCTGCATTTCTGAAACATTTTTCTATAGTTTTAATGGGTGAAATGAAGTTTTTTTCCTCTTGTTCCCATGCCTTAGTCCATTTGAAAATCATTTTCCATGCCTCATTTGTGAAGAAACACCCAAGTTTTATATTTTGCCCTAATTTTTCCAAATCCATGGGCCTTGGTCATTTTTTCCATTTTTTTTGGCTTTGTGGAGCTCGAATTTGTTCGTTTCATGTGTATTTTCCCTCAAATATCTATCCCCATGGTCAAAACTTGCATAAAATCAATTTCCCCTTGTTTTTTGAGCAAAAAATCCCTCACCCACGAAAGAAAAATTGAATTCGGGCATCTCTGGTAAATTCTACATGTTTTTTGATGGTCGTACAGGTGTCATTTGCCCATCAAAATTAAGCTCAAAATTCTCCTCCTACGTGGCCGCTTCTAGTTGGACAAGGATCGGTGGGTTTTCTATAAAACTTAATGTTTTTGGCCTTTGGAAAATTTTACAATTTTCCCCGCAACCCCGGTCCCAGAGGAGGGACACGTGTCATGTTCTTGTGCCAGGGTGGAATGGAAGGCGATGGAAGACTTAGGAAAATTTTTCCTTTTTGGCGAGGGGAAAAAAGTTGTAGAAGGGCCCATGGGTCCATGATGGAGTGAGGGATGGACACGTGGTAGGTGCGGAGGAGAGTGTGGGCCACGGGAGGAAGAAAGAAATTTTTTCCCTTTTGGCAGAAAAAGCTAAAGTCAAAATTGGCCCGAAACCCCGTAGCCAATCGAGAGTGGACACGTGTCCTAAAGATCAAAAAGGGAGGAGTGGGGTGATGGGGGACTTAGAGTTTTTAGCTCTAACTTTTCTAAAAAAAGTTCAAAATTTCAAAATTAGTTTCAGCCCCGCTCCAATCAGAGGAGGACACGTGGCATCAATTTTTTGGGAGAGGGGAGGGATGCGGGGAGGTTTTTTGAAGTTTTTTTGCCTTTGGAGGTAGAAAATATTAAGGTAAAATTTTGGAGCGCGCCCCATGGCCAATCATAGGTGGACACGTGTGAAAGCGGTGGTGGTAGAGCGGGCAGTGAAGTGCGGGACGGGAGGAAAAGGGGAAATTTTTCCCTTTTTAGCAAAAGGAGATAAAGGAAAAAATTAAGCCATGGCCCGAAATGAGCCATAGGGAGACACGTGGCGAAGGCAGAGTGGGTGGGGGGGCGCATGGAGGAAAAAAATTGAAATTTTCCCTTTTGCAAAAAGACTTGGTGGAAAATTTGAAGCAAGCCCATGGTTTTAGCGAATCATCGAGCGACACACATGTGGCAAGGAGAAATCGGGTGTGCGGGCCCATGGGGAAAAAAGTGAAAATTTTCCAATTTTCCAAAAAGGTCAAAATGCGCAGAATTGAAGCGCGATCCCAATGGGACCCACCATGTGCCACGTGTCATCACCAAAATTCAAGGGCGGAGGGGTGGAGAAAAAAGTCAATTTTTTCCATTTTTTCAAAAATGTCAAAAAGTCAAAAGGTGAGCCCGAATTGATTCCCAATCATATTTTGACACGTGGAGGGCCCAGATTGAAGGAAAAAGAGCAGATCAAGGGTAACTATACATTTTCATTTTTGGCCACCATTTTTGCTCCAGAAGCTTGGAGATGTGAATTTTGCATCATTTTTAATCAAATTTTTGATGAATTCATGTCCTTTGTGCCTGCAAAGATCAATGCAAGTGGTTTTAGGGATTAATTTGTAGATTTGAGGTGTTTTTGAAACAAAGTTTTTCCCTAATCCATCCAAACACATGAAATGTCAAAATTGAAAGTTGCAGAGGTAGTTTTAAAAGGTGAAAAGGTGAAATGATGAGAGGAAAGGCATCTGCATGCCTTGATGATGAAAAAATGTGCCTCCAGAAGGATAATGATCCAATATTTGTAATGATTCAGTCTTTTTAAAACACCTGGCAACTCTCATTGCAAATTTGTTAAATGTCATTTTCAGTGAATCATGAGAAATTGTTGTAACAAACTTGATCCCTTGGCATATGCTTTTCTTGGGAAAGAAGGCTCCAATGTGGCAAGAGATATATAATGCATTTTGAGAAATGCAAATGGTCGGGAAGTTGAAAATCACGAGCAAATTTTGAGAGAAAGCTCATTTTCTGAGAAACCCACCAAAGAACCAGGTTAATTTCTTTTGTGTTGGATCTTCATGTATGTGAGTTGGTTACAAGTGTATAGCCATCACACAACTCTGAGATTGTTCATGAAACTCTCCCCTGCTGATGAATCTAACAAGCTTTTGAGTTAATCTATGTTTTTCTAGGGCAATATGATGTCTGTTATCATTTTAAATACCTGCAAATAGTTTTCATTGTTCTTGTTGCAATCTTGCATTGAAAGTCTTTAGAAATCACACAGAATCTCATCCTTATTGATAGTTTAGTGGCACTTGCAGTTTTGTTTGTCAGAAGAGCTTTCATCTGGCATTGAAAATAAGTAGTTTAAAATCACTCCACCTTCATTTGTTGATTGGGATTGCTTGTAAGCCTTTGGGGGTACCTTAGGTGTGGTTTGATCAAGGATTTTTGTGTTTAATTGAGTTCTTTACTTCAAGATTTTGTGGTGAGTTCTCAAATATTGTGTGAAGAGTGCAACCTAGGCTTCCATTTATGCATCTTCTAGTTGAAAGAACATCCTGATTATTTGAAGCATTTTATCTGATAGTTGTTCAAGTATTGTAGAGGTTGTCAAAGATTTGATATATCCAAGTTTGTCTTGTCAATACCCCACCAAAAAATCATCTGAATAACTAATCCTACCCATACTACCCCTGCATTGCATTGTGTGTCAACAAAAGAATCTAACCCATCTACAAAAATGCACAAAGAAAATCAGGATCATACAATGTCTTCAGCAGCCTCAGCCTTGTCTTGAAAGCATTTCCATTTATTTAGTAGTGACAAGGCCATCTCCATTGAGTTTGAATAATGGAAAATTGATCATGTTTTCCCAAGGCCATCTCCATACAATATGCATATATAAGGATATCTCCACCTCCTTCACACAACCTAAAATAACCTAAAATAGTGAGGATTATTTATACTCATATAGGTGATCTTCTTTATGAGTGTGTATATGACGATATCTTATTATAGTAATTATTACCCTAAGAGACCATCATTGTGCTCATTGCCAAAGTGCATGATGGTATATGTAGTGGTCATTTTAGCGCTATGGTTATTGAAAAACATATTCTTCATATGGGCTATTATTGGCCTTCATTATAACAATACTCTTGTACATACATTAGACATTGTGAGAAGTGCCAAAATTTTACAAATATCTCTCATCTACCCACACAAGAGTCACAACATCTCCAATCCATTTGGACAGCCTCCCATTGGGGACTTGACCTTATTGGAACTTTTACCACATTATCTTTTTATGGCCATGCATTTATAATTATTTCCACCAAGTATTTTACAAAGTGGGTTGAGGCCACACCACCGGTCCGCAAATTTTCAAATTTATTGTGCAATACATCATTTTCACTTTTTCATTCCAACCAAGATCCTTTCAAATTAGGTAGCTCATTTAAGAATAAATATAGCGAGGTGATAAACATAAAATCCAAGATAATTTTTCCACACCATACCATCCACAAGCTAACAGGTAAGCCAAGGCTTCCAAAAACCATTAATAAAATCCTCCAAATATTCATCAATGCTTCTCATAGAGATTGGCACCCAAAGTTTCTTTATGCCCTTTGGGCATACCACACTAGTATTTGCACACCTACAGGGGCCACACTATTTTCACTTGTATATGGGGTTGATGTTGTTATGCCCCTTGAGCTTTAGATCCCCTCCTTGCAATTCACTCTCCAAGAGTTTATCACTGACAAAGATTATTGTCACAAGTTCCTTACATAACTTGATCTAATTGATGAAAGGCATGTAAACAATCTTGATCATCTCCAAGTGTATCATGATCGTATAACAAGATCTTATCATAAAAAGGTCCACATCCATAAATTTGAGTTAGGTGACCTTGTACTTAAATAAAATCAACAAAAAATTCCCAAGCACCTCACCAACGGAAAATTTTTCCCTAATTGGTTTGGACCCTATGCGATCATCAAAAATATGGGTATGAAACTTATAAGTTTCTGGATGATATGGATGGAAACAAAGAACCGAGTTGTTAAATGACATGCATTTGTGGCAGTTTATGCCAAAAATCATTAAAAAAATAATACAACATTTCTAAAAAATCCAAAAAAATATTAAATTTCAAAATCACAAAAATACTATAATATTACAAAAGTTGAAAACAATAAAAAATGCTCAAAATATAAAAATGAGTCGTGTGACTATCCATGTACATTATTGATCTCATTCACTTTCAAAGTACATATCCATCTCTCCATAATAAAATTTCTACCACTCCTGCACTTGTATATAGATGTCTCAATGTTTTTAGGCATTCTACACTCGGTTTGGACACATTTGTGTTAGTCTCCACATAGTTAACTCCAAACTTTTGAGAATGGTCTTCATTGCTTAGAATATTTAAGAACGACTTCATCTTTTGAGAGATTCACACACTTTACACACATTTAAAACCTTGTCACCAACACTAAAGGGCCTTATTTGTCGCAAGGCCTTATTTATCACACGCTAGCCAATGGCATCTCCATTTTCACTCACATCTCCTCCATCGACTCTATTGGTACCCAAATTTACACCTCCTTTAGAGCCGGTAGTATCAAAGAAACAAGTTGGGATACTTTAAGAATGGTAGACATGGAAATTTTACGTTGTTTGTAGCCAGGAAATGTCTGACAAACCTATTAAGACCGGGATTTGGAGGGCTTGGGTGACACGTACAAAAGGAATGACCAACCTTGCTACTTTTGGTCTTGCCTTTGAACAAGGTGAGAGAACCTAAGGGGTAACCTGAAACACAGTAGAAGGGATAAATATTTTACTTCTCGATTTCTTTCAAAGCAATGGATAAAGCTGGGATAAACATGGCCATAGACATAACACTTTTCTTTCACAAGTTGTCACACAAAGTGAGGTGTACACTTATTTTTCCATACACATGTTACTATTGGCAGATAAGTTACATTACTTTGCTGCATTTTCTGATAAAGGGAAAGGTTCATTTCAATGATACTTGTAAATAAAAGCAACATAATGGCTGATAAAGGACTTGTATTGTGGGACAGACTAGAAGTATATTTATGCTTAGAAGGATGGGGGATTGTAAACTAATGGATCTTTAAAATGACACTACTTACAATACTCACTCAGACACATACAACATCCTGGATAATAAAAGAGCAATTCATCAATTAATCACAGTTTCAATTTAAAGGAAGATTTGCATTCATTGATACTCAATTAGCACAAATATTCCACACAATCCTTAAAATACTTAGCACAAAGTCTTGAGAAAATATTTCAATGAAGTGTTTCTTGCTTTTGATCCCATACGCTTAAGATTCACTCAAAATCTTACAAAATCCATCAACAAAATGATTTCAGTAAGGATTTTATAATTTCATTCAATATTGCAAAGTAAATGCTCACATCACAATGTTGAACAAATAACCAAAGCTTAATCACTAAGGACAGACTCAAGTGTAATTCAGAGAAGAAAGAAATGCATAATTGCAATAGAAAATGTGATTGATCAACCAAATGCTCAATATACAAAATCCAAAATACGTAAGCCAAGCTCATAATTAAACAAATTTCATTTAAATCTATCAAATTCTTGACAAGGGAACATGTAAACAAATGATCTCAATGCCTACTAATGACTATACATTGTAATCATCTTAACATTTGAATTTAAAAGAGTAAAAACTTGAAATGTATTCTCAGACAATTAAGCAATATCACAGTAAAAATATTTCAATTTTTTTGTTTCCAAAAGGATTAAGAAAAATTCCCCTTAGTATGAGGACAAACCCCTCATACTTATACAATTTACTTGACTTAATTTCCCCCCAAAAATGTCCTAAAGGATCCTCGAACTCAGCTCCATGTAATTCAAAATCTTCTCAAAGGAAGTATCTTTTAACTAAAAATATTCATTTGTTCCTAATTGGGTTGGGTGAAGGAGGAACCACATGGTGACACATGGGAGAAATGAAAAATATATTTTTCTATTTCTAACAAACTTTTTGTCTTTTAGCAAATTGCATTTTGTTTTAAAGAAATCTTCGATCCAGAATGTTTTGTGAAGGTAAGTTTGTTTTGATATATCTTCTTTCTTCTTCTTTACTTTTTAGGGTCCTTTCCAATGGGATGACTCATCGAGCTATCCCCTACCCTGTTCTTATAAGCATCAAACCTTTCAATCATTTGTGTGACAATTTCCTCATCGGGCCCTAAGTGATAGTGGAAAATGATCTCATGCTTCATACTTGTGTCATTAAGCTCTACAAAGACAAATCTTTCTTTCTTATACTCCTTGAAAATTTATCAATTTTTGATTCAATTTGTGCCCATTTCGCATGGTTTATATATTGAAAACCCTTGGCTCCCCAAGTTTACCTAAAGCATGATTCTTGAAAAGAGTAATTAAATTCTCTATAATTTCCATTCTGATCTTTTCTCCACTATTTTTCCTAATTAGTTTGTCTATCGGGAATGAAGGTTATCAATATAATCCATTATTTTGTCTCTTAACCCATCAAGGATCTCAACATTTTTTCGAGTCTTTACTCTTATTGTTGTAGCTTCATAGTATTCTTGTTGATTTCCTATAGATTCAAGAGATACAATCCCTTCCTTAACAACCAAGTCATCACTTAAATCTTTGATAGCTTCCATTTTTGGCAGCATATCAATCCACATTAATTGCTCAGCTTCACATTTATCTATTAGTGCCCTGGTTGCCTCTACTTTTTCAAAAATATGGGAATAGTGTTTCATGATTCCCTAATTATTTCCTCACCTCTGGTAATCAAACTATTTTCCCATTGGATAGTAACATCTCCTCTTTCTCCCAAGTCACTTACCCACCTGATATCATCGTTGGTGATCTCAAGAATTTCAACTTGTCCTCCTTTATGAGTTCTAGTCAATTTTCTAACCAAGTTAGACAATGCTTCATTTTTAGCCTTTAAATCCTTCTTGGTTTCTTTGAACTCATCAATCTTTTGGAACACTCCTTCTATTGCCATAGAAAAATCATGTTTCATTTCTTTAGTAGAAGGCTTACCTAGTGAGATCTTGAGACCTGAAAATCAGACAAGGATGCTTCTCCTCGGGGCACATCAACTTTGGGAGTTGCAACATCTATGAATAATTCTCCTTTCCTATTTAGAGTCATCCTAGAAATAACCTTTGCCTTTTTGGGTGGCCTTGCTAGATTGAGGAGATCCAAGCTTTGTAGATCATCATCATTCAACTATATCTCTACCTTTTTCTTCTTTGGGAGAGCACTATCTATCCATTCCCTTATGGGAGACTCATGTTCATCAAGTGATTGTAAAACTGGAGTTATAGGGATGACTGCAAGGGATTTAGAAGATGAAGAAGGCATAGACATACCTTCTAGAGCTACATACATTGGTTCCTCTTGAGTGCTTAGTTCTATAAGCCCACCCTGATCTTCAATTCCATCCATAGGCTTAGATTGGTCTCCTATTTCTTCAACTATCAAGGGTTGTTGGTCACCAACCTCCCTTTCTACTTGTACTTGAGTCCTCACCCACTTCCCTACTAGGAGTAAGGACTGTCTCACAAATTTCATGAGGAATGACTTTAGTTGTAAGAATGTTAGCTTCAAGAAATTCTGTAATTAATTTAGTGTCCTGAGGTGTTGCTGCAACTGTGACACCTGAAGTTTCTCCTTACACTGTCTCGCACCGGAATTCTCTCAGGGTGAGGTTGTGCTTCATGTTTAATAACCTTCTCCTCTCCTTTTCCCCACTACTTGATTCTTCTCTGAGGAAATATCGGTATGTTGTTATGGAAGATTTAATACATCGTGGCATAGGAACATTCACAACGGGTTGTTCTTGATGGGTGAAGCAACTAGAGCTATTAGAATAAAGAAGGGTTATCATTACGATTTATAGATTCTCGGATGAGTGTGGTTGCAGGAAACTAGGTGATGGCAGATGAAATGACAAGGACATCAAGATCTATTGTTTTTCTAGTAGTCTCTTCCTCTTCTAAATCAACCCATTCATACACCTTAGTTTGTTTCCTCTTCTCGAAGATGGACTTGTTCCTCCTCCTCTGATTCTTGTAGATTAGTCTTTGGTGTTTAAAATTCATGAGGTGTTTCAGAAAACTTTCCTCCTTATGCTTCTTAAGAATGAATTCCATTATTTTCTCCTTTTCTTTGGATCCTGAAAATATGTTGGAACAACTTATAAGGGGGTAGCATGAACAATAAGGCCCTTGACCATACCTTTCTGAGGCATTTCTCCAATTCTTATTGTTGTTTGAGGGAGGGGATTTCTAGTTCTACTACCTTGGGCACTTACATCACCCATTATTGGCATGGACTCCAATCTCTTGGAAGGAACTTTAAGCTTTTGTCTCCATGAAATATCCCTAGTGGTATAAACCTTCCGATATGGAGGAAGAACATCATCAATAAGCTTGTTATTTCTATATTCTCTTAACAGGGGTATTTTGTAACTTACATCCACTCCTTTTGAGAATAACCACCTTAAATAAAGTTAGATGATATTTGTAGTCTTTTCTTGATTATATTTTTCTCATCAACATCCCAATTAACTGGTGGAAAAGGTTGAGAAGCAATATCATTCTTGATGTATTCTTCACTAATCACATTCCCATCATCTTCTAACCCTTTAGGATCTTGGATAACCCCAAAATAAATCATCTAGGATAATGTCATTCTTGAATGTTCTCTTTTTCTGACTTCCCTTTCATCTGCACAATTCATCCGAAATCCTCATAATGAGGTTTATGCTCTACCTGAGTAGGTACAACACTGTGTAACAGATTCTTTATATCATAATGTTTTCTTTCCTCAAATCTATCCTGCATACATCTGTTCATTTCTCCTTCCAATTTTTTTACCTTCTGGATGTTTGGGCAAGTGTAATTCCCAATGATCATGGGGAACTTGATAGGGGATGTTAGATGATTTTGGGAAATGAATTGGTGTATTGATAACAATTTCCTAACCAATTCCATCAATTCCCATTTATCACTTACACACTTAGGGAGCAAGTAGGGTTTCCCATCATAACCACTAACCCTGATATATGAAAAGGTCTTGAATTGGATAAAATAACACCCATATTGAGTAATAACTCTCTTAGCATCAGGGGAAAATATCTCAGTCTCCCAGTCAAGGTGGTATAAACAAATTATGGGTGTAAATAAATGGTTTACAACATTTATGTAATGCATTTCATAATTTTCTAGCCTCATCTGAAAGAATACATTGTACACCCTAGAGCTGCTAAGCTCACCATCCATTAATAACTCTAGAAAATTTCTATGAAAAGCAATATTATAAATCAAGTAAGAAGACATGAAAAATTCTGCCATGTCAGTCGATTTTCTCCTCTCGCAATCTAGGCAACTCCCATCATTTGTTCATGAATACGGTCACTTATTATCTCAGCCCATGGGAGAGGTTTTTTTGTTCGTACGTATTGACCTCCTAAATAATTTTATCTCATCCCCTAGGTGATTTAGAGAAGTCTATTCATTCTCCCTAGGTGATTTTAGGGATTTATGAAAGATACTATCTTTATCTCATCCCCTAGGTATTTAGATTGGAAGGGTTATCGCTGGCCTTCCTTAGGGACTCGGATCAACCCCTTGGGGTGAAACGGAAGGGTAAAATTCAACATGGAGGTGAATAGAAGACCTTAAAACATCATGGAAATTATTTTGGAAGGTTTTGGGAAGTTTTGAGAAACTTGGAGCAGTTTGAGAAAAATTAGGGTTCACAAGCCTAGCGTACACATGCCTAAAATAACTACTGGGCTTCAGAAGATGATTCTAGGAGCTCTAGATGGAGTTAGAAGAAAAAAAAATACCTCTAGAAAGAGGATTCAAATACCTACATTATGGTGAAATAATATTTTTCACAACACCTTGCACATAGGATTTGCAGGTAGTTTTTATCAGGCATAAATGGAGTCTCAAATCACAAATCCACTTTTTCAGGGATCAGATGAATGAATCAAGACATGATACCCCACCATTGGATTAAAAATTCCATTTCAATTAGGATCATATAAAATTTTACCAATAAATTCCACCGAGCTCAAGTTATCTTCTTTCTAAGTTGCCCTCTCAAAGGCAGTTCAGACTTAGTCATTTTTCGGGAGGACACGTGTCAGCACTAGGAGCCTGGCGGGATTTCATGTCCCCAAATCCCTAGGTCAGGTACACCAACCATTGAAAAATTTTCCCAGCCCCCATGTGACCTCTTGGACCCTCATGTGACCTCCAGACTTGACAGTTCAAGCCCCCAGTGCATTTTTGGAGCATCCACTCCTTACCGTCGGATCAAATGCCACGTGTCAGCTCCAGACCACCATGGAAACTAATGTCCCTTATTTCCCTAAGGTGAGGGACATAAAACATTGAAAATTTTTCCATACCCCTATGGGGAGCCTTTTGGACATCCATGTGACCTCCAGACTTGACAGCCAGCCCCAGTGCATTTTTGGAGCATCCACTCCCTGTCATCAGATCAAACGCCACGTGTCAGTCTCCAGACCACCATGGAAACTTGATGTCCCTTATGTCCCTAAGGTGAGGGACATCAAGACATGGAAAAATTTCCCATCCCCCTATGGGGAGCCTTTTGACATCCATGTGACCTACTTTCAGCTCCCAGTGCTTTAAAGCAACTTTTCTCACCTTCATTCCCTCCGTCGGATCACCGCCACATGTCATCCTCTTGACCACCATGGAATTTGATGTCCCTCACATCCCTAGGTCAGGGAATCAAGCATGGAAAAATTTTCCCAAGATCCTCCTCTCATAATTTCAAAAATTCAAAATCTAATTGTCTCAAGTGCTTTCTTAGTGCTTCTAAAAATTTTCCACTCCTGTGCATAGACAAACTTCATCCTTCCTCTACAACTTGCTACCATCACTCCACCATTGCAAATGCTCAAACCATCAACCCAAACACTGAAACAACATTTCCCACAGTGATGTGTAGGTCTCAGAAGGATTTTTCATCAAAACAAGAAGGAGAAACGAAGAACAAAAGGAAGAAAACAATGAAAATCTCTATAGCCTAAAAATGAAGATCTAAAGAAATATTGCAAGCCGATACATGAAACAATGAACCATTTGTTTCTATTCATTCCTCTATCCAAGACCATCAAAAATATAACCTTCAAACTCCCCCTCATGTGACAGAGCATCCACAATGAAGAAATCTCCTTTCCGGCTCAACGAAGAAAGAAGTGGGATTTCCATCAAACCAATTCTGGATTGAAGTAAGATCACACGTGAAGCACCAAAAGAAAAAACCCACATAAAAATATAATTTTCTTCACAAATGGAGGAGAAAACCAAACCTACAATTTTGAGGTCCATTAATGGCTTATCATATCCTGTAAGCACTACTACTGTCCAAAATTGAAACTTTAAAATCTCCTAGACTATTAAGCGAGTAGGCCCAAATTTTAGAGGGGTGATATTGGGAAAAAACCATATCAAAAAAATTTGTTGCATGTCAATCCAACCTCCAAAAGCCAACTTTCTAAAAATAGCAGTCTACTACATAGGGACTACTATTTTGGGAAATCCATCAACAAAAGGACCTGCGAAGGAGGCGAAGACATTGGGGTGCACTACAACTAAGAAATTCACTAGAATGGGCATTTTGGCACTTACTAAAAATAGAAAGTGGGCCCACGAGAACCTTCTAAAAATAGAAAGTTGATCTAAAAGGAATGAGGAACACAGGGAGAAAGAGGAATCAAGGTCACAACACTCAGTAGAAGTTCCAGGGCCTTGATTTTTCACACTTACTAAAAATAGTAAGTTGTTTTTTCTAAGGGAGACATGAAGCCAAAGTGGATGGGTCAGAAGTCGACACAACCCTTCACCTACGAGTATGATGTGGAAGACAACAATGTCTTGTACATGGACCTAAATGACCTTAAGACTCGCATGGCCTCCAAGGACCGAAGGAGGATTGAAGACCAGATATTCACAAGTGGCTTGTTCACCACTGCACAGGACACCCAATGTCTGTGCAGAGTCTCGAGCTAGTCCTAGCCTACTCTTTCCACTACGAGCCCGAGACATGAACCATCCAAGCTGAAAATGGTACAAAAATGGTGGTCATCAGCCCTAGGACCATTTCAATCTCTCTATAGATACCGACATCCCCAACATGGTCGTCATCTCAAAGGAAAGAGTCATGCATGATTGGGAAATAATGGATTCATATGTCCAAGGAGTAGCGCTCAACTCATGGTTGAAAATGGGAAGAAATCCTTCCAGGATGCCCAAGAATCTACCAAGGTGTGAGTTCTGAGAAGGGTATTTTGATGTCATCACTCTCCTCAATAGAGTTATGGGTGAAGAAAGCACAAGATATTTCCAGGATTGGATGGGCCTTTTCATCCTGACATTGATAGAAGGGAAAGAAGAGAATTGACTGGGGGCAGATCATCAATGACAATCTCCATCTACAACTACTCCAAGTGCCCATGAAAAAGAAGTTCCACATGACTTCTTACCTAGTTTATCTCCTCACAAGCTTGAGATCATTCAAGGGATTGGCTCTCACACAGAACATTGCTTCTAAGGTACCTACATTCGAGAAACTTCCATAGTTGGTAATGGAGGAGAGAAATAGGCATTTCACCCACGTGAATGATGCATTCACCATGTACATGGTCCAAAGCTTAGAAGGGGATCTTGAAGCTAGGATGTCACCAAAAGTGGCATCCCTGATTAAGGAATATGGCTCATACTTCATACAATTCTCAACATTCTCCTACATACGAGTCACTTGGCTTTGACCAAGCTCTTTGAAACTACCTAAGTACCTCAATGACCAGATTGTATTGTTCAAGCTCTAGGTAGATCACTCAAGTAAATAACAAGCTCAAAAGTAGGAGAAAGAAATTGATTTCATTCCCTATATCTCTAGGGGAGTTCACGTGTAAAATCTCAAATGATGCATCTCACCTGAGGCCACTTTCACACATCTGACTTTGCATTCCTACATCACTGCACCCCAACTTTGACATCCGAGAAGATCTTGACTCATTCTATGTCCCAGAATTACAACATGAGCCACAAGTCGAGGACTACTGGGCCAAAAATTGTATTGATGAGTTCAAAGTACGTAAAAAGGACCACATGAGGATGACAATCAATGAGATGAAGAAATTCAAGTTCTCTTGGTATGAAGACATCTTGCATGATGATGGGAGAGATGTATGATCCTAAGTACGGCATAATCAAGATGTCCCCAATGCCCCAAATCAACTGGCATGTTCATGAATCAGAGATATATTGAGTGAAGACTGAAAAGGTGGTGAGGAGAATGAGGAACTAGTTTTAAGAAGAAGAGGACTATGATCATTCAGTCATGAGGAATTTCTCCAAGCCAAAAGCAAGCTTCACATCATTCATCTTCAAAAGTGGTAGAGGTGACTTCCATCTCTAAACACTCTAGAGTAAGTTCAAAAAGGAAGGCCATGGAATCAAAAACTTCTCCCCATGAGAAGACACCCAAGAAAGTCAGGGAAGGAGAAGGTTCATTGGCATCACCGTAGGAGGAAGATGTGATCTCAGTGATGCAAATAGAAAATCCAGTAGAAATGCATAGGTGAATGATGAGTACATGGTTCATGATCCAGTCTTTGAACCATTGCAAGAGGTCTCACCTCTTGTTGACACCAATGCCCCTCTCATTCAAGACTTTCCCCTCCTTCAGAAAAAAGAATGGTTGGTGTACCCATCATTGAGCCTGAATCTACGAGATGTTTCCATGGATGCGGGAAATGGTCATCCTCAACACTCACACTGTGTAACAAGTAGTAGCCCCCGATCTATCAACAATTGTCTCATTGGCTAAAGGAAAAAGGTCAAGAAAGATCACACATACAACATCATCGATTCTACAGTGGGGAGATAGGTAATCAATACATCAAAGTAGCTCAACCAAAAGTAATCAAGCCACTGGATGAGATGACACCAGCCGACTACTATGAGATGAGCACAATCCAATTGGGACCAGCTACTCATGAGGGAGATTTACACATATATCAACAATCTTCTACTCACATGGTGGCAAGGAATAAAGAATATAAAGAGAAGATTGAGGTACTAGAGGAAAAGTACAAACTCTTTCATCTTATGTGCAACACCTAGTGGAACCAAGCACTACAACACTTCCTATCGAGAAAGTGGTACCCATCAATAGCTTTGATCCAGAATCCATCAGAAGAATGCATGAGCTCACGATGCAGGGGCTGAGTGAATAATGAATGGATCGACTCAATCTCTAAAAAGGGAAGCAACACTCCAAGAGGTAGTCAAGCTCTTTGCATACATGTGCACCATGACCAATAAAATGTGAGCACTCAAAGAGGATGTGGGGAAAGAAAGAGATTACTGGGAACCTCTTGGGACCAGTAGTGAGTGAGATGAGCAACACCCATCACCAGGAGTTGATCGATAAAAAGGTCTTTGAAACTCCTGTAGATGACTTGACATGTGTATGGGCAAGAGGGCCTTGGCAATCAGATTTGAAGCAATCAATCGGGCCTTCACAGAGCTAGAGGAGAAAGAAGAACAAGCATACAAGCTGCAAGATAGTATAAATTGGAAATTTCATAAACTTGGAGTACCTGTAATGAGTGAACATACAACTACTGATGAGTTGATCAGCCCTTTCAAAGAATATGTCAAGAAAGGGGTGGGAAACCCATTTTCCTTCACTAAGGATACTCTACTTCTTCTCAGAGATCCGAGCCTCCATTGCACTTATCACAAAAAAGCATTCATCATGGTTCGGGAAGTGCAAGGACATCAATAGTGTGACCGATGGATGGACTAAAACCTTGAGCTGCATTCACATCCCTCATGCCAAAAAAGTAGAACCAGTAGTAGCTCATTTCAAACAAGATCTTGGAAAGATAGAAGCCTTCTCAGGATCACAAAGTGGAGAGTAGTCAGAGAGCGGAGCCAAGTCCACCGTAACAGCTCATCCTTTAACATAATTCTTCTTCTTCTTCTTCCTCTTCTTTCTCTCTCTCTTCTCTCATACACTCTCTCTCTCTCAATGTTATATTTTTGCATTGAGGGTTGCACTTTTTAATATGACTTAAGTGACTTTAGAAATATAATGTAACTTTAAGTCACCTTGCTATTATAAAAGGGACTTAAATATTTAAAGTGGAATATGAACAATCTTAAGTCATATTAAGGTATTCAAAAAGTCACCGGGAAGATGAAGAGTTGCCTCTTCTTCTATAAATTGTAACAAGCTCCTCATTTGAGCTTCTTCTAAAAGTTTTGAATTTTGTCTTCTAAAAATTCTTAGATGTTGGAGCTATTTTTTGTGAATTCATGAGAGAGATATCCTTGTGAAGAGAGCAAGAGATAGCAAGTTTCTTCCATTTCTCCCACCAAAAAATGTCTTCTACTTCCCACACTATGTACAAATTCTTCTTGAGCTTCAATAAAGGAAGAAGGAATTTTAGCCTCTTTGATTGAGGAGTTTATTGGTACTTTGTGTTCATTAAGCTCTATTTGGTCTTGTTGTTTTTTTTGCAGATTTTTTTCTTCTAAAATACAAGTGCATGTTTTGAAACTTCTGGCTAGTGTGTGCAAGTCTCTGATTTTCTACTTGCAACATTAGTTTCTCCTTTCTAAATATTCTCACTCCCCTTTCTCTCCTTCATAGAAAATTCATCCCTTGTAGATACCTACAAGAATTTTCCACAGGGTCAGTGGAGTGCCCCTGTTGGATCCCCAACCGAAAGGCCACCAGATAAAAACTCACATTTTACTCATGCATGCACATACGGTAGCTGCACCGGTTAAGTAGAGGGACTTAGACTCCTAGAGCATTGGCAAGATAACCACCAATTTTTCCCCAAAAATTTTTCTCCAATAGTTTTTTGGCACCCACCATGGGGTAGATTTAGCAGCATCTACACTTGAATACGACCACAAGGTCTAAAAAATACAAAAAAAAATCAAAAAATTCAAAATTCAAAAAAAAAAAATTTCTAGAATTTGAATAGCTATATGAGCCACATGTCTACAAACCATGGCTATTCTGGGAAATCCTCCTATTGAAAGACCTGAATTTCTCTTCCACATCCAAGAGGATATCACTTCATATTTGAGAGAAGCTATCTGGCATAACATAGAAAAAGTGTCAACCACTACTTCATTGCCACGAGAATTCTTGACCTTGAAGAAGAACACACTTGTTGAATTGAGAGGCAAAGACAAATTCCAGCACCACAAAGAAGAGCATAGATTTCAAGTCATGGTGGATAGAAGATACACCCAAAAATAGAGACAAGGAGGACAAACCAACCCCATTTTTGAAGAGCTTCAAAGAAGACAAGAGCTGCTCAAAATTTGAGGTCTCCTTTTCATCAAGAAACCAATCACGTTGGGAACTTGAGTGTTGCCAATCCTTTGATGGTGAATTTCCATACATCAACAAGAACCTTGAAGATTTCACTAACGTAGAGATTGAAGAAGAAGCTAGAGAAAGAGAAGCAAGAGTGAAGAGGAAATAAGAGCTCAACTTGAAGAAATTGAAAGACTTCAAGCCGAGGTGGATGAAAAAGAGAAGCAAAAGCCACAACCTTAGCAAGGTTGGAAGCTAGAAATAAAATAGAATGGGGATCATGAGCATGATCATGATCGTGAGGCCCGTAGGCCTAATGTACCATGGGGAGGAAACACCGGTCCACTTTCTCTTTCTCAACCACTCCATGAGCTACCAAGAGGCTCAAGAAAAAAACTTTCCAAAATTTAGAGGGGATGGTTCTCAACTCCCAAAGAACATGTAGCAGCAACATTTATCACCACTTGTGGTGTATTGGGTTGAGGATGAAGATGTGTCAGTCCAGATTTTTGTGGAGTCACTTCAAGAAAAGGCTTCCAATGGTTCTACATGCTACCCCCGAGGTCTGTCACATGTTGGGAAGATATAAGAAGTGCATTCAAACACATGTTCAAGACCACAGAAGATTGTCAAGATCTCTTGGTCCAATTGGTACAAATGAAAAAAGAAACCTCTGAATCAATGAGAGACTTCATAGCAAGATATAATAGAGTGATAAGAAGAATCCTAAAGATGTGGTGCCTCCTGAAAATAATCTAAGAGATTCTTCATCAAGTGCCTTTCCATCAAAAGTAGGTTTCTTCCTTAGAAGAACCCAACCAAGAACATTGAGGGAAGCTCAAGACCATGTGATAGAGACCGATGATGATCTAATCTTGTCCAGTAAAGGTGAAAGGCCCAAATGGAAAGCAAAAAGGCCAAAATTCAAGCTCAGTCACCACCATGGACCCAATGTTCCAAAAATGGAAAATGACTTGGTTGCCTTGAAGAAACAGTTGTCCCAGATCACAATGTGGAATGCTCCAAGGAAGCCAAATCCTCCCAATAGACCAAGGATTTCTCCACCTCCTCACCGCTCACTCTTGAAGCACCACCAATCAATGTCATCTATGTGACACCAAGAACCAGAGGAGGAAGTGAAATTGAAGAACTTGAAGAAGAAAATGTGGAGGACTATGAAAACTATCTTGAGGTTGAGGAAGTTGATGGTGATACACATAATGGCCTAATTGAGTACGTTGATGATGAAGATGATGATGATGAAGAAGCTCCAAGTTTCTCATGTGTAGTTTTCACTCACACACTCCAAGAAAGGTGCTTCATCCTCAATGGCATGGTAAAGGACAAGAAGAAGAAAGAAGATTCTCCTCTGAGGTCCCACAAAATAAAATCATCAATAGAGGATCACCACTACCACCTTCGATGGAGTCAGCTAAAGAAAAAGTAGACCCACTAGCTAGCAAGGATCATGCTACCATACCAAGTAAGTCATCTAATCCTTCTCCCAGCTCAAAGGTTACTAAGAATAATTCTCCTTCAAATGTTGTTCCTACAAAAACATCTAAGGTTCCATCAAAACCTACATCCCCATCCCCTTCCAAGTTAGTTACTACACCCTTGAAGGATAATTCAAC
This sequence comes from Taxus wallichiana var. yunnanensis, assembly GCA_018340775.1. NCBI lineage: Eukaryota > Viridiplantae > Streptophyta > Pinopsida > Cupressales > Taxaceae > Taxus > Taxus wallichiana. Next base: position 46,919,812 of record CM031238.1, read on the forward strand.
ACCCAAAACAGCAAAACCTTCACCATGTAAATCTTCCATCATTCCTAGAACCTCTTCCTCACCCACCATAACCCCATTTGACTTTGTGGAACACGCAAGAAAAACTAAAGTCCAGCTCTCAGAAATAGAATACCTACAAACTCATCCTGCCCAATTTGATAGGTTCATTGATGTACGTGGTGGTAATCCTATAACCTCGGGTCCAAGTTCCAAAGGCTTACTCCCCACACCATCCACACCACCTTCTCAAAACATGCTAGCCCTCAGTTCCTCCAAAACCAACAAGGTTGAACCTTTCTACCTGTCACTTCTCATTAAAGGATTCCAGCTAAATAATTGTATCATAGATTCTAGAGCCTCGATAATGTGATGCCCATCAAAGTTGTAAAATGCTCTTGGCCTCACCTTGACCTAGGAAAATGGCACCTACTATTCAATGGAATCCAAACAAGTGCCATTGGTAGGAAGAATCAAAGATGCACATGTAGCATTAGCTGATTTTCTAGACAAGAAGGTGCTTCTAACCATCCTGGTGGCGGACATCCCAACCTCCTTTGGCATGCTATTGAGCCAAAGATTTTGTAGAGACTTGGGTGGAGAAATAAAAATGGACTGGTCATCTACAACTATTCCAATGAAAGGTGAGATGAAGAAGTTGCTTCCAGTAAGAAAGATGAAGTTCACAATACACAAGTCTGATGATCCAAAGGCAAACATCCTTTTTCAAGATAGCGGGCTAGGAAACTACTTCCTCACATCGAAAAAAGATGATAACTTTCCACTTCTTATGGAAGAGGAAGAAGATCAAGTTTGGATGATGGAATTTGATGGTAGTCATTCCAGCACTTGGTTCGGGAGTAGGTGTAGTGTTGTACTCTCCTTCTGGTGAATTGTACCCATTTTCCTACAAGCTGCAATTTGATAATACAATAACATGGCAGAGTATGAAGCTCTCCTCTTAGGCATGGGTGTGGCTAAAGATATGGGAATCAAGAAGCTGAAATGCCAAGGTGATGTGGAAGTGATAGTAAAGTAAGTCCAACAACAATATCAGGTGAAAAATCCAAGACTTCGGCATTATAGAAATAGAGTATGGGACTGCATTGCATTGAATCTTTTGATGCATTTTCCATTGAAGCTATCCCAAGGAAAAGAATGAAAAGGATGATTCTCTTGTAGTATCAGCTTCCCTAGTGACACCTCATCCTTCTTTTGGTAAAGACAAGGTGACCATAGAAATGGTATTCAGGCCTAGTGTACCGATAATACAAATCATTGGCAAGTCTTTAATGATGATAACCAAATTCTAGCATTTTTGGAACAAAGGGATAATTTTAATAATCTCTTCTTTGAAGGAAGCAAGAATCCACACCGAGAAGTGGTAGCAAAAAGAGAAAGAAGGAATTGAAGGTATTGATGATGAAGGAGTGATCAAATTGAAAGGGAACAAGATTCCCAAAGGCCTAGTTTCTTTGGAAGACCTCTTTGACAAACACGACAAATTCATTCAAGAGAAAGAAAAATGATCTTCTCGGTGCCCAACTGATTTTGATAAGGAAAACATCGGCACCCCGAGGAGCCAAGGATGGTCAATATTGGAAAATGTTTCTCACCCGAGGAGAAGAGAAGGTTTGTTTCATTTCTCAAGAAATATTCAAATGTTTTGGCCTACTCTTATGATGAACTCAAATCCTTCCAACCAAAGGAAATGCATCACTCAATTCCTTTGAAGCAAGGATGCTAAGCCATTTAGGAAGAAAAAAGGCCATATAACCCAAAGATTGTTGATACCATCAAGGAGGAGGTAATGAAGATGCTCAATGCAAGAATCATCTTTCCCATCCACCATTCAACATGGGTGGCCAACATTGTGCCGGTGTGGAAGAAGAATGGCAAAATAAGAATATGTGTAGATTTCCACAACTTGAACCAAGCATCATTGAAAGACAATTATCCTCTCCCTATCATGGATCACATTCTACAAGTAGTCACCGGATCTGAAATGATTTCATTTCTTGATGGATTCTCAGGATATAATCAAATCAAAGTGGTGGAGGAGGATCACACCAAGATAGCCTTCACAACACCTTGGGGCACTTTTTCCTACAATAGAATGCCTTTCGGCCTAATCAATGTGGGAGCTACATTTCAAAGGGTGATGGATTTGGCATTCAAGGATTTAAAACATTGCATTTTCATATATCTTGATGATCTCACGTGTTTTTCAAAGAAGAGGGGAGATCATATCCATCACTTGGAATAGTACTTTGCAAGTGTAGAAAACATGGCATATCACTAAATCCAAAAAGTGCATTTTTGGAGTCACGGAAGGCAAGTTACTAGGGCACATTGTGAACAAACATGGAGCACACATTGATCCTAAGAGAGTATGAGCCATTCAAGCATTATCTCTACCCACAAGTAAGAAAGGAGTTCATTCATTCTTGGAAAGGTGAATTTTCTTTGTCGCTTTGTTCCTGAGTTTGCTGAATTGACAAAGCACATCACCACCATGATGAAACCCTAGGAAAAATTCAAATGGAGAAATGAAGGGAAGGAAATATTTGAAGAAATCAAAAATCCATTGCTAAGGCTCCAACTCTTGTGTCTCCATATTTTAATAAAGAATTCATCATGTATTGTTATGCATCAGAACATACACTCTCCATTGTTCTTGTTCAGAAAATGATGAAGGCATGTGGAAGCACCTATTGCTTTCATGAGTTGTCCATTGAAAAATCATGAACTAAACTACAACCAATTGAGAAGCATGCCTATGTAGTGGTTAAGGCTGTAAAAAATTTCAGGTTTTACATCCTCAACTCTCATACGGTGGTGATGGTCCCCGGCAGTGCAATCAAGTCCATCTTAACACAACAGATCCCGGAGCTAAAAGAGGAAATTGGATTGCAAAGACTCAAGAATATGACTTGGAGATTCGACCCTCCAATCTAGTAAGGGGGAATGGTTTGTGTAGGTTGATTGTTGAAGATGAAACACTCAAAGCTCAACACGGTGAAGAAAATTGTGCTTGCTCAACTTGTCCCAAAAAACAATCCACAAGTTCTCTTTGTAACCACTACTTGATGAGTGGTATACTGATATTTCCTATTACTTAACTTATGGAGAATGTCCTCCCCATCTTGATTACAAACAAAGGAGAACACTCAAGCTGAAGGAAACAAAAGTTTGTAATCTGAATCACGTGCTTTACAAGAGAGGTCTAGATGGATGCTTCCTCAAGTGCGTAGATAAAGAGCAACAAGAAAAATTTCTTAAAGCATACCATGACCAAGCATGTGGTGGACATTTTTCAGCGATGGTCACTACACACAAGATCCTCCAGGAAGGTATTATTGGCCCACCATATTTGCAGACACTCAAGATTGGGTTTCCAAATGTGAAGCATGCCAACAATTCATTGGGAGACCACAACTTGTTGCACTACCACTCAAGCCAGTTGTTATTGAAGAACCATTTCAAGTAGTGGGGGCTAGACTTCATTGGTGTTCTAAATCCACACTCAAGCATGGGGCACACCTATGTGCTCATGGTGACAACATATTACTTCACCAAGTGGGTGGAAGCCATTCCAGCCAAGCAAGCCAATACCAAAACAATATGCAACTTCATCAAGGAGAATATCATAGTACATTTTGAGTGCCACAAGAAGATCATAGCAGATAACGCTACCTATTTCTCTTCAAGGGAGTTAACCAAGTTTTTCTATGGCTACAAAAACTCTCTATCTCATTCTTCTTACTACTATCCACAAGGAAATGGATAGGCAAATCAAGCAACAAGAACATCATGACCATCATCCAAGCTTGTAGATGAGAACCAAAGGAATTGGCACAAAAATTTATACGATGCATTGTGGGTGGACATAGATCACTCCCAAGAAGGCAATAGGTATGTCACCATTCCAACTATTGTATGGAGTCAAGTAGAAATCCCCTCACAATCAGATGCCAGCTCTCAAGTTGCTATAGGGAATAGAAGATGGGAAGTACAAGGATTCCATTGACAAGAGAATCCTCTTTCTTGAGAAGCTAGAAGAAAATAGACTCCGAGTGGTGGACCGTATCAAAGAACACCAATTGAAAGTAAAGAAAATATTTGATAAAAAGGCCAAAGCAAGAGAATTCAAAGTTGGAGACTTTTTCCTACTATGGGACAAGAGAAGGGAACCAAAAGGCAGCCATGGAAAGTTTGATTCATTATGGCTCGGCCCATTCTAGATTCGTGAAGCTTGCGGCGAGAATGCTTTTCTACTCTCATATTTGGATGGAACACCACTAGAATTTCCTCACAATGGGCAATACCTAAAATTGTATCATCAGTGAAAGTGGGTTGTCCCCACCTTGTACCATAGGTGATTTCTAGGTGTGTTTTTCCCTTTTTTTTGTGTCATGTGTTTTCTTTTCGTCATCATTTTTGTGTGTGTGTGTGTGTGTTTCCTTCTTCCAATCTTTCTTTCTAGAGGTTGTACATGACTCTACAAGGCCCAATGGATAAGGCACTAGTCAAAAAATTATATGGTCTAAGATTGAGATTTTGATTCCCATGTCATGTCTTCACTGCACTCATCCATGTCATGTCCCCAAGCTAGAGCCAGTTGTTTTCGTGCAAATGTGCAACAGGGAAATTGATAATTTCAAGCACGACAACTATACCCCAGTGTCAAATTTTTCAAGTCCTATCATTCCAAGACACCCCAAGTCTATCCAGTCAGTCCAAATGACCTCCTAAATAATGTTTATCTCATCCCCTAGGTGATTTAGAGAAGTCTATTCATTCTCCCTAGGTGATTTTAGGGATTTCTAAAAGATACTATCTTCTGGCAGTATTGGGAAGGGTTATCACTGGCCTTCCCAGGACTGGATCAACCCCTTGGGGTGGAACGAAAGGGTAAAATTAAACATGGAGGTGAATCAAAGACCTTAAAACATCATGGAAATTATTTTGGAAGGTTTTGGGAAGTTTTGAGAAACTTGGAGCAGTTTGAGAAAAATTAGGGTTCACAAGCCTAGGAAGTACAAAGCCTAAATCAATTATTGGGCTTCAGAAGATGATTCTGAGAGCTCCGATGGAGTTAGAAGAAAAAAAATACCTTCTGAAATAGGATTCAAATACCTACATGATGGTGAAATCATATTTTTCACAACACCTTGGCACATAGGATTTAAGGCGTAGTTTTTATCAGGTACAAGTGGAGTCTCAAATCAAAAATCTACTTTTTTAGGGATCAGATGAATGAATCAAGAAATACATGATACCCCCACCATTGGATTCAAAATTCCATTTCAGTCAGGATCATATAAAATTTCACCAATAAATTCCACTGGAGCTCAAGTTATCTTCTTTCTAAGTTGCCCTCTCAAAGGCAGTTCAGACTTAGTCATTTTTCGAGAGGACATGTGTCAACACCAGAGCCTGAGAAGGATTTCATGTCCCGAATCCCTGAGGTTAGGTACACCAACCATTGAAAAATTCACCCAGCCCCCATGTGACCTCTTGGACCCTCATGTGACCTCCAGACTTGACAGTTCAGCCCCTAGGTGCATTTTTGGAGCATCCACTCCCTGTCGTCGATCAAATGCCACGTGTCAGCTCCAAGACCACCATGGAAACTGATGTCCCTTATGTCCCTAAGGTGAGGGACATCATACCTTGAAAAATTTTCCCAACCCCTATGGGGATCCTTTTGGACATCCATGTGACCTCTAGACTTGACAGTTCAGCCCCCAGGTGCATTTTTGAGCATCCACTCCCTGTCGTCGGATCAAACGCCACGTGTCAGCTCTAGGACCATCGTGGAAATTGATGTCCCTTATTTCCCTAAGGTGAGGGACATCATACATGGAAAAATGCACCCATCCCCTATGGGGAGTCTTTTGGACATCCATGTGACCTACTTTCAACTCCCAGTGCTTTAAAGTAACTTTTCTCACCTTCATTCCTGTCGTCAGATCACCACCATGTGTCATCCTCTTGACCACCATGGAATTTGATGTCCCTCACATCCCTGAGGTTAGGGACATCAAGCATGGAAAAATTCACCCAAGATCCTCCTCTCATAATTTCAAAAATTCAAAAATCTAATTGCTCGCTTCAGTGCTTCTTCAGCTCTTCCACTCCCTCATGTGCTAGACAAAACTTCATCCTTCCTCCTGCAACTTGCTCCATCACTCCAAAATCGCAAATGATCATCACTCCACCATTGTAAATTCTCAGACCTACTCAACCCAAACACTAAAACACATTTCCCACAATGATGTTGTAGGTCTCAGAAGGATTTTTCATCAAAACAAGAAGGAGAAACGAAGAACAAAAGGAAGAAAACAATGAAAATCTCTATAGCCTAAAAATGGAGATCTGAAGAAATATTGCAAGCTGGTGCATGAAACAACAAACCATTTGTTTGTTCATTCCTCTATCCAAGACCATCAAAAATACACCTTCAAACTCCCCCCTCATGCGAACAAAGCATCCACAACGAAGAAATCTCCTTTTCGACTCAATGAAGAAAGAAGTGGGATTTCCCATCAAACCGATTGTCGGATTGAAGTAAGATCACACATGAAGCACCAAAAGAAAAAAACCACATCAAAATATAATTTTCTTCACAAATGGAGGAGAAAAAACTAGACCTGCAATTTTGAGGTCCATTAATGGTTGTTCGTACCAAAGCACTACCAGTCCGAAAATTGAAACTTTAAAATCTCCTAGACTATTAAGCGAGCAAGCCCGAAATTTTAGAGGGACTATATTGGGAAAAAAACCCATATCAAAAACTTCATTGCATGTCAATCCACCTCCAAAAGCCAACTTTCTAAAAATAGCAGGTCTACTACATAGGGACTATTATTTTGGGAAATCCATCGACAAAAGGACTTGCGAAGGAGGTGAAGACATTGGGAGTGCACTACAGCTGAGAATTCACCAAAATGGGAATTTTGGCACTTACTAAAAATAGAAAGTGGGCCCATGAGAACCTTCTAAAAATAGAAATTTGATCCAGAAGGAATGAGGAATGCAGGGAGAAAGAGGAATCAAGGTCACAACACTCAGTAGAAGTTCCAGGGCCTTGATTTTTCACACTTACTAAAAATAGTAAGTTGATTTTTCTAAGGGAGACATGAAGCCAAAGTGGATGGGTCAGAAGCCAACACAACCCTTCACCTGTGAGTATGATGTGGAAGACAAATGATGTCTTGTACATGGACTTGAATGACCTTAAGACTCACATGTCCTCTAAGGACCGAAGGAGGATTGAAGACCATATTCACAAGTGGCTTGTTTTCCGTCAGCAGACACCCAAGTGTCTGTGTAGAGTCTCGAGCTAGTCCTAGCCTGCTCTTTCCACTACGAGCCTGAGACATGAACCATCCGAGATGACAATGGTACAAAATGAATGGTCATCAGCCCTAGGACCATTTTAATCTCTCTATAGATACCGACATCCCCAACATGGTCGTCATCTCAAAGGAAAGATTCGTGCATGATTGGGAAATAATGGATTCATATGTCCAAGGAGTAGCGCTCGGCTCATGGTTGAAAATGGAAGAAATCCTTCCAGGATGCCCAAGAATCTACCAAGGTGTGAGTTTCAAGAAGGGTATTCTGATGTCATCACTCTCCTCAATAGAGTTATGGGTGAAGCAAGCACAAGATATTTCCAAGACTGGATGGGCCTTTTCATCCTGACATTGATAAAAGGGAAGTAGAGAATTGACTTGGGGTAGGGTAGATCATCAATGACAATCTCCATCTACAACTACTCCAAGTGCCCACAAAAAATAAGTTCCACATGAATTCTTACCTAGTTTATCTCCTCAAGCTCAAGATCATTCAAGGGATTAGCTCTCACAAAAACATTACTTCTAAGGTACCTACATTTGAGAAACTTCACATAGTTGGTAATGGAGGAGAGCAATAGGCATTTCACCCACATGAATGATGCATTCACCATGTACGTGGTCCAAATCTTAGAAGGGGATCTTGAAGCTAGGATGTCACCAAAAGCGGCATCCCTGATTAAGGAATATGGCTCATACTTCATACAATTCTCAACATTCTCCTACATATGAGTCACTGCTTTGACCAAGCTCACTAAAACTACCTAAGTACCTCAGTGACCAGATTATATTGTTCAAGCTCTACAGGCAGATCATTCAAGTAAATAATAAGCTTAGAAGTAGGAGAAAGAAATTGATTTCATTCCCTATATCTCTAGGGGAGTTCATGTGTAAAAGATCAAATGATGCATCTCACTTGGAGGCCACTTTCACACATCTAACTTTGCATTCCTACATCATCGCAAGCCCAACTTTGACATCCGAGAAGAGCTCGACTCATTCTATGTCCCAGAACTATAACATGAGCCACAAGTCGAGGACTACTGCCAACTATATTGACAAGTTTGAAGTATGTAAAAGGACCACATGAGGATGACAATCAGTGAGATGAAGAAATTCAAGTTCTCTTGGTATGAAGACATCTTACATGATGATGGGACAAAGATGTATGATCCTGAGTACATAGTAGTCAAGATGTCCCCAATGCCCCAAATCAATTGGCATGTTCATGAATCAGGGGATATATTGGAGCGGAGTGAAAAGGTGGTTAGCAGAATGAAGAGTTGGTTTCAAAATAAGATGACTATGGTCATTCAGTCACGAGGAATTTCCCCAAGCCAGAAGCAAGCTTCACATCATTCATCCTCAAAATTGGTAGAGGTGACTTCCATCTCTAAACACTCTAGAGTAAGTTCAAAAAGGAAGGCCATGGAATCGGGAACTTCTCCCCGTGAGAAGACACCTAAGAAATTCAGGGAAGGAGAAGGTTCATTGGCATCACCAGAGGAGGAAGATGTGATCTCGGTGATGCAAATAAAAAATCTAGTAGTAAATGCATAGGTGAATGATGAATACATAGTTCACGATCTAGTCTCTAAACCATTACAAGAGGTCTTGCCTCTTGTTGACACCAACGCCCCTCTTATTCAATACTTGCTTCCTTCTTTAGAACAAATAATGGTTAGTGTACCCATCATTGAGCCTGAATCTAATGAGATGTTTCCATGGATGTGGGAAATGGTCATCCCTGACACTCACACTTGTGCAACAAGTAGTGGCCCCTGATCTATCAAGAATTGTCTCATTGGCTAAAGAAAAAGGTCAAGAAATATCACACATACAACATCATGATTCTACAATGGGGAGATAGGTAATCAGTACATCAAAGTAGCTCGACCAAAAGTAATCAAGCCAATGGATGAGATGACATCAACCACTACGAGATGAGCATGATCCAATTGGGACCAGCTACTCATGAGGATACTTTCACATATATCAACAATATTCTACTCGCATGGTAGTGGCAAGGAACAAAGAATATAAAGAAAAGATTGAGGTACTAGAGGAACAAGTACAAACTCTTTTAGCTTATGTGCAACACCTAGTGGAACCAAGCACTATAACACTTCCTATCAAGAAAGTGGTACCCATCGTAGCTTTGATCAAGAATCCATCAAGAACACAAGAGCTCACGATGCGGTGGTGAGAAAAAATGAATGGATCGACTCAATATCTAAAAAGGAAGCTAATGGCTCCAAGAGGTAGTCAAGCTCTTTGTGTACATGTGCACCATAGCCAATGCCAAAACACGAGCACTTAGAGAGGATGTGGGGAAAGAAAGAGATTATTGGGAACCTCTCGGGACCAGAATGAGTGAGATGAGTAACACCCATCATCAAGAGTTGATCGACAAAAGGTATTTGAAACTCCTAGAAATATTTGACACATGTATGGGTGAGAGCCTTGGAAATCAGATTTGAAGAATCAATCAATCTTCAAGCCTTTATAGAGCTAGTATAAATTAGAGAAACTAAGTAACAAATGAGTGAACATACAACTATTGATGATTTGATCATCCCTTTCAAAGAATATGTCATAAAGGGTAAACCCATTTTCACACTAAGGATACTCATAAACTTCTCAAAGATCTAAGCCTATTACACTTATCACGAGTTCATCATGGTTGAGAAAGCAAGGACATCAACAATGTGACTGATGGATGGAATGAAACCTTGAGCTACATTCACATCCTCATGCTCAACAAAGTAGAACCAGTTGTAGCTCACTTCAAACAAGAGCTTGGAAAGACAAAGACTGTCTCAGGATCAAGGAGTGGAGAGAAGTCAAAGAGCAGAGCCAAGTCCACCGCAACACCTCATCCTTCGACATAATTTTTCTTCTTCTTCTTCTTCCTCTCTCTCTCTCTTCTCTTCTCATACAACACTCTCTCTCTCTCTTCAATGTTATATTTTTGCGTTGAGGGTTGCACTTTTTAATATGACTTAAGTGACTTTAGAAATATAATGTAACTTTAAGTCACCTTGTTATTATAAAAGGGACTTAAATATTTAAAGTGGAATATGAATAGTCTTAAGTCATATTAAGGTATTTGAAAAGTCATCGGGAAGATGAAGAGTTTCCTCTTCTTCTATAAATTGTAACAAGCTCCTCATTTGAGCTTCTTCTAAAAAGTATTCTGAATTTTGTCTTCTAAAAATTCTTAGATGTTGGAGCTGTTTTTGTGAATTCATGAGAGATATATCCTTGTGAAGAGAATAATAGATAGCAAGTTTCTTCCATTTCTCCCACTAAAAAATGTCTTCTACTTCCCATACTATGTACAAATTCTGCTTGAGCTTCAATAAAGGAAGAATGAATTTTAGCCTCTTTGATTGAGGAGTTTATTGCTACTTTGTGTTCATTAAGCTCTATTTGGTCTTATTTCTATTTTGTAGATTTATTTTCTTCTGAAATACAAGTGCATGATTTGAAACTTCTGGCTAGTGTGTGCAAGTCTCTAATTTTCTACTTACAACATTAGTTTCTCCTTTCTAAATATTCTCACTCCCCTTTCTCTCCTTCGTAGAAAATCCATCCCTTATAGATACCTGCAAGCATTTTCCACAGGTCGATGGAGTGCCCCCGTTGGATCCCCTGGTCGAAAGGCCACCACAGAAATCAACATTTTCTCACGCATGCACATATAGTAGTTGCTTGTTTGGTTAAGTAGAGGACTTAGATTCCCGGAGCGTTGGCAAGATAACCACCTAAGATTAGAACTCATTTTCATGGGTAATAATTGGAGCTTCATGATTTTGACACAATTTTATCAAACCCCTTTTCACAAAAAAACCCATACCTTTCAAAACCGATTCTCAAAATATCACATAAAATATGGGAACTAAGGAACTCACCTTTTAACAAAATTTCGATCATTACTTAAAACCCGACAAAAGTGTTACAACTAAAATTTGATTGTTGGGCTAATTTTTGCTTGATTCTCTTTCAATACTTGAAAATCCTTTCAGAACATCAAACCTTGGGAGTACCAGTAGAGATACTTTATAACAAGTTACCTTATTAACGGCTCATAGATTCATGCATTAATGTCGAAGATTGTGTTCATGGGGAAATTTCATAATTTTCATCTTTTTCTTTCTTTTCAATGCAATTCTGAATCTTTTTGCATCCTATCATCAATGTATTTTCCTTACATGAGTCCTTTGCATTAATGGGATTTACTCCCATATGGCTAGTGCATTAATGAACCCCTTTTTAACCTTTTAACGGGCCTCAAAAGAATTTTGTAAAATGATCCACACACTATCTTTGTAACACGCAGAATGCATTTATTTCTCTGCTCCCATGTATGTCGTATGCTTAGTCCATGTATCTAAGTCGTTGGGTCTCGGGTTTGTTTTTACCAATTGCATGTCTCAAATAATCACAAGATTTTGTTCCCTTTTTTCCGCTTCCTAACCTTATTTTTCACATATTGCTTTCTTTTTTCTTATTCGTCAAAGGGGTGCAAAACTGTAAACCTAACCCGATCAGTCGTTATTGACTTTGATTACAGATTTGACACATGTCCCCCTTTGGGCTTCGGACTTACAACTACACTTTGCACTTTACCGAGTGTAAAATTTATAGGTGAAATAGAGGCTCATCTCTCCACTCCAATGATACCTTTACATGTATTTCCTTTCAAGGAGTGAGGTTGTGTCCACATTTTATATTTTGTTTTCACTAATATTCTTTGGAATATTTCATTGGGCCTAGGGGATTATTTTGCATATTGCACATTTATATCACTTTTACAAACATTCAAGCCGGGCCCAACACCGCAAAGCCAACCTAAACACGCCACATGTTTTTAGGGATCGGGAATAAATTGTAGTTTGCATAAGTACTTGGACTAAACGACACATAGAGAATTTTGCAAGGATTTTTACACAATTCATTGACAACTTTTAGAAGGAGTTTTCAATAAAAACATGGGTAGGGCTACATGGGTTTTAGCATAATAAATTTACACACATATTCAGCACCTTTCCCGAGTTCAACATTTTTTTGTTTTAAAAGGTTAATGGATTTTCACATGTTACGAGCCTTTGTAAACATGGCAAGCAAAATATTTTGAGGACATAGTTTAAAACATGGTATGAGCTCAAAATGAACACCAACAAACTCATAGTGGTTCTAAACCCCTAGAGAGATTTGAATATCATGTTAAAAAATAAGATAACCAACAAAAAAATCAGCAAGCTCAAAGCAATATCCAAAACTCTTTCAAATGGGTCTTTCCAAAGAACTATATCGAGGATATGGATGTTTGTATGGTAGTAGAACAATGTTATGATTATAACCAAATGTATATTTGTCATGGATATGGACACTTGGTTATCGGTGGAGCAATGCACGAATCAAAACTTATCTTCCTTTTGTTCACAATCCACACCAAATATTCCCTACATACCTAGACATTAGCTAGTGTGTCCTCATTTATTACTTTTTAACATTTTTTTTTCACACATGCGCGTGCGCGCCGGATCTTGAAGAAAATGAAGGGCTAGTATGTCACCTTGAATTTACTAGACATTATTTAAATCATTGATTTTCTCCATGTTCATCTCACTCGTATTTGTGTCCCTTCATGAGTTACGATGTACCTCTGAACATTGTATTATATTCACCCCACATTAAAAAACATGACCATTTTTACATTTCATATTGTGCATCCGATGACATTGCACATTTATAGTCACATGAATCTATAAACAATGAAAAATTAAACATTTTGTTACTTTTGTTATCCATTTCACAATAAAAATCACACACGAACACAAACACACCAAATAACACCGATATGACTCATATTGCACCAACAAAAGGGTGAGATAAATGTCTCATCTATATATAGCCATCATTTTATACATACATAATTATTACCACATGTCACTACACTCATGGGGTTTAGCCTACATCGGGCCCTAGCCTACTATCGCCTATGTGTGATCCTACTTTGGATGCACTAACCTACTCCCGAGAGGACTGTGTTGGTCTTATGTGTCCTAGACCTAGAGCTATATGATCTCAAAAATGGTTTCCTATAACGTGCGGGCATGAACTTGTAATAGTGTCTCATAGTATCTAAAATGTGCACCCTCTCTAGAAATATCCCGACTAACAATTGTAGACACTAGAAAATGTACCTTACGCATAGGGTACCTTATTCAAAAATACCAAAACATCATAAAACGTAAAAATCCAAAAAATCAAATAACCCCACAAAATAAAATATAAAATATAAAATCCCACAAAAATGGAAATAAATGACACCTCACCACTCATTTACTAACCCTCACCCACTCACATTTAATTTTGTACATCCCACCTATCCATATGCATGTCCAATGCACTATTTACCCTATCAGTGTAACCCTATGTGTCCCATTCCCCATGCACTCCAAATCTATAAAATCACCCTCTCCTACATCATTTCATGTGTCTCTCTTAACAACTCTTGGAACCCTAACTCTTTATGCACTAAGGCTATACTTGAGTTTTCTTGCTCTCTTGTTCACATATCTCAATTTTACATATATTGAAGAAGTGAAAGTGAAGCATAAAGGATAAATACAACTTTTTACAACATTGTTTTAGTGAAATTCCAAAACATGTGGGAATCGCAACTGTGATTGGCTTGTGATCTCTGTGTGATTTTTGGCAAATCGCAACTATGATTTTCTAAATGATCCGAGTTAGGTATATTTTTCATTTTCATTTATTGTTTTTTCATTTTAATCAATAAAATTTCTTTTATCTCCTTAAAATGGTCAGGATCTCACCAAGGAAGGTCCCCTAACCACCAAAAACAACTAACATTTTCCAAGTATGATTGTGTGCAAGTTTAGATTCGGATCTGAAGAGTTTTTACCCACTTTATTCAATGAAAGAACCCATAATTGTCCTTCTCTTCACAATGGAAACATAAGCCCATTCTATTTCAAGTCTCATTGATTTAGAGATTTTATATCAACCAATCCATCTTGTAGGTGATCCAAATTTAGGCATACATTTTGGCACCATGGTGGGATCGTTTTGGTTGTGGGTAACTCTTTTCATTTTTGAATCTAACAGTGTTTTATTTAGGGTTTATTTTCGGTTTGTTTTCATTTTTCCTTAACATTTATGTAGTAGATCTAACATCGGGTTTTGCAAGTCTACTAAAAATAAGGTTACAAGCTAGTCGCAACTCCGATTGAGACATGATTTTCGCCACAAAAAACTAACAATCTAGTTGCAGGGGAGTCACAAATGTGACTTTATTGTAAATTTGTTTCTACAAAAACATAAAAACATTTGTTTATTCTTAAGGTAATGAATTAGGAATTAACACACATTAAAAACATGTCTAGATAAGGGTAAATACCCATTTGCATAAATGTGGGAAGTGCTTGGGCATAAGCCCTAAAACTCATTGTGAGGAGTAAAACAAGAACCCCGAATTCGTTGGCACATTCGGGGGACTCACATGTGAAAAGGTTCAATGACCCAACTTGATTGACTAGTTCACCTATGAGGTAGAGCCAAGGTTATCCTTAGTGATGGCGACCCCATTTTGATTGATTGAGTGGGGTAAGACTCGGATTGGTTAATCAAGGGGGTAAAGTAAAGCCCGTGAGTAGAAATTTTCTAGTGTATGAAGCTTGTTTAGATAGCCCTTGGAGTTTAGAGATGGATCCGTTTATAGGAATATAAAAAATCGGGCCCATATTCAACCCTAAGACAAATAAAAATCACCACATTCATCCACTTTGTTTCAATTTCCTTTTTTTTTAGTTGTACTTGAGACTATTCTTGTTCATTATAACCTCTTCTCACACTGTCATATCTTTTTATGTCATCCATTTTGAGTTCTGATTTTCCCGGTCTCGGTTGCTGACTACGAATGTGTTGTGATTTTTCCATCCCATATTTTTCCCAGATCCAGTTGCAACTTGGATATGTTTGTAACCTTCCAAATCCATACTTTTCACATTTCTACTTTTTGTTCATCTCATATTTTTTTAGACTCGTCAACTTGTGACTAACTTGTGATTTTTCGGTCATATCATCTTGTTGACTTTTTCCACTCATGTTTCAAATTATTAGCCACATTTTTCATTCCTCATGGCTTCTATTCACATTCATGTTCATTCTCCCCTAACTTACTCCATCAACACCTTCTTGACATCATTTCTAAGCTTGAGTTCCAACACTTGGGGGACTTCACACCCCCTTGACACCGACTTATCCCACGATTTGTAATGAGCCTATTCACTCCATAGTACCATGTCGTCCATGTCCACCGCATTTCAAATCACCCACATTTGAAATATTTGATGGCACCAAGGATCCCCAAATCACTTACATCTATTCCACTACGTATGACACCTCATTCAACATGATGATGCACTCTATTATGCACCTACCAACATTCACTTTTTGGCCAAGCACTTGATTGGTATTCATGCCTCCCATAACATAGCATTTACACATTCACACAACTTGTTGACACATTCATATCCCACTTCTTCATTTTCATTTCACCTAAAGAAACCTTAGTTGACCTTTACATGCTTTGGAAATCCCATAATGAGTCTATTCTTGACTTTGTTGCACATTGGTATGCACTTGTTCACCACCTCTCATTTCCACTTCCACAATCTGAACTAATTGACATCTTTTCAAAAAGTTGTGTCTTTCAAATCTCCCACCACTTACAAATTCATCCACTATGCATATTTGATAAGGTCATGCACATAACACAACACCTTGAGGATGTCCATTTTGTTCATCTTCCTTCCTTATCATATGTTTCTATTCTCCCCCATCTATTACGTCATCACCCTTTCATGTTTGCAAATGTCCTCCAATAAATTTCTCCTCACACTTCATCACCTTCTACACTCACCTATTCACATTCATTAAATTCTCGTAAGGATTATAACTTCATCCAACCCACTCACAAATTAACTCCCTTGACCAAACCACTTTCTTCTATTCTCCACAAGTTGTTTGAAACCCATCTCATCACTCTCCCTCCCATCCCACCCCCACCATTATGGCATGCCTCTCATGAAATGTGTTCCTATCATCATACTAGATGGTCTTTCCAACGACTCATGTCCCCAAATTTTCATTATCATTCAAGACCTTCTCGAAAAGGGAGACGTTATGGTTAAGCCTCTATCTCCTCCAATTTAGCCTACTAACAACAATCAATCTCTTCACACTAAACTATTCCTACTTCTTCTCCATGTGTCATGCCTTCCTCATTTGAATCCTCATTTCCCACTACTTCCCAAACATCATGTGCATATTGTGTCTCTTCATCTACTTCACAACCCACATCATCACATGCTTCCACCTTAAACTCAACGCCATCATGCTCTCTAGTAACTCATTATCTATATCAAACCCTTATCAATCTCTATTTTCATGTACTCCCACTATGGACATGGTCTCATCCTTATCCTCTCCAGATAATTTTACATCATTACCACATCCATATAGCTTACCACTATCTATATCATCATGTGATTCTATCTTACCCACCACAGTCTCTCATTCACCACTCGCATTGGTTATATACACCCCACTACTCACGGAACCCATTTCCACACCTAGAAGGTGTTCTTCATCACATATGGTTCCTCATATCACTTCACATATATATACCTCTTCCACATGCATCTCAATTCATTCATCATCACTCATTCAAACACCATTCTTACTCATGGCACCTCTGTTACATCCTATACAATCTATTGCATGTAATCACACTTCTCTTGTATATATTCCCCATCATTTATATTCACTTGCTCTTCCATATATTCCTCAAAGTCACATACACTCACTCTCATTGTTTTAACTCCTTTAGAGATTTCTTCCACACATACCTTCTTTCCTCCATCACCACTCCTTCAGGAACCATTTTTATTATCGGCTCTTCCTCCTTTGTTTGTGTCATCTATCACAATCACACAACCATTGGTTCTTACACATGTCCCTCCAAAACCTCTTTCACATCAAATTATGACTTCACATCATTTCCATTTTCTTCCATAGTATCATTTTTTTGACATTCCTTCATACATGTCTCTTTCTATTTCATGTCATCATCTTATTATCACACCCATTCATCACAAGCCCACACCCTTGGCTCTCATACTTCCTCCAGACATCAATATGTTCTCCACTCCTCGTCCACCTAATATCATCACTAGCACCATGCTTCATATCACTTTATCTTCTACCATTGATCTATTTTCATATCCTCATCCACCTGATGTTCTCACACATCCACCACACTCATCACCTTTCTTATGTGTTTCATCCCCACACTCATGTCCTCTACACACCACCATTTTATGGCTTCTATTTGGAATTATTTCTTCACTTATCATCCACATCATCCCCGCCAATCACATTCTTTATCTCATTTATTGATTTCTTTTATACATCATGTCTCTCACTCACCTATTCCTATACAAACTGGGGACTTTCATTTGTCTTCACTACTACATTCTACGTCCTCCTTACATTTCTCTTCTCTTTATCCAACCTAGATTTGAAACACAACATGATTCTCCAAACATTGTTTTCTTTCAATATTGACACAAACATAAACACACACTCCACATAGCTAAACATCTTTCAAAATCCAAAAAAATCAATATATTTCAAAAATTGCAATAAACAATGCTTACCCATGGATGTTCTTCCGTATTTTCTCCATCCATTCATATTTCATTCCACTTCTCAATTCACTTTCACATATTTTCATTTACAGTTCATTCACATTCCATGTCTTGGTTTATTTCATAGATTTTTTGAACTCTTGATTACATTGTTGTCACATTTTGTGAGTCAAAATTCTTACTATAATTACTTGAACTTGGTCTCTCCTTCCTTGCTAAATTAAGATCGATTATCCTCCTAGATATCCACACACATTTACACACTCAAACACAATTTTTGAAGACCTTAGGTCATTATTTGTTGATGTTTACCACTGTTATATCCATAATCACTTCCACCCCTCCATCAAGTCACCCATGGTTCTAAACCCTTGGTAAACCGAGAGATTTGAATACCATGTAAAAGGAAACAATCAAAACATCAAGAAAAATTAAAATTCAAAATTCAAAAGAAAATAAAAACAACAATATCAAACACACTCTCTTGAGGGCCTTTTTAGTATTTCTACCGAAATATCGACATCTAGCGAGGTAGTAGATCATTTATATGACTCTAATCAAATGCATCTCCGTCAGGGCTATAGATGTCTGGTTGGTAGCAAAACAATGCATGGCTTACAATTGCCTTTCATTTCATTAATTGACAATCTCGTGTTTCACTCACACCTACACGTTGGCTTGTGTTTTCATTCATTGTATTGTGGGTCTTCACTTCAAGTAGTAAATAAATTTCACATGCACACACAAGATCTCGATGAGTCACAAGGCTAGTATATCACCTTGTGCACTATACACCTTGTTCAAGCTCCCATTTTAGCTCACATTATGGTCTCATGTCTCATGGCATCCGAGTTCATCACGTGTTGACCAATACTCTTAACTCAAACCATGTTCATACACCTACACATCCTTTGCGCTCTGTTATTCCAATTGTACCACTTTCGTATTTACACTAAACACCTCATTAGAATGAGCATCCATGGGAATTTCTACCCTCCGCACACCTTTTGCAACATTATCACTTTTCACATTATTTGCATTACATCATTTTTACTTTTTATGTCATTTTAATTAAGATCATTTTTCTACACCCCTTCATTATTTGTTCACCTTCTCTCATTTACCATGTCACATAGTTTACTCACCCACCTACCCAACCCCATCTTGTCTACCCCTATCCCTCACCCCACCACTTTCCTAACCTACTACCCAACTCGTCGAGTTGTCATAACAACTGGTCGACCACAATTCCCCTTGATCCTAACTCGCCACTTGAACCTTGACTTAACCCTCACCCCTCCTCCCCGCCAAGTTACACTCGTGACTCATCTTGTTCTCACCCCCTTTCTACCTCCTCGACATAACTTACCCTCAACTTAGTTGACTCATCTCCCTCCCTCCACCTCGACTCACTCATTCCTTGGTGATTCAAAATCATAACTTACCCAAACCCTTGTCGCATATGCAACTTCACCTCTAAGCCCAAATCGACCACAACTCATCCTAACTAAGCCCAACTCACTCACTTACTACTCACCAAGACCACAACTTTCCACCCTTACCCATTCCCCACTCACCTTGACAAGTCACCCCAATGAATCTTTGTGCCCTAGGATTCACCATTCGGCAAACCCACCGAGCTCTTCACACTCTCCCTCAACCTTGCTCTCTTCCCTCCTACCTCACATCACTAAGTCACACTCGTAATTTGATAGTCTCTCCCATTATTCCCGGTTCCCGACCTACTCACCAAGTCACTAGTGTGACTTGATCGATCCCCCACACTCACCTTGCTTTATTTCCCTTACCCTCGACTCCTTATAGAACCAACTCCCGAGCTAAACTTCACCCCCTAACCCCGCTCTTGAACTACCCTTTGACTCACCTCACCAACTTCCTCGCCCCTAACTCGAGTCCTACACACTACCTCGTTACCACTGCCCAACTAGCTCACTCCTTTTCCCCAAGAAGCATCATCACCCACCTTCCTCGGCACGGTGAGTCATATGCGCGACTCACTCAAACTCCCGACCTAATCCTCCTTGACCCTCACATCGAATCACCACGCTTCGCTTTGAATCTAACTCCACACTCACCACCCGACACGAGTTACCTTTCCTCCCATTTTTCCCTCATTGAGAGTCTCTTTCCCATTTTCTTGGTGTTATCACCTCCATGTAGTTTAATATTTCCCCTTTATGCATATCCTTCTCACTCTAGTCCTCTTGGATTGATTAGTTTAGGATTATATAGTTGTTTTTCTTGTTATAAGAGTAATTTTATCATTAGATTTAGGTAGAGGAGGGCGATCTTCTCCAGAGGTTGATCTTACTTTGCAAGTCCCACACTTGTGAGATCATCCCATGTTTCCCAAAATTTCTTGATATTTCATGACCATTCGGAGGGTGCATTTTTTTGTGATATAGTGAAGGAGAGGGAGCGGGCGCTTGGGGTGTAAGAAATGATGAGGAGGTAAGTCGCGAGAGTGACTCGGTGGGATAGTTGGGGGAGGAAGGTAACTCAGTCGGGGTGGTGAGTATGGAGTTAGATTTGGGCGAAGCTTGGTGGTTTGGTGTGAGGGTTGAAGGAGGATCGGGTCGGGAGTTTGAGTGAGTCGTGCATATGACTCGCCGTCTTTGGGGAGGTGGGTGATGATGCTTGGGGAAAGGAGTAAGCTAGTTGGGCAGGGGCATGAGGTAGTGTGTAGGACTCGAGTTGGGGGTGAGGAAGTTGGTGAGGTGAGTCAAAGGGTAGTTAAAGAGCGGGGGTTAGGGGGTGAAGTTTAGCTTGGGAGTTGGTTCTATAAGGAGTTGAGGGTGAGGGAAATAAAGCGAGGTGAGTGTGGGGGATCAATCAAGTCACACTAGTGACTCGGTGAGTAGGTCGGGGAAGGGGGAATAATGGGAGAGACTATCGAATTGTGAGTGTGACTCAGTGATGCGAGGTGGGTGGGAAGAGAGCAAGGTTGAGGGAGAGTGTGAAGAGCTCAGTGGTTCATGGAATGGTGAATCGTGATCGATCCCCCACACTTAGCCTCACCCTCAACTCCTTATAGAACCACCTCCCCAAGCTAAAATTCACCCCCTAATCCCCACTCTTTAACTACCCTTTGACTCACCTCACCAACTTCCTCACCCCCAACTCGGATCCTACACACTACCACCATGTGCCCCTGCCCAACTAGCTCACTCCTTTTCCCCAAGCATCATCACCCATCTCCTCGGTGACGATGTGATTCATATGCATGACTCAATCAAACTCCCGACTGATCCTCCTTGACCCTCACACCGAACCACCACGCTTCGCTCAAATCTAACTCCATACTCACCCCGACCCGAGTTACCTTTACTCCCCGCAACTATCCCACCGAATCACTCTCGCGAATTACCTCCTCATCATTTCTTGCACCCCAAGCGCCCACTCCCTCTCTAAGAGAAACATCTTACCTTCCACTTTCCTTGCAAAACTCAACAAAAATAGACCCTCCAAAGTGGAGAAACATACACAACCTATCTACATGAATGGAGAGGGAAAAATGTAATAGAACACAAGTCGGGAAAAGAATAGCCACAAACCACGAGTTTTATTGCTTTATAACGATGCACGATCCATTACAATGAAGGAAGGAGGTATAAACACATAATAAAAGTCCAAATCTAAGGTATGACACTCAAAAACACTTGTGCAACACTTGATATGATGCCCTTGTATTCCAATAGGGTCCAACCTTTACAAATGGGCATCATCTTACAATTTATAGAAGAATGGGAAGAGAGAGGAGGAAAATAGAGAAGACATGATTTTTTTAGTTGCACCACCAACAATTAAGCATTAATTCACCCACAAAGCACATTAGCACCCTACAAATCCATTCCTATGTCCATTCTATCATGTATAAAGAGATGGGCTCTGTTTTACATCAATTTTGGTGGTTGAGCTACCTGTAATTACATTTTCAATTTACATATTATATTTTTACTTTCTTCCCCAACAAACCTCAATAATTTCTTAAATAAATGATACCAAATTGAAGGTTTTAAGGATATCTTTCTAATGAGGCCGATTTTTCTTGATTTGGAGCATCGGGGTGAAATTTATGGCCACTTGAAGTTTACAAGGTTAGTAGGAACAAGAAGTTGACAATTGCTAGCATTTGATTAGCCATGGGATTGCCTCTACCTATGTGTACATTAATTTTTCCCTCACCACATGTTTTTCTTTCATTGGTTGCGGGGACGGGTGGACTAAAAATTTGTTAAATTTAACTCATTTCGCAGGTAAGAGGTTCGTGGAATGCTTTTCCTCTAAGAAGTTTTAGAATGTCAACATGTGTCCCTTTGATGCCTTAATATTATGCAATGTTTCCCTCTTTTATTCGGCCGCATGTCTCTCTGAATTACCTTTAACTTTGTGTTCTCCCTCCACATACCCGAAATATAATTAAATTTGATTGATTATGCGGGTTTTAAATCCAGAACCCATCTACATTGAGAACTCGTGGAATGTTGTCATGTGTCCTTAGGTTTCTGGTCAATTTGTGCCATGTGGCTTTTCTTACCCCATCGTGTGTCCTGTTGACTTGTATTTAATCTACCTAGACTAGACGTATTTCATCCATTGTGTCTCATTCATGCGGGATGGAGTCCACCAAAGCCCAAAATCTATGAGGAAGCCCATAAAGCCTCCATGTGTCCCTCAGATGAATGTTTGGCATTAAATTTGATGGGAAAATGAATGTCATGTGGATTTTAATTAAAACCCACCAATGCCAACAACTAAGTCTCCCACAGGTTTTCAAATGGATTTTGGTGGTGTAGACCTTTGAAGAGCGTTTGAACATCCTAGGATTTTAAAATGGTTGAGTTCATTTAAACAAGTTATTTAAATTATTCGAGGATAAAATTGAGATAACGCTAATTGCTCGGCCTCACCATCTGACGCCGACCCCTTAATTCACATCCACCCATCCTAGTGATTCGTTAATGTGAATTGTTGGCTCAACCGCTCACCCCACTTTCCATACTCCTTACTTACTTCATCACACCATCTCCACGTGCACACACCACCTAACTTGCCCTCCCATGGTCATCTCTGTGTCATCCACCCTAACTCACTTTACCACCCATCTTGGTGATTTTCCCATGTGACTCATCGTGTCTAGCTCATCAAGATCACCCTACCCATATCATTGAGCTCGCCTATCCAAATCATCAAGCTCACCCTACACATCTCGTCGAGCTTGCCATACCTAGCTCACTCTATCTAGCCGGTTTACTCACCTGACTTGTCATATTTCTCACCTAACTCGCCATGTTTCTCACCTAACTCATCGCGTTGCTCACCCAACTCTCCATGTCGTTCACCCAAATTATCGCCCAACCTAAACGTAGCTTGCCACCACCCTCAAGTCACTTTTTTCCTAGCTCGCCAAGTCTCTCCACTCCTGTTTTTGCATCCTATCCTATACCTTGCCCCCACTTTTGTACATATCCATCATCTCTTTTCATCGGGGCATGGTTGGGGCAATTGTGTCCTCGCATTCACTCATCTTTCCTCCTCCAAGGGTCATTTTCTCCCATCTTCAATCGTCACTTTTCGTCCTATGTTACGCTAGGGCAACCTGCACCTCCAAAATTTTCACTTGAGGGGGGAATCATCCAACAACCCTTCTCATCTGATTCTACCAAATCCAATCAATAAGCACCTTAGTCAATTGACTCATTAATATTTGTCTTGTAAAATCATCCTATCGATCCCTTCACATACTCCGGCTGAATTGGCCCATCGATCACATTTTCAAGTTCATGTTTATACAATCAACCATCCAAGCCCATAACTACGGAAACCATCATTGTCATAGGGTTAGATGACCCCCATCTCATCTTTATTTTTTGCTTTGTATCTTGCCTATTGCAACATGCAACCCAAAAGGGGGGAAAATGTAAACACTAAAAAATGCACCTTGCACATAAGGTCCCTTATTCAAAATTACTAAAAACAACATAAAACATAAGAATCCCAAAAAATCAAATAACCCCACAAAAGCAAATAAAAAATATAAATTCCCACAAAAATGGAGATAAATTACACTTGCCACTCATTTACTAACCTCACCCACTCACATTTAATTTTGTCCATCCCACCTACCCATATGCATGCCCAATGCACTATGGACCCTATCATTACACCCATATATGTCCCATTCCTCCATGTACTCTAAATATATAAAATCACCGTCTCACAAAACATTCCATCCACTCTCTTAATAACTCTTGGAACCACGAATCTTTATACCCTAAGGCTATACTTGATTTTTCTTACTCTCTTGTTTGCATATCTTGGTTTTGTAGGTCTTAAAGAAGTGAAAGCAAAGTATAAAGGATAAATACAACTTGTTACAACATTTTTTTTAGCAAATATCCAACACATATGGGAATGAAAATTGTGATTGGCTTAATCTCGTGTGATTTTCAGTGAATTGCAATTGTGATTGTTTTGGGATCTAAGTCAGGTATATTTGTCATTTTCATTTATTGTGTTGTCATTTTAATCAATAAAATTTCTTTTATCTCATTAAAAATGTTAGGGATATGGCCAGCGAGGTCCTCTAACCACCAAAAACAACTAACCTTTTCCAAGTGTGCTTGTGTGTAGGTTTAG
Source organism: Taxus wallichiana var. yunnanensis (assembly GCA_018340775.1). Classification (NCBI taxonomy): domain Eukaryota; kingdom Viridiplantae; phylum Streptophyta; class Pinopsida; order Cupressales; family Taxaceae; genus Taxus; species Taxus wallichiana. The sequence goes on from CM031238.1 coordinate 46,944,578, forward strand.
ATTTAGATATAGAAGATTTTTCACCCATTTTATTCATTTAAAGAACCCATAATTGTCTTTCTCTTCACAATAGCAACATAATCCCATTTTTAAAAGTAACATTGATTTGGAGATTTCATATCAACTAATCCATCTTGTAGGTGATCCAAAACTAGGCATACAACATGAGAAAAATCTCCTCTGCGAGTTCTCGATGACCTTGCTTCGCACTTATGCTCCTCCATGACTATCTCTAAGTGATCAACTTTCTCCCGATCACACTCTTGCTTGCCATTATGACATTTAGATTATGGATACATCACACGACATTTGTTGTCCCATCATTTCCACAGCCCTCTAACTATGTAATTCGAGCTCGGTCCACTGTCAACACATCTTCATAGCTCTCTCACCTCCCTCATAGCATATCATACTCTACTATCACCTCATCCAAAGAATACAATACTAAATTCACTACACTATCCACATATCAACCTCTCTCTCGACATGGTCACCTCGATGGTGCTCATTTCCCACTACTCTCTCTCATCTCCACATACAACACCGACTCCTTCCCCTACCTCTACCTCATTTCCTCCCTCTTAAGCCATCTATCTCCACTCATAGCTCCTCTACCTTTCCTCCATCCCCATCCTTCCTATCTTAGGGCACATCTTGTACCTATACCTCCTCACCCATATCCCCACCTACCTTCGCAGAGTAGCCTTCGTTGATTGATCTACTTTGTGTCATTGACTACGCACTTGCAGGTGTGTCATCGACCTTTGTATCTAGTGTATTTGTCTCCTCCTTATCCTCCTTTATACCACTACTATCTCATGTCTCTCTCATCTCTGAGTCACCCTTTTTGCATGTCCCCTTGTCTCATACACTACGCACCACATATTAAAGTCTTGTGTAGTACTTGCATCATCCCCTATAGAAATCTCTATTGGCAAATCATCCTCATCATGTGTTACCTCATATGATGGCAATGGTTTCCCATTCTCACTCAATCATGAGTACCTTACTAGTTTTGAAGGTACCCCTTATCATATCCCAAATCTCATCAAACGACCATATTGAAATAGCTTTGTCTCTCGTGCTTTGCCGACCAATCACCCACCTAGCCCTCCATACCCATCATAATTGTATTACATCCTCTCACCATCCCATAAACATGTCACCCCCCTATATGGCCTCCATATGATATCACTTAGCTCCAAACTCACCACATCATCGATAGTGCTCCATCATGCCCTCATATGACTTGTACCTAACACTCTTTATCTAATCTCCATCATCGATAAACAATGTCTTTGATGAGAACTACACATGGATAGAATATAAGCACCCATGTGGTCCTATCTACCACTATATGCTCCCATGCCCACACCTTCATAGTACCCCATGCTCAAGCCAACCCTCTAACCCAAATTGTTGTACTACTATAACTCTGAATACGTTTGTCTTAAGCAAGGCATATCTCCATGTGTATATTGTACCCCGCTCTATGAGCTCCTAAAACACCTCACCTAGTCTCCACGGGAATGTATAACTAAAGAATCTAGAAAATTGATATTGTAAATCATACTACACGGTAAGAAATCACCCGCATATATTCACCCCTGCTCATCTGAACTCATGATACTTGAATCCCATGTTGTCGATATCAATCTCATCTACCACCGCCCTTACAATCTCGACAATATCCCTTCCCACATTGTTGGATATGCCACTAAGACCACATACTCATCCCCATAGTAATGCGAAATATCCTCCATATGTCCTCCAAAGTGATCATCATCTCCCCCATCACCAAATGAAATGTGTTTGTGTGACTATCCCCTCTCCAACAACGTTGTCAATAAACAACAATCCATGCTCACCTGCACAATTGATGTGATGTAAAACATACCCACCCTCTAAATCAAGTCCATCTATGGCTAATTCAACTCTTGCCAAAATTTGTAGATAAACCCAAAAAACTGTTGTCATAAAGTCATTAATGGCATACAATACATCCACCAAACATACCCATCATCAATCCCATACTCCTTAAAGTCACTCTACAAAATTTTCCCATTAGTGGTTGTGGGCCAATCGCGGGCCAATCATTGGATGGTTACAGTGCCAGATTGTAACAAGGTTGAGGTGTGGTTGCAATGCTTTATTACGGGATGGTCGCACAGTCTCAAAAATCATAAAAAGTAAAAACACTTACAAAATTTGAAAATATCACCAAAAATAGACTTACCTCTTACTAGGCATCCCTCTACCTCGGTGTCATCTCCTAGGAAAACACATCATCTCTCACCTCTCACTCTCCTCTCTAGTCCCTATGTGCCCCTAATTGACCCTCCTACATCACGACCATTAGATATGATTTGTACCCACGACCGGAACATGCACCAATGTCTATTTGATCATGCCCACACCTGACCTCGTGTGCGCTACTACATTCACTATCCAAATCATGCTTGAATCGAGCACCCTACCCTACCACCGCTCTCTATGTAATCTACACCCCCTCATCTCACCCTCCACCTACCACCCCATCATGCCTATGATTGGGCCTTTTCCATCTATCACCGACACCAAACCCCATCACTTCCATCGGCTCACCCCATCGTAACCCCTCGTGAATCCTCCTCTACCTATGCCCGATCACACTTGTGGCCTAGCCTATTTTCCACTCCACCGATGTTAAACCACGCCTCTTCCACTAGCTCACCCCACTACAATACCTCGCGAGATCACCCTCCACCCACTACTGATTGCCAGCTTGTAATTGGGACTACCATCCACCATTTATGTGAAATCTCGTCACTTCCCTCCCGCCATTCACCATGTCGCACAACTCCCCCGACCTTCCCCGCTAGCACCCATAATCAAGATATCTCTCTCGTCACGCCCTCAACCCCTTTCCTTTCATCCCCTACACTCGCCTCCTTCACACCATATCACCTCCTTCTTCTTCCACCACCCCATTTTGGCTAGTGCTCTTTTCTCCCAACTCTCACCACTCTCCACTCCACCCTCACCACTCGCCCCTCAGACTCTCTTCACCGCCTCCCCTCATAGGTCACCCTTGCGATCGAGGAATAACCTTCACCTTGTGCTTCCTCCCTTCTCCACCACTTTCACCTCTCCCCTCCTCTCGCTTAACTTTGGCCACACCATGGGGCGGATCGTGGCCTCGACCTAGCCCCTTATTCCACTTTTAAAAATAAAACAAAAAAAAGTCCAAATCGCTGGTCACAACCGTGATCGTCCCTCACCTAGTCAATCACACCAACAACCGATGGCGTTTTCCCCTCACCTTCACCAAATACCAAATAACAACAAACCAAAAATTAAAAGAATAAGACAAGGTCAATCACGGTTGTGCCACCATTGCATGCACTATGGTCTACCCTTGCAAAGTGCTCCGCCTAACATACACTCATCTTTGCACTCTCAATCCACCTTTGCACGCACGCACTCTGTCATGCAACGTTTACTCTGCCCCATTACAATATCTACATACCCATCTTATTACCATTCATATCCTTCATTTTTTCATCCCACTCTCGATCACCACTTCTATGTCTTCAATTGCCACATTTTTGTTTTGTTAAGGCGGTCTAGGGCATCCAAAAATATGTCATTTAAGGGGGGATATCATACAAAATCCTTCTCATCAATCTTATGACACCCAATCATCAAATCATCTTAGTCAATTGACTTAATAGTCTCTGCCTTGCAAAATCAACCTATCGATCCCTTCATAGACTCCAATTGAAGTGGCCCATCGATCACATTTCCAAGTTCTTGTCTATCCAGTGCAACCGTATAAGCCCACAACTACATACCACTTGTCATAGGGGTTAGATGACCCCATCTTGTCTTCAATTTTTCACCGCATCCTTCCTGTTGCAACACGTAGCCCAAAAAGGGGGAAATGTAGATACTAGAAAACACACCTTGTGCATAAGGTCTCATATACCAAAAATATCAAAAACATATAAAACACAATAATCCAAAAAAACTAAATAATCCCACAAAAGTAACTAAAAATATATAAAACCCCACCAAAAGGTGATAAAAGACACCTCATTACTCATTTAATAACCCTCACCCACTCACATTTAATTTTTTCCATCCCACCTACCCATTTGTATGCTTGATGCATTGTGGACCTTATCATCTCACCCACCTATGCACATTGCAAACATATATGTCACAATATTCTATACACTCAAAAAACTATAAAACAACACTCACCCCTATCATTCCAACCCATTGACTCCTTGTAAACTTGAGCCGATACTTGAGTTTTTGCTTCCTTTCTCGCATATTTCAAGTATCACAAGTTTGGAGAGGCAAAGGTAGATCACAAATGACCAGTGTAACTCATGACATCACTATTTTGGTGATATTTCAACATGGGTGCCAATCACGATCGTGATTGTCCTTCATGTGATTTTCGGTGAATCGCACTCTGGTTGGTTTCACGGTAAGTCGGGTATATCATTCATTTTTATGCATTGTTTTTTCATTTTTCTGCGATAAAATGTCTTTATCTCCTTAAATGGTTAGATATTTGACCAAGGCAAGTCCCCTAACCACCAAAAATAACTAACATTTTTCTAAGTGTGTTTGTGTGCAAGTTATAGATTTTTACCCACTTTATTCATTGAAAGAACCCATGATTGTCCTTCTCTTTTCAATGGCAGTGTAAGCCCATTTATTTAGTAGCATTGATTTGGATATTTTTATATCGACTAATACATCTTACATGTGATCCAAATCTCACGCGCACTTCTTACCTTCGTCTTTACTCTTTGGCTCCTAATTATTTTTGTCGAACTATGACCTCAAGAACCATCCAGAGCATGAGTTGTCTAGCATTGGCACGAAGATTCATCAACGTAATCAAGCCCTAGTTAATAGGTCCATCCAATTCACCCGGTAGTAGTTCTTTACAAAGCCTTCCAATGAATATAGGAGAAAGAACATAAAGACTAATTCTTCGCCCCTAGCGAAAGTGGTTGAGAATAGTAAAATGATAGGAGGATACAATACGAAATCTACCTTCAAGAGTTAGATATCCCATAACATGGAGGATTATCTCATCCTGGGGATATGAAGAGACTTTCGAGTATAATTGACTGTAACTTCTTCAATTTTTCCTTTTAGTTATATCTCAAACTCAATTCCCATAACATTAATCTTACATTCCTTCCAAAACATGAAAAATTCAGCAAAAAAATAATTACACCATGCCCCACTAGATGCTCCATGAATGGCATTAACTCCCCTCTTCCAAAAATGCCCCAAATTTCCTTGCTTCCTTTTACCTCATTCATAGAAGAGTGGCTCAAATCTAACTTTGTCTCTCCCATTCTTCTATTATTCTTTTCCTTATTATGCCTCCAAATGCTCGTGCCTCCATTTGTTGCCTCCACTTGTTTATGTGGGAGCCTCAAAGCCCAAGTCACACAATAACAAATTATTGCAACATAAAACTAATCATTAAAAATAAATAAAAAACGATATTACCTATATTTTAGAAATAAAAATGAAATGCATACGTAAAAAACATCAAATTCAGACTTACGGAGTTCGAACATATATAAAGGTGTGCACTCGTTTGAAAGGAAATCGGATTTGATTTGATGTATTGACTGCACTCTCCTTAATGGAGCCCACATGAGATAAGGCTAATTTCTACGAGTTATTTGAAATCGTGCAATTAGAAAGTTCCAAAAAGTGGTGGATTTGTTTATAGTGGGTTGATTAAACTTTATTAAAAGGCATTGCAAACTTTTTCCAATACCAATCTTTAATTGGTTTAAATAAATCCAATACTTCGGAGATAACTTTTTACATTGTAAATTAACTTTAATGCATTATATGTATTAAAAGTTTTTTCATTTTTGAAAATTTGTGTGAATTTTTTTGGGATCAAATCCCTATTCTATTATTTGAAAGAAATATCAATAAAATGTTCTTATATAATTTTTTCCCTTACTAGTATGCATTAAGAAAATATTAAATCTTTAGAATCTATTATTAATAGAAAAGTTATAATTTAATTAATGTGAATGATGGTAAAGTGTATTTTTAAGTTATTCATCAAATTTTAAATCTTAAAACAATTGAAAAGTTAAATTATCAATTTCAAAAATATTTACAATGTTTTATTATTAAAAATACATTATTTATCATTTAATTGTAAAAAGTCTATTTAATATTTTATTAAAATGTAACTCTCCTCTCTCCTATAATATTTGACCTCTATATTGAAGAGTTAGAGGAAATAATTCCATATAGTTGGGTACAAAGAGATGGTTGCTTACTCTTCTGAGTCTCTATTATTACTATTCTTTTTCAAATGACATGATTTTGGTATCTCCTCAATGATATGTCCCTAGAAACAACTTGATATCTTAGCCTCCTTTTGTGATACCCACAAGCTTCGGGTAATATTTGGTAAAATAAAAGTCTTGGCTTTTAACATCTCTATAAATAAGGTGAACTAGGTGATTCTTACTTATAAAGGTGAGAGTGTTAATGTAGTCTTTTCTTATCTTTATTTGAGGGTCCTTTTCTTTAGACCACACTTTAGCTTGATTTTGAGTATAGAAGCCAAACGATGAAGGGATATGTAACTCTCACACCCTTGAAAAACATTATTTTTAGGCTTCGATTTCAAAATAATTTGACAAAGATCTAACTCTTTCATTCACTAGTCACACCAACCCTCTTATGTATCGGTGATGTTTGGGAATATAACTTCGAGTTGAGGAGCGAACATGATTAAAAAGATTAGTTGTCACAATGTCATCCAAATATATTATGCCAAGAGATCATTTCTCCTTGATACCATGCTAGGGTGGTCACATCAAGTATCCATATGTTGTTCTCTTATCCTCTATGAAGCAAGGAAACCAAGGGGTTGATTCATATTGATATGTAAGAGATTTTTTTGCTTCTCCTCGTTGAGCTTAATATTGACATGCCACCCCACATAACTTCCAAATAGATGCTCATGATCTCACCAAGAGAGAGATAAATAATGACATTTGCAATGATATTAATAGATCCTACCTCTAGTCCACATGGTCTTAGCTTAAAGAGTCGCTCACCTCAAAACTTCAATTATTCATTCTTATGTATCTTCACTTCATGACGTGTTCGTTCATTCCCAAGATACACAAAACTATAGTTACCTTGTAACTTGAGGGCTCCCCTTAACTAACTCATGAAGACTAGAGATGCTTAGCCTTCTACACCTTTGGAAGATGTTCAACATCTACCAATGAATTTTTATACATAAGCCCTCGAGGGAGATGCGTCGTGTTAATTACATCCTATTTCAAAATCTCACATCATTAGTAAGAAGAGACCTCATGGCCATCTTCAAAACTATTGTGTTAGACTAGTGAGACATCACATGTTCAATTATTCACATGACTTCACACATATCACACACTTCTTCACCACCATGAGTATCATAATTGTTTCTCTAGAGTGGCAATATTCATCTCGAATGTAAAACCCTCCTTTTTTGATCTTCTACTATGTTGAAATCTTGTTTTCCATTTATTTAATTTATTTTTTTATCTTTTATAAGTTTTGGGATGTGTTAATGCACTCCCCATATCTTCTTTACATTGTATCTTTAGCTACCCCTTGAGCCAATCTTGGCCTTTAGTGAACATCAACATATAAATTGAATTAAAATATAATATGTATATAAAGCATTAAAAACTAAACCCAAAATAATACTTAAAAATACAATTGTATGGTAAAAAAATGTCATATCCAAATTTTCTTCAAACATAATATCTAGGATATATATCCATAATAATGATATATATGTTAGAATTAACACCTAGAAGTTTACATAAATAGTTGATAAACACCATTATATAGGTTTATTGGCATGACAAGTGCTTTCATTTGTTACTAGGCTTTCGAGACCAGAGATACAAGTCATATCTAAGCCACAATAGAGATCTCAATCCCAAGAAACCACTAAACCAACATAATCAACCAACTCAATTAGCCATGACTAATGAGAAAATTCCCATCAAGGTTTGAACCGGGTGGGGTTAGGTATTGTTTACACCTAATTGAATTTATGTTATGGAAATTGCATGAAAATAAAAAGTATGTAAGGGTTTGTAGCATGAGATTATTATGATATAATCAATTTATAATTAACCATTCATAACCAAAATAATGTCTTAAAACTTGCAATAATTGATAAATGATAAATGATAGCTCAAATACATAAGAGGAAGTGAATACTTAGTTATACATACCATAACATAGTAGATCCACGCGGAAAATACATACCAAAAACTAAAAACGCTCTCATATCAATTCTATAATTGGAAACTAAATTGAGTGCGGGACCATAGGAAATCTTTATGATCTAGACCAAAAGTTGTACGATCTTGACTAGAAGTGTACGATATTAGACCATTTGACATTGGTCTTTGTAACTTGTTGTGTGACTCACTTGCCTAGAAATTCCCTTTGTTGTATGTCACTCTTGTTCGCACAAACTTGAGATGACCTATAATAACATGTGATAAAGTAATACCCTAAAAACATTTAGTACCCTTCATCGAAACATTAACAAACCAAAAGGAGAAATTGTTTGTGTGGTAAGGCTAGACTACCCTTGGTGGTGGATCTAGACAAGCCAATCCAAGTGCTACATTAAATGCCCTCGTGTGGGATCAAGCCTCATGTAGTTCTCCTAGGTGCTTGTGTAAGTGTGAGTGTGATCTAAGCCAACCTCATATGGGTGTCCTAACGTCTCTTGACATAAAGAATAATGAGATAAATGTATCTAATGCGGTAATAATGTGATGTGGTGTGCTTTAGCTACGTGACCTAACCCTTTGTTCCTTGAAACCCTTTAACAATGTTTGGAGTGACTTTGCTCTTACTAAGACATGGCTCTATGACCTTTGCATGTTTGGAAATGGAGGAAGCTAGACTCTTTGACTTGGTTGAGTGCTTCATACTTATAGTAGGGGCTTCTTTAATTGATGTGCAACTGATTTAGGAATATTTTGGAGAGCCTTGAGTGATTTTGGAATGATATTTGTAATAATAGCTTGTAAGAATGTCGGTGAGTTATAAAGTGATATTGACTTGCTTATATATCCTTTTGTAGGTGAAATATTCTAATAATGCCAACCCTATGAAGATGAAATGACCAATAAATGTATTCAAATTGAAAACAAAGTTAGAGAATGTCAAAGGTCGAACCGTGCATGAGTCGGCCAAGGTCAAATTTCATATCCTGACCATATTGTACGATTTAGAACAAGAGATGTGTCATATAAAGCGTAGACACAAAATCTACTCACTTGGGTAAATTTCTAGGTCTTAAAGCATACTAATGTATACATGATTCCTAAACAAGAAAACTAGAGGTTGATGAACTCCGATTTGAGTTATCTCTTGCACTTTATTTTTTCTGAGCTTGACTGAGCATCCTTTTAGCTTTACACACCTTAGAATTATGCCAACACTTGAATGATTTACCTTTTAATGGCCTCGAACACTAGTGCACAGTTAGGACAGAAGCACCCAAGCACTCCTATCCCTCCCGGCGCTCTTGTCCCTCTCTTTCTTCTTCTTACTCTTTTGGGTCCCTTTCGCTTCTTGGTCACCTTTTAGTACTCTAGGTTAGCCTTTCAATTTGTCAATTATGAAATTCAAACAAAGGAATCACACACACACACACACACACACATGTGTGTGTGTGTGTGTGTGTGTGTGTGTACATAGTTAATTCTTCCAAATAGGGGGTCGAGAACTATAAACATTATCTATCACCACCTAAGCTTGCACAAAGGCACAAGAGCACTACAAAGTATATATCTAGCACATTCATATAAAGGACAAGGGTAGCATTGACTTGCATACACTGCATAGGAGGGGAGTTCATTCTATTCCATTACACATATTTTACATATTTAGGACAATCTAGATCTAGCTTGCTATCATCGTGTAACTTACACAAGGTTAACTTTAGGACATGGATACACACACACACAGGAAGAACTACATGGATTCTAAAATGTAGTGCAATGCTTAGTTGTAAGTTCACTCTTTAGGTGACCACTGTCGAAACTCAATCCGACTCCACATTCTACATATTTTTTTATTATATTTGATGTGGTTTATGGGCATGTGTAAGTAGTCATTTGTTTTGTAGGTTATAGTACGACCAATGACCTAACAATGAAGCCAAAGCAAAAAAGAGCGAGTTACGGTGAAGACCTTCCGACCTAGAAAAGATCAAATTCGAACATGTGAGAAGACACATGTGCCTATATCAATCATTAGCACCTGGGGTGCTCCTGTCCTCTTGCATGTGCTTCTATCTTGTACATTCATGGGGTTATGAACCCTCAATGAGCCATTTTGACATTGTTTCTAACTCATTCCAACAGATACACAAGTCCCAATCATTCCTAGGTTGCATAAATCAACTAAGTCATCATCCCTCTCTCATTTGCTTAGGGTTTTACATTGTTGAATGCTTAGTGCTTGCACATTACTATATTTAATCATCTGAATATCATTTATTACAGTAAGTTACTCTGAAATAATATTTAATTCAAATTAGATTAAATAAAAACAAAACTTTGTATCATGATACACATAGATAGTTTACTACTTTTATTGATTGATATTTCTTGGATTTGGGAAAAATAAAGTGCAAAGATGAGAAAGTCATTAATAACGAAGATAGGCTAAAACGTGATGTTTTAACAAAAAACAAATGACATCATCAAATTAGTAAAACAACCACTTATGAAAAAATAGTAAATTTAATGAAGCAAAAAGGTATTTTGAAATGGAATACGTGGAATACAAAATTTGCAAAAAAATAATTCTAATTATGCCCCAATTACTAAAAATAGTAATTTTACATTTCTAAATATTGTCTTAAAAGGTATGCCAAACAAAAATATATTTTCATTCAAGTATACCAAAATAAATAGAAATAAATAAAAACCTATGAGGAATTTGAAAATATAGTTAGTATACTAGATATATGTGACAAAAGGTGATTTGGAAATTAGGAAGCCTTAAAAAAGACCCAAAGGGGGGTTGACCATGATACCCTAGGGGAAATTAAGAAAACCAATTTTAGGGTATGTGATAGATGAAAATTAGATTTAGATTTGAATATACAATGCCAAGATGAAACTCTAAGACAAGCTGGGGTTTGACAAGGTGCAAAATTCAATCGTGAGTCAAGTTCACCAAATGTTCACACCTAATTAAGATTTATAGTGTTATGAGAATACACAATAATAATAAGGATGTAAGGGTTTGTAATAGGTGGACTATTTTGATCTAATTAAATTCCAACATTAATCATTCATAATCATAATAATACATTCATACATGTAACAATTGATAAAACGTTAAGTAAATTTTAAATACACAAGAGGAGATAGAAACTTAGTTGTACATGGTAGAACATGGAGGATTTGGATGTGCAAGATGATGGAATAGACAAATTAGAAACTAGAAGTGCTTGGTGCAACGTATATAACTAAAAGATGAAAAGTAATATTATGATCTAATGAATTTACAATTAACCATTCATAACCAAAATAATGTATTAATACATGTGATTAAGCTAAAATGTAATACATACTGACCTAATATGATGTTATAGTAATAATAAATAAATGCAATAATGAAATATACTAAAGCAAACTAAGCAATAAATAATGAAACCTTAATGTACAAAGAAGGGTAAGATGCCTTAGCTGATTCATCGAGTTTTGAAAGTGCACAAAGTTGGAAAACAAAGAAATGTGAAGCACGACCATCGCACTGAGCACGAGAAAAATGTAGATCTGGACATATAAGTTGGATGGTGCACGGAGAGGGACATGACAACCCACGGTGCCCAGTACTAATTATGGGTGCCACGTTTTGTGGAAATGCTCAAAACACGAATTCTTAGGGTTGTAAGATGTTCGCTGATACTTACCTCTTATAGCTATAGATTCACGAAAGATCATCGAGGTTGCAATAAACTGCAAGGAAATATAGACCCGAAAACCCTCAAATAGACATCAAATCCTAAAAAATAAATATGCAGAATGAGGGGTCATTGTCCTCACTATGCCACAATGGTGGAATTACAACTGAGTGTTGCACTACATCTTAGACCCAATGTAGTTTCGTGTGTGTGTGCGGAATTGTGCCCTAGGTTGCTCTTGTGCTTAGTCGCTTGGATAGCGGCAAGTAGCTAGATGTAAAGAAATGTAGTAAATGTGTGCATGGAATAAAATGAACTTCCCTCCTATGAAGTGTATGTAGATGAACCATCCCTTGTGTCCCTTGTGATGGAGCTAGATGGATGCAATGGAGCTCTTATATGCCTTGATGGATGCAACCTTAGGTGGAGATAGTAGATGCTTAGTGCTTGGTCCTTTATTATGATCACATAACTTTATATTTATATGATTCCTTTGCTTTAATTTCATAATTAACCTCGAAAAGGCTAACTATCAAAAAGATAAGATGCTCAAATGGCTAAAAAGGACCCAAAAATTATGAGTAAAGTACAAAGAAGACAAGGGTGCCTGAGGGGATAGGGCGCTTAGTGCTAGCGTTCTAACTAGGCACTAGTGTCTAGGATGATAAATGCCGAAGTATGAAAAGACAACCGAGCAAACAAGTATAAGACCAAGAGAAGTGATAGAAAGGAAAACAATGTGGCCAAAGACATGGGTTAATTAGTACCATTCTTACTTAGGAATCATATGAATAATAATATGTAATCAGGACTAGAAAATTACCCCAAAGGTGTGATTTTGTATCTATAACTCGCAACAATTAATAAATGATAGATGATAGCTCAAAATACACATTAGGAGGTGAAGACTTATTTTTAGGGCCAAAATAGAGAATATCCGTATCTATGACAAGTGGAAAAGATAGATTAGAATAAGGAAATGCTCCAATATCAATTCTAGAACTAGAAACTAAGTTAGTGCAAGACTATAAGAAATATGTACAGTCCATACTTGGAGTTAGTACGGTCACGACTAGAAGTGTATGGTTTTGGACCCTTTGACAATTGGGATTTGCAACTTCATGTGTGTTTTTCTTGCTTAGAAATTCCCTTGATGTATGTCACTCTTGTTTGCATAACCTCAAGATGACTTGTAACAACTAACTGATAAAGTGGAAACCCTAGAAACTTGTAATACCCTTCATTAAACCATTGACAAAACCGAGAAAGATAAATCATGTGTGTGGTGAGGCTAGACTACCCTTGGTGGTCAACATGGTCAAACCAATCCAAGTGTTGTACTACATGCCCTCATGCGGGATCAAGCCTCGTGTAGTTCTCCCCGGAGCTTGTGCAGTGTGAGTGTGATCTAAGATAACCCCTTACGTGTGCCCTCATGTCTCTTGCCATAAAGAATAATGGGCTAACCATGTAGTATATAATGTACCCAATACGGTAACACGTGATGATGTGGTGTGCTTCAATTGCATGACCTAACCCTTTATTCCTTGAAACCATTTGAAAATGCTTGGAGTTGCCTTACTCTTGCTAAGACATGTATTTATGACCTTTGCATGCTTGGAAATGGAAGACTCTAGACTCTTTGATTCAATTGAGTGCTTCAAACCTCTAATATGAGCTTCTCTAATTGATGTGCAACCGATTTAGGAAGATTTAGGAGAGCTTTGAGTGCTTTTGAAATGATATTTACAATAATAACTTGAAAGAATGTTAGGTGAGTTATAAAGTGATATTGACTTGCTTATACAACCTTTTGTAGGTGAAATATTCTAATAAGGTCGACCACTAGGAAGATGAAATATCACACTAAACACATTCAAACTAAAAATAGAGTTATAAAATGTTAAAGGTCAAGACTGCATGAAGTCGGCTAAGACCAAATTCTATAACTTGACCAAAATGTATGACCTAGAATAAGAGAGGCGTGATTAAAAAAAAGTTGTATCATGATGCACAATGATAGTTTATTGCTTTGATTGATTGATATTTCCTGAATTTATGACAAAGCAAAGTGTAAAAACGAAAAAATCACAAAAGAGCGAGGAAGATGTACTGATTGGATTCCGAATGTGAGCATTTGTCTCAAAGAGGGGACATGACCAAACTTGGAATTGCCAAAGGACAAGTTACCAAATTTTAGTGTCTACAAGGACAAACAACCCACTTACGAGCCCATCTACACCTTATCAAAAAATTATGGGTGTTAAGCTTATCGATGATGAACTCGAGACCCCCATTCAATTGAGTTTTACTATGTAATTGTCATAAAATTTGATGTACCCTATAAACACCATTTAATTACGTTTTACAACATACATGTCACAAAAATACGATGTAGTCTAAAAGTGCCATTCACCTATCAAGGGACAATATTACAATATAAATATTGCTCATAATCATTATTGCCCTCATAACAAAGATAAATGAGACACCTTAGATTTTTCGTGTGGTTGAACATGTTGAGGGTGTCCAATGTGTTAGGTCGATTTTGAGAGATCCTTTCTTAGTTTCAATGAGACACAAGATTTACATGTTAGCAAGATCGTCAAAGTTAGAGCATTAATGACACATTTGACAATCACTACACTTAATGGTATATTTGACGTTCAATACATTTAGGTGAATGGAAATCACCACTAAATGTTACTTAGATAGATTATCATGAATGCAAGTAGATCCTTCATTTTCTAATTCATGGAATTCACTTACATTTATGAAGGAAGTCCATTAAATTGAGTTTTACAACACAAATGTCACAAATTTGATGTTCTCCAAATACACCATTTAATTATATTTTACAACATAAATGTCACAAAATTAGATTTGCTTCCAAAACATAATGCAATTGCATTTTATAACATAAGTGTGTTGAATTTTGATGTACTCCAAAAACACCATTCAATTGAGTTTCACAACACCTTTGTCACATTTTGTTCACTCTAAAATCACTATTTAATTGAGTTTTACAACCCATCTGGCACAAATTTGATCTAAGTTGAAAACACTATTCAATCGAGTTTTACAATGAAACCATCATAATATTTGATGTCCTAAAATAAAAATAAAAAATAAAATTATATATATATATATATATATATATATATAAACATTCAATTGAGTTTTATAACAAAATTTCTCAAAAATTGATGCCACCACGACTCCCGCAAACCTTGATACGCTTCAAAAATAAAAAAATAAATACTTTAGGTATATATCGAGCGTTAGAGCAAAACAAACCCAAAATCAGTAATGTCATATCCCAATCGCCTTAAAGGATAATATCTAGGCCATCTACCCATGAAAATGATATATTCTAGTCTTTTTCTTTCCACATTTATATTACGTATGAGTAACTATTAAGCTCTCCTCACCAGCTCTGCAATTCACAATAATGGTATGACAAAGGGACACTGTCACAGTACCATACTATTATTCTCATCCAGCTTTGGACAGGGAGAAATTACTACTTAAGTAAAGCAACAACATGTTTTTTTTTTTTTTTTTTAAAAATTTGTCATGTCAACCTGAAGGAGGTGAAATTAAACAGCTAAAATGGTCGCATGGCTATAAATGTTTGAGGACTTCATATTAATGACTTGCGGCAGAGAAAATTAGTTTTCTGCAAACCATACATTTTAAGAATAGAGAAGTTTAATGTATGTTTAGTGCATGAGCTGCTTACTCAGATAGAAAGCCAAGGAAGAGAACGAATCCAATATTTCTTCCTGCCGCTCCTAGCACCATCTACAACCTGGTCTGGTTATTGAGGTAAGCAAAGCGAGTCCTTTTTGTTTGATGCATTGTAACTCAAATTCTATATGTTTGCAATTTGATCCATTTTCCAAATCACAATAAAAAATCACGCCCATAATATGTTTGTAGACCTACCGAGCAGATACCCACTTGCATTTCAAGTCAGTATCGAGAAAACTGCCACACACAAAACCATATGCATTACATGTCAGCATCGATAAGCCTACTTTACAAAAACCCAACTGCAGTTTTCTTCTGTTTATGGCCCTTGGTTTTGCAAAATCAGTGTTCCTCGCTGGCTTATAAGAAACCTGTTTAAAGTAGGCCTGTTTGGGTTCCAAGAACGATGCTTGCCCAACTCTTATGTACATTGTCTTATCTTTGACAGTTGAGAAAGGAACATGCGTTTTTAGTCATTGCAGTCTTTCGGATTACTTTGCCTATGTTTTTCTGTATCATTTGTCACTTTCCATTACGAGTTCAATCTTCCCAAGTCCTCTGTTTGAAGAAGAGCCTCAGACAGTTTATAGCACATCTTGTTTCGATGTTCCAGTGAGGATCACACATGATAAGTCCTTGGTTACCCACTTATCTGGATTGAGTTTTGATAGCTCCATCTCTAGTTAAACCTTTGTCCGGTTTTACTTGCAATGTAATAAGTTACTGTTTATGGGACTTTCATAACCTGGGCCATTTTACCCTGGGCCATTTTACCCTAGTTCTTCTGTTGTAACTGAAAGTGTTTGGAGTCCCATTGAGCCAATTTGATCATTTGTGGGCATAAATATGATTACTTTTTGTCTTTCTACATGGATTTCCATATTTCTATTAAGATCTTTATGGTTTGTCTGGAGTCATTTCCACCTGGAGTTCAAGTTTCTGAAGTCCTCATTTTGAAGGACATATTACAGTCAGTATCAAGCACATTTGAATTTTCTCAGCGAGAGCCCACTAACCCAGATTAAGTCCTTGGTTAACCTCTAACACAAAATAAGCACATTTTAATTTTCTCAGCGATGATAGACTGACCCAGATTAGTTCTTTGGTTACCCACTCATCCAGTATAAGTTTTTATAACTCGTGTCTAGCTAAACCTTTCTGTTTGACTTCAATGTGTTTGTTACTCCAGATAGGATCCGATGCTGTTATTAAGTGCATTAAGGAACATTTCTCACTTCATGTAGGAATTTCAATTCTTTCAAGTCCTCATTTTGAAGATCCGACAGTGTATATCACATGCATTTTCTTCGTGAGGAACCACTTACTCATTTTAAGTATTTGGTTACCCACTAAAACCCAAATGACTTTTGATAATTCTGTCCCTGGCTCTCTAGTTAATGTTGTCTCCATTTTACTTCCAATGTGCTTGTTGCTCTAGATGAGATCCCATATTTTCCTTGAGCAAACAAGGGATTGCTTGTCACTTCCCCTTAGTTCAATTCTCTAAAGCTCCCATTTTCAGGTTGGGTTTCAGACAGTACATGGCACATTTAGATTTTCTCTGTGAGGAGTCAGGACCCACTAACCCAGGTTCAGCCCTTGGTTACACACCATTTTTTATTCATCAACTCCAAAACGAGTTTTGATAAGACCATATCTAGGTAAATTTTTCATTTTTTACTATTAATATGCTTGTTGTAGAGAACAGCCCAAAGTTCTGTTAATCATATTAGAATCATCTGTCAATCCCCATCTAGAGTGTTCTCTAAAGTCCTCGTTTTTGTTGTTTTTCTACGAGAACCCACTAGCTCATGTTGAGTCCTTGTTTAGATGGCATGTTTATTAGTCAACTTCAAAATAACTTTGATAATTGTATCCCTCATATAGCCTTTTTCATTTGACTTCCAATGTACTTGTTTCTCTAGTTAGAAAGCAACTGTTCTCCCTTTAGATACCTATTGTAACAAAATAATTAGGTTTTCTAATTAAGATTGTTACATCAATGTTTATAATAACTAAAAAGTAAATGTAGTGAGTACAATAAATACAAAAATCCTAAATTATGCGAGGATAAATATCCGATCAACATAACTTTTGAAAGTAGAAATAGAGAGACCAGGGTTAGGGTTTAGAAAGATTGCACCGTTTTGCGAGGTCTGGAGATGTGACACTGATTTGAAAACGTGAGAATGGGTTGTGCAGATTGTTGTAATTATGCTTGTAAATATTGGGGACTTGTTGATGAGATTTCAACAAAATTGCCCATGCCGATACAAAATCGCTCGATGATTTCATCATATGATGGCCAATTTTGTCCTCTACTATTGTGATTTGTAACTCAACTCTGGCACCTGGTGCGGCTGAGTCTCTGGATTTGGGATTTGCACTTGAAATTTGGGATTCACACTTATGTACTTGCAAATGGCTTCTTCTTGTCTTCAAATCCCGTTCCTTTCTTGTGACCTAAAAAGGGGTTAGTCCAGATTTGAGTTGAGCCATTGTAATGATGCCTACATAGCGATAAGATGAAGAGGCCTCAGTCCCATGCAGCTCTCCCTCCTGATGAATGTGCATAAACAAGAGCATGAAACAAACATTAGCATAAAGCACATGGAAGCATGGAGCAAACATGAACATAGAGCATACAAAAGCATGAAGCAAACATTAGCTTAGAGCATACAAAAACATGAAGCAAACATGAGCATAAACCATATAAGAGCCTGAAGCAAATGTTAACATAGAGCATACAGTGTACACGAGCATGAAGCAAATGTTAGCATAGAGCATATATGAGCATGAAGTAAACATTAGCTTAGAGCATATAGATGCATAAAGCAGACGTGAGATCAGAGCATACTGGTGCATAAGCAAACATTTGCATGGAGTAGACAAAGCCTAGAAGCAAGCATTAGCATGGAGTAGATAGAGCTGAGAAGCAAATACAAACATAGAGAAGTAAACATGAATATATGTAAGAGATGAGCGGTATACGAAAAAATGTCAAAATAGCCAAAACCAGAGGTTCAGGGCCAATAGCTGTCAACTTATTATAGCAGTATGTAGAAAGCAAATTTTAAAAGTAATTGATTAATATGAGTAAGCATGGAGCATGGCCAAAGTATTACCTAGAATTAAGCATTGCCATTATCGGAGAAAACACAATATAGCACACATTGTAGGAAATAAGACAATGCGAGATAGACATGAGTGGTGCTATACCAACAATGGACTAGTGTATAAGGATATGATTGATATAAGCTTAGTTAGTAGATACCATTGGTGTAGGTATGCCACCATGGTCAAATCAATATCTAGAAATGAATATTGTGATCATTGTGATTGGAGAAAGCAAATATGGCATGTATCATAGGAAATAAGGTGGTTCAAGATAGACATGAATGGTGTTGTACCAATAATGGACTACTTTGTATACGGATATGATTGATATAAGCCTAGTCAATAGGATACCCTCGATGTAGGTATGCCCCCATGTGGTGGGTATCCCCGGGATATAGAGGCCTGTAAGGAGGCCTGCAATTTGAAAGATATGATCTAATAGGCACAATATATAAAATGCCCATAGTATAGGCATGCCCCCAATGTGGTGAGTTGCCCCGTGGTACCAGTGAGTGTATGTATGATGTCCTTGGATTAAGGTATTTGTGACCTTCTTATTTGTACTATAGAGCTCAAGTGCGAAAGGATATGATAAATGTAGAGTGTTGGATCCGAGTGACTACAATGCCTACATCTATGCGAATGAGTGAACAAACAAGTCACATGCAAGTCCTGGTTTTGTATGTTTGTCATTATATTATTTTTGTTTTTTTGCCATAGGAGATTGAGAAAAAAAAACTGACAATTGGAATTTGTACTAGTGGCCCCGGGGTGTAGGTTGTAAGTGGTAGAAAAGATGAGGTGGTGTCTTCGGTTTCAGTTGTTCCCTCAACAATTACATCGCACCCATGAAATGTGCTATATTGTTGAGGAACTTCCTAGTCATGAACTAGGAGATAAGATATCGAATGATCGATAATAGTGTTAAGATCATAGGCCATTGGTGGCATGATAAGTGAAGGATATGTGTGTGCGAATGAGATATGCACAAGTGACATATGTGCATGCTAAAGAAATATGGAATTTAGTGGGTAAATGTGTGGACTCTGGAGGTCCTGTTTCAATAGGCGTGATTTGGTCTTGTGCGGTAATCTCATAAGAGGCTTTGTCTAACAAGTTAACTAGGTGAAGGTCAAATCACATTCGGGTATTGTGTATTGCCCATTAAGATGTATCTTATTTATGAGTCCATGAGAGGTATTTGTGAGGCATTGGTTGAGATAACGTACTATTATCCCTAAAAGCTCTAACCAACTCGTGCGATAACAAGGTGTTTTGTGGGTGCAAACATCACCGTTATTAGTTTAGTAGGGTGTCTAGTACCAACGGTGATTGTAGCTCTAATATAGCCTTTGGAACCCTTTGGCCATATTGATGTAGGCCATAAGAACAAAGGGTGGTCTAGTGCCTTATAAATGTCAATATTACATTTATTGTAACTGTTATTGTTGTGTATTAATGAATTGTAATGTTGGATGTCAATAGAGGTAATATTGAACATACGCTCATTGGAAAGAGGCTTGGTGACTACTAGTAAACATTAATCCATGTACCATGAATCCGACCTTCATTGTATAATGTAGGTGTGTGAAATATGATAGGGGGTATCACTTGCGAGCTTTAATATGTTTCTTTGGTGTTTGCGCAGATCTGTGTAGTTTTATAGGTTGTAGATCCATAGGAGTTTCATAATTTGGCAAAAGAGACTCTATGCGTTAACCATCATGTGCAAGCATATCTTTCGATGTCTCAATATTAGACTAATGCCTCAACCTTAGAGATAAGGGGGTGAGATTGAATCATACGTTTCTCATGCTTGATGACTTCGACATTGTTGCTTAAATGATGAATAGTTGTGTGCAAAGAAACTATATAACAAATGGGGGCAAAATGTCGACCAAAGAAGTACCGCTATTCCATATTAGTTGGTTGGTAGGCTAGGTCTGCCAATGTTGCCTTAAATCGGGTGATGTAGTTAGAGACACTCTCGATTGGACCTTCTTGGAGATCTAAAAGAGGCTTGAAGTGAACATCGTAAGTATCACCCTTACAAAAGTAAGTGAAGAAAGCCTGCCCTAATTTTTTTGCATGAGGTAATGGAGGTGCGGGGTAAAAATAATGGTTCAGGTGTGGGCTCCATTAGTGTTCTTGGGAAGCTTGTAAGTAAGACAACTTCATTATCACAATATTCTTTTTGGAATTCTTCAAATTTTGTTGTGTAACCCGAGCTTTGCTCTAAGGGCAAAAAGGAGGAGTAATGCACTATGATGATAGCCCTTAGGATAAGGAGTGTAAAACATGTTAGGATGCAAGGGGAGGTTATGTAGGTGATCATTCCATTGTTTTTGGATTGGTATGAGTCAGTCACCAGGGTTATCTAAGCAAAAATCTACCCACCAAAACATCTTACTTCTAGAGAGCTGCTCTTTCCCAACCAAATCATCCATGTGATTCATCATTTGGTATGTGTTTGCAGCCGATGGATATTTATAACGCATTTTAATGGTACCTCCTGATTTCATTCCAAGTTCGGCTAGTATTGGGTGGTCATAATGATCATAAGAACCATTAATGTCAGCCATTGTAGTTATCTAGAAGACCCAAAAGCAGATTAGGGTTTTTAGAAAAACTCAAAGAAAAGCTATGGTACGGAAAATCAGATGTAAAACCTAAAGCCCATAGGCGTGAGGAATGAAACCATAAGTTTGTGCGATCGATAAAGTAAAATGGGCTCACCAAAACGTAGTAACAAAATTAGGTTTTATAATTAAGACTATTACTTCAATGTTTATATTAATCTTGAACAGTAAATGCAGCAAATACAACAAATACAACAATCCTAAATTATGTGAGGATAAATATTCTATCAACAAAACTTTTGAAAGTAGAAATAGAGAGACTAGGGTTATGGTTTAGAAATATTGCATTATTCTGTGAAGTCTAAAGATGTGATATGAAATTGTGAGAATGGGTTGTGTAGGAATATAGATTGGACCTGCCTGTTGAAAGGATCTAGAGTGGGGTCGGGAGCTATTGCCCCTCCCCCTGCCATATATATAGTTATTGATATGCCCCCTTCCTGATATCTATCTAGATGGGGCCAGACCTCCCATAGATCTATCGGGCCTCGTGAATAAAGATGGGGCGAGGCACGGGATGCCTGATATCAGAGTGCCATAATCATGCTTGTAAATTTTGGGGACTTTTGGATGAGCTTTGGACAAAATCACCTGCCCAAGATATAATTGCTTGGCAATTTCGTCCTATGATGGCTGATTTTGTCCTTTGCTGTTGTGATTTGTAACACTTTGGCACCTAGTGCACCTGTAACTTGTTGTAGTGCTCTAAGGAATTGATGCTTCAATGATTAGGGCTCAAAGTCCTTTTTAGAGTGTGAGATCCATAGATGCCCCTAATAGGTTAGGTCGCATATGCTTATATAGCTGACCTGTGTGATTGATCTCTAGCTCAAATGACCCTAAGTTGATTGAGGTGATTTGTGCATTTGAAAATACGACCGCTGCACGTACAATGGACAAAATCGTCTGCCTTGGACAGAAACATCAGCCGATTTTGCCCTTTGTTGGCAATTTTGTCTAGGCTTATGTTGGAACTTGATCCGAGACACGAGGCAGATAGCTAGGAGTCTGAAACTGTACTTTGTATAGGTGCATTGGTTCTAGAGGTGAATCGCTGGGAGTCTGAAGATGTGTTTTGCAGAGGTGCATTGGTTCCAGAGGTGCTAAGCTGATGAAGTGGTGACCTACTGGACTTAAGAGTGTGGAAATTGAGGTGACCTTTGGATTAAGTCAATGAATGTGTAAATGGGCTTATGCTGAAATAAATGCCAAATAATCATTGCTAAGTGCTTTAGGACCAAATTTCGGTACTACACCTACAAGTTTCACATCCCTAAAGATATTCATGTACTTTGAACTACCATGAAAAAGCTGCTGAGCTAAGCCTGACTTTTTTTTTCTAATGCAGGAGCTCCTAAATTTCTCACCTTCTTTGCGTATTATTATTTTCTTAACCGTTTGGCAACAGTCCTGCCATTCTACATATGTTCCCAGTGCTTTTGTTTTGCAAACTGGGCCATTATTGGACCATTTACAATGCTGTTTGTCCCAAAAAGCTGCAAAAGTGCAGTTCACTGGAAAGACTTTGTCAAGCTTCAAACTCAGGTGTTTCCTACTTTCCAATCGAAAACATCTATCCCACTCCACTAGTCATCAAATTCCAGGTCTCAATTCATTGATCCATAATAAATCGTCATTTAATGACAGGATGGTGTTATTCATTGAAGAAAGAACTTCCTGGAGTTGGAGATAACCTTTCAGCATGTTTCTGAAGTATTAGTCTAACATATGATTATATTGGATGAGTTTGTTATTGTCACATACGATGGCTTTTGAGAAGGAATATGTTCATCATAACATCATAACCTGTTCCTAGATGTCATGGGCAATGCTAGACTGTTTTTTAAGCCTTTTGTATTCCTTTCTCCTCTCAGTGTTACTAATGTATACTTACCATGCCTTGTAAAGATTGAAAGAATATTTTCCTCCGAAATTGGTTCTCTAATAAACCAACCATGTTCAAAAGTCATGGCAAATGAGCAGATAGGCCATCCTTCCCCTCATAAAACCATTGTTGACATCAAGTTTTGTGTGTCCAAATCGACATTTGGAGGCATCTTGGCTTTAGTTATCTGCACTAATTTTAGTAGAATTGAATAGAGGAGTGCTATCTTTGGGGCCTTGGCGCTATTAGAGCAATTTTTCAACTTAAGAACAAATGGTCAACGGCCCAGTTCTCTGCATTTCCAGTTCTTGGTCCCATAATCTTTTATTCCACTGGTGATACAGTAGTTGAGTCAATGTTTGCCATGGTATGTTTTATATGTCTCTGTATGTGTGTCCATGTAGGGAGAGGGTGTGCTAAGCGAGTGATAGAGACAGAGAGGGAGGTAGCATCATTTAGTGTTTATGTTACTTGTTTCTTGTATGTTGGTTGGTTAGGACATTATGGAGGATCCAAGACCAAAGTTTATGAATATGGCATCTGCAGCTGGGCAATTTTCCCTTTCTTTCAATTTGATAGTTTTGGTGCGAGAGGACAGCTGATTGCCAATTTACTAAAAGAAATTTCATATTTTTGCTGCACACAGGCTGTGTGCAAATTTTCTAAGTGTTTTGATGATAACTGATTCAATAAGTTTGCATCCATCATGATCTGTTTTTGGTAAGCAATATAAGCAACTGAGCATATCATCCAGCACCACCTATAGAGCATTGAAAACCTCCGGTTCAAACCAGACTGACAAGTAGTAATTTGATGGAGATAAGTTCTTGATCTAGTTTTTGTTAATTAAAAAGTCTTAACAAGAACAAAGCCATGAAATTGATGGATGGATCCCATTTGGGTATTGCCTATGTTGCCAGGGTTTGCCCCAGACCCCCTGAACCCTGCCTGATACGTATCCGGTATGGATACGTGAGGGTACGGGTTCGGGTTCGCCTTGGATACGTGGGGATACGTCCAGGGTATGCCACAGGTATGTCTGGACGTATCCCACGTACTCATGCCACGTATCCTGCATCAAAACGTCATTTAAAGCATTAAAAATTTTTATTTTATTTTTGACTCAGTCAATGCATAAAACCAAACCCTAATATTAAAATGAATAAAATATTACACCCTAATCACCTCAAAAAGTTATAAAAAGCACTCACCCTCTCATTTGAAATCACATAAACAATTCATTGTCTTTTTGCAAGTGTATGAGCAAAGGAGCCAAAGAAGAATTGTATTCATAATTCATGTTGACTTGATATTCCTATATCATATGTATGGCAGCCACATGATCAATGAAATGTAAAATCTTAAGTATATTGTATGTTTTGAAAATTTGAACATTGATCCTAGTATATTTTTCAAATTTCAAGTTTTGTTTGTATTCATGTTGACATGATATTCGTATAACTATATCATATGTATGGCAGCCACATGATCAATGAAAATGCAAAGTCTTAAGTGTATTACTATTGAATGTTTTGAACATTGATTCAAGTTTTGTATTACTATTTCAGTTTTTTATGGACTAAAAAATGAGTAAAATGAGTATATGTACATAATATATATATATATTTTTTTTTTAATTTTTAATATATGTGTACGGACGTATCCAAGACGTATCGTAACCAAGGGTTTTTAAAATTGACGTATCCGGTACTCATACCCATATCTTGGCAACATAGGGTATTGCTATTCAAGTTGATACTTTTGGTAAAATAATCATACATAGAAATATATACATAAATAGTATTAGTCTATAACTGATAAAGAAAGAAGGAATTGGCTTAACTCCTTGCGATATTAAAAATACAAACATGTGCCAAGGAAACATCAATACATCATACAAAGGTATGTCAAGAATCACAATGAACAGAATGACCAACAGACTCACATTTCTCAAATTTCATACTCATCCATATGGTTTTATACAATGTATGATAATCAAGGTGAGTTAGTTGCAAAACACTTGTATCCATGGAATTTTTAATTGTCATCAAATCTAATTGCAAAAGTAACTGTTAGATGGTTCTGGTCCAAACTCTCATGATTCAGCGTATGATACATTGCCAAGGTATTTTTCCTTAGTGCATTGTCCAACTGAGTTTTCTGCCCAGCCTTTGTGCGTTGAGACTTATCTTCAGACTCACTTTTGACATTTACAGACTTAGAACTGTGGGGATTAAAAAAGTCTTAACAAGAACAAAGCAATGAAATTGATGGATGGATCCCATGTGGGTATTACAATTCTTTGGTAAAATAATCATACATAGAAATATATACATGAATGGTATTAGTCTATAACCGATAAAGAAAGAAGGAATTGGCTTAACTCCTTGTGATATTAAAATTACAAACATGTGCTAAGGAAACATTGGTACATCATATAAAGGGATGTCAAGGATTGCAAAGAACAAAATGACCAACAAACTCACATTTCTCAAATTTCATACTCATCCATATGGTTTTATACAATTTATGATAATCAAGGTGAGATACTTGCAAAACAGTTGTATCCATGGACTTTTTAAATTGTCATCAAATCTATTCGCAACCTTGACTGTCAGATGGTTCTGGTCCAAACTCTCATGATTTGGCGTATGATCCGTTGCCAAGGGATTGTTCCTTAGTGCATTGTCCAAGCTAAGTTTTCTTCCCAGCCTTTGCACCCTAAGATTATCTTTAAGCTTACTTTCGACATTTATAGACTTAGAACCACGGGGATTCAGCTTCAGGTTGTGAGAGTTATCATCCATACTTAGCCCTCGGTTCTTCAGAGAGGATTGGACCCCAATAGACGTCGGTGTTGTTGGTACTTTGAGATTAATTTGCTCCTGTAGTCTATTACCATCTATATTGATAGGCTACCTCCTTTTAGGTACTCCTTGGATACTCCTTATTGGCTTCTTCCCTTAAAAGAGGTCATCATTAGAGCTGTTAGAGAGATATCTACAGGCAACATATCTAGGGTATTTACACCGCTCCTTCTTGATTGTTCAACTGCAAGATTGCCTTTTATGTTGAGCATCTCTTGTGAGTGGTGGATAATGTCATTAGTCATCTTGACACCAACATCATTGGTCTCATAGCTTGAGGTTTCCCCATGCCGAATTGAGGGTATGGTCATACTAGTTGCAGGCTAAGACTAATCATCACATTCCATGCGGGGACTAAATTTGTCGTCTTTGCTGCGTCCAAGTGGTGGAGATTGGGGAGCACTTCTTTTGAGATACCTCATTTATTATGAAATCTGAGGGAGATAACCATTGCCTTGACATGGACTCAGGCTACTTTTATCCACTTTATTCAGTACCTGGCCAAGGTGCTTGGTCCTTTTCTTAGTGCTTAATTTCTTATTTATTTATTTTGGATTAGGTTAGTCTTTGGTTCATGGTGCTGCCTTAGTAAAATTCTGGCACCACACAATCCAGGAGGCATATCAAATTTGAGGAAACCTACCATCATGAACAGAGGTATGCACAATAGAAAGAAGAGACATACTAAAATTAAAAAATTAAATTACCAGTGTATTATAAGCTTATTGTAATTTTCCTTATTCCATTGACAGGAATTCATTAATACATGTTAAAATATGGGTTGTGTTACCTCATCAAAGTTTTTAATTTGAAATGTTCAACGGCATTACACGGAATACACAGAAGTTACAATCCCTAAAGAGTAAAGACTAAAATTCATTTTATTAAACCGAGACCTTAACAACATACTGATGTCTTATACAAGGAATGCAAAGCTACATTCCATTGTTGCATCTTTAGTTAAATAAAAAAGTTTAAAACAAACCTAGCTCATTGAGTTTCATTTTAGCTTTTCCTCAATTTCTTTGATGCAGTTTTCAGCAGGATCTTTGTTGATTTATTGTTAAAGGCAATTCAAACTACAATGTATAGTATGTATGCATGGCTTGTTTATATGTCTACATTGTTTACATCTAGTTTTTTCCATCTCAATCCATCAAACTAAACATTAAAATTGCTTATAAAAATGTTATGAGTTATGACAGTCTCGAGTGACTTGATTTTGATCACATTGCAAATGCCAGTAGGGCATACATAGATTAGATTTTCATTTGGAAATTTCACTTGAAGCAATTTTTGTATTTTCATGCCTGTATTTTGTGATGGTACAGTAGGATATCTCGACTATCAGGGGCACTAGTTTTCATTCATGTGCCGTACGTAAACATTGTTTGCAGATGTCTTCACAATTGCACGGAATTGAACAAGGTGAAAATGCAGAGAGAAGCTCTGCAGCTCTCAAAGAAGTGCAGCAATCATGGCGGGCTTTGTTCAGAGCATGTATACAGGAAGCTTATGTTTATGGAATTGTGGTTGGGTATTGCATTTCTGCTTCCTTATTGTCGATTATCAACAAGTGGGCAATCATGAAATTTCCTTTCCCGGTTCTCTTACAGCTCTGCAATACTTCTCAAGTGTAGCAGCAGTAGTTCTGCTTGGTTGGTTGAAAGTCTTGGAACACGATAAACTTGATCTTCAAATCATGTGGAGGTTTTTACCTTCTGCAATGGTCTTCTATTTGTCACTGTTCACAAATAGCGAATTGTTACTCCATGCAAATGTTGATACATTTATTGTATTTAGATCTGTAGTGCCTATCTTCGTAGCCATCGGTGAAGCTCTCTACTTGAAGCAGCCTTGGCCTCACATCAAAACATGGTGTGCGCTAGCCATTATCTTTGTGGGTGGCCTAATTTATGTGCTAACTGATTATCGTCTCACCTTAACAGCCTATAGCTGGGCATTGGCCTACTTGATAAGTATGTCAATAGATTTTGTTTATATAAAGCATGTTGTCATGACAATTGGTTTGAATACTTGGGGTTTGGTGTTGTACAATAATTTGGAGGCATTGCTTCTCTTCCCATTTGAACTTATTATTATGGGGGAGTTTCAGCAATTGAAACATGCTAGCTCAGAGAGGTCAAGCCTATCTTCTTTAGAAGTTATAATGCCAGTTGGGTTATCATGTTTGTTTGGATTATCCATATCATTTTTTGGATTTTCTTGTCGCAAGAGTATATCTGCAACAGGTTTCACTGTTCTAGGAGTTGTCAACAAGCTGCTTACAGTAGCCATCAATCTGGTAATTTGGGATAAGCACGCAACTCTTGTAGGAACGGTGGGAATGTTAATTTGCATGCTTGGAGGTATACTTTACCAGCAATCAACTACAAAGCCTCGATGTATCCCTGCTGATCCTGTCCCAAATGACGAGGAGAAGGTGCTTCTGAAGTTACCATCCTCGGAGTTAGAAGCTTCTGCAAAGCAGGCTGTTGCAAAGGAAACTTAAGTGACAGTGTGTTATGTGCAAAAGTTCAGAGCTAGATAGCCTTATTTAAATCAAGGTATTTGTATGGGAGGAGTAAATTAACTTGTGATTAATATGATTTTTGTGTGCACAATGATCGGAAACCCTTAGGTCTTACATTATTATGTATCCCAAGTTACATATGAAGGGATCTGTAATGGATTTCACTCATTGAAAAGCGTCATAGGTTCTGCATTTTTGAATAATGCAACATGTTTTGCAATTTAAATTTGTGTTGAAGGCAATTAATTGTGCAATACATGGAAAAACCTCCCACAACATTTAATTGAAAGAAAATGACCAGCCAGAGATTGCTTATGTCGTCATTTCTTCACAGACCAACTAAATGCAGCTTTACCAAAGTTTTTGTTTTGGCCAGTGAGGAGAAAAGATGATGTATGCTGGTAGTTTGATTTCAGCATAAGTTCAATGGGAAAAAGAGGCTTGTGTTTCCCATGTAGGCAGAAAAGGCACATCCTTCTCATTTACATTGTTGCAAAAACAATTTTTTTCTTTTACATTGTGCCACTGTCGTGATGAATATCACAACAAAACTTATGCTGGATAAAGAATGTATTACAACACTGGCGCACTGAAGAAGCTATTATGGAAATGGAAAAGAACTGTTTATGCAATGAGTATACTTCATTTCTTTATATTTAT
Source organism: Taxus wallichiana var. yunnanensis (assembly GCA_018340775.1). Lineage (NCBI taxonomy): Eukaryota > Viridiplantae > Streptophyta > Pinopsida > Cupressales > Taxaceae > Taxus > Taxus wallichiana. Next base: position 46,974,033 of record CM031238.1, read on the forward strand.
TGACATATGGCAAGTTGCATTTCATTATCTTGTGAAGGTATATATTTTAGTTATATCATCATATGGCACAATCTAAACTTATTTTCCCATATGTTGAATAGCAGTAATTTATGAATTTCTTAATTATAAGCAGTTATAAATATGCTTCAAGCTCAGAACCGATAATTTTTTTGCCCTTGCATTGTTGGGAGGTATTACAGATCTGTTTTTTTATTACCCCCTTCCGGTTGAAATTTTATAATGGAGTTAACATCTTGGATTTAAAACATTTCTTCTTTCTATTAAACTGATTGGCAAGGTTTGATTTATCACGAGCTTTGTCAAAAGGTCGAAACCCAAAGAGGTACAAGTTTGAGCGATATATATAAAGTACGAGGGTGTCTTGTTCCCACAAGGGATCTCCTATGACCATGAGTTGTAATGACTAGGCTGTGACCTAAAACAATTAAGTTACCTTACCTTACCTTAACTTATATTTAATCCACAGTTTGACATTGTTGCAGCTATATAGAACACGGTATGAACCTTTGGGCAGAAGTCACAAAGTCAGCCAAAGACCTAAAACAATTGAATTACGTTACCATACCTTATATGTAATCCACAGTTGTTCGACATTATTGCAGCTATATAGAACATGGTACCAACTTGTGGCTAGAAGTCACTAAGTCGGCCAATTGCAGGGAATTTATACTCATTTACATGAAACTGACCAAGTTTGTTTCATACATCTGCACAGCATGTCAGATTTTGGAATCATAAGAAATGGGCGTGAGTAGGATTCCCGCCTTGTTGGGGTTGGTGATGCTTATTAGGAAAGTGACATAGAAAGTAGGAGGGTGACAATTGGCCATGTTCTTAATTTGTTTGATGGAGTGATTATTTGGAATAGAAAGAACCAACCAACATTTTTATTGCCAATCATGGAGACTGAATACATGGCAGTAAACCAAGCATGTGAAGAGGTTGTTTGGCTTCCAAAGTGCCATGTCAGTGTCCATACATCCTATTTTTCACAACAGATCCAAACATTTTGATAATCAATGTCACTTTCTTAGAGAACTAGATGAACCTGAATTTTTTTCTGGAAAAATACTGTATGTAGGAGATGGTCACAAATGCATTGATAGAAGGCGCGATTGCAAAGAAATTTAAATGGTGTTGGGACTGCATGGGAATGGCTAATGCCAGCAGAAAAGTGTCTAAATCAACTTTGTGATCGGTAGTAAGAAAGATAAGAGTAATTTTACTAATGTCCACAAGTGACCAAGCAGGCCAATGAACTTGAAAAGTCTAATCAATTACATTAGAGAAGTACAACGATAATACTTCCCTAGGTTATAAAACTGAAAAATTTGTTTATTTTATTTGTGTATATCTAGATTGACTGCCCCTCTACGTATTCTTTTCAATATAATGAGATATTATCATATTACTACATCCTGTCTGTATATAGTGCATTCTCTTTTCTTCCTCAGTCGTCTTATTTTCTTATGTTCAGTTCCATTATGGGCATAATGACATTAGGATTCTAGATTTCCCTATTAAGTTTACCCAATACATATTTCTGTTCTGCAGTTATGCAATAGATTGTTTGTTTCAACAGACTGGTACATATATTTCAGTTATGTTTTATTTATCAGTAACATGCAATTTCCTCAATATGATAAACTTGGTTAGACAATAATATATTCTGTGAGACCAAGTTATCTGCTCAAAGTTACAATTTAAAGGTAGATTACATAAAAAAGAGATTACAAATAATAGGTGCATGAAATTGACTTTTCATTTAATTAGCTTGGTTCATTCCTGCCAGTTGCATTTTAAAACACTCTAAAGAACAATGGGAGTGGCGCCCACTGGGAGCTGTAGAACCGGATTTAACATTTAGCCTATTCTGTTGAAACAAGATGCGAAACCTTTCAGGCAAAAACGTGGACATATTAATGCCCAAGTTTTATGGCATTGCCACAATGCCTCTATTGTTAAGTGTTTCCTATCTACCTTGCAAAAAAAAATGTTAGATTTTCAAACAGATTTACATACTTGGGCTGGACAAAGTAAATGTTTACATACTTAGCTTGCTTTTACTTCTATATGGTGATATTGATACAAATATTTAACGACTCTATGATTTTGTTCTCTATCCAATTATTCCACTCCATAGCATTCAAATATTTTTATTGCATTCAAATATCCATTATTATGGCATTTGGATAAGAGACTATTGATCATTTCATTTTGATATTGGTAAACCCCATTTTTATGGGAGGGTACTTGTTGGAGCTCAAAATTGCAACCGTCCCAAATTAGGATGATTTGGGGCTTTGAGGCAACATGAGATTGTCTCCAAGTTGTGGGACTTGCGTTTGAGACAAACCTTTGGAGAAGGTCGACTTCCTCTACCTATTTCTACTGCTAAACCTACTCCTACAAAGGAAATGTAGCTACCTAACACTACTCTATGATTCCAAGGGACCGGGGTGAGAAGGAGATGTATGAAATTAAATTCTACACTAAGGGGAGGTGATAGCACTAGAAAGAAGGGAATGAACACTCTCGGATGAGTGAAAATGTGCACAGGGGAGGGCATACATATGTGCCACAACTTAAAACAACATTTGAGAGCTCATTTTCATGGAGCACAATAGACAAAAGACCTTGCAAGAGATATAAGACATGCACAACATACCAATAATGCAAAAGAAGGCAAGTAGATGTAATAAAATATGAACTAGGGTAGAGAATAACCACAAAATACAAATTCTATTGCTTCTAATGAATGCACAGTCGATTACAATGGTGAAAATAGGCAAAAATCCACATGCAATGGCTCAAATCTAAGGCCTGCAACTCAAAATGCAAAGGAACACTACTTTGAATAATGCTCTTACAATCCAAGAGGGTCTAACTTTTACAAATGAACATTATTCAACAATATATAGAAGAATGAGAGAGAAGAGGAGGGAAAAGAGAGGGAAAACTTGAATTTTAGTTACAAACACCAACAACATGCAATAAATGCTTGCAAATCCGCTCATAAGATCAAGCCGATCCACCTCTCCAAGTCAACTAACTTGTGGAAGAAGAAAATGAGCCAAATCTCATGAAATCTAAGTGGTTGAGTTGACTAGAAGTGTGCATTAATGGCCCGAGTCGCGTTTCCTCGTTTTCACCTCTGCTAAATCCACAAATCAAATTTTGAAGAGCTTAGAATGTGTAGCCCACGTCAACAAATTTCCAACAAGACCAAGTGCACATGATTTTGAGCTCTGTGGAAGAAGTTATGGTGATTTGAAGTTTTGCAATGCAAGAGGAACACGCAAGACAGGTGGCGCGACTTGATTGGTCGTGAGAGTCGACCGATTGTTTGTTGATTTTGTCTCTACCACATGTCACGTGCTCATTCGCCATTAGAATTCGATGCGTAGTGGCGCTTTTCTATTCATTATGTGACGTGCACTTTATTTGACAAGTTCCCATAATTGGACACGTGGCGCACTATGATGGTATGGAGGTTGCGGCTTTGGGCGCATGCGCGGGAGCAGAAGCAAGGAAGGCAAAAATGCATAAGTTTGTCGGTGCGCGCGAGAGGGTGCGCGAGGAGAAAAGGGGTGCATATTTGTTAGGCAAGCAAGTGTGCAAAGAGGAAAAGGGAATTGTGCAAGATGGGTGTGCGTGAAAGCAATTGCGCGAGGAAAATGCGCTAGAAGCGGCGAGCACGTGCGAGGAATGCGTAGGATTCGGGAAGGAAAGGCATGCACGTTTGACATGTCGGGGACTTAATGAAATGCAAGAAAAGTCCGGGTGTGTGCAAAGGAATGCACAACAACAGAAGAAGAGTGAATGCACAGGGGATGCACGCGAAAGGGAAAATGGTAGGAGATAACAAAATGCAATGGAGGAGAGCGGGGGCACGTGAAAGATGCACAAAAGGAAAGGGAAAATCAAATGAGAGGTAGGAAGAACGTGCGAGGGTGCGTGAAAGAGCATGCAACCAAGGAAGAAAACTAATTTGCTCGCGCAACCCGAAAAAAAACTTGGAGTCGTGGCCATAATGGAATCGCAAATTGTCTAAAATAACCAAGGGGTTATTTTGGACAATAATACATAACCTATTATAATACATTGCATTACATTCAATCTCAATTGGAAGAATTGATCCTAGTTCGCTCATGCGAATGCAAGGTGACTTGATGACTAGGTCATGAACACTTGACACATAGTCTTGATGATAAATGTTGTATTTCATTGTTTTAGCAATGTTTCCCTAGTAGTTATTATTCTTATAAAATTATCTCTAACTTGCACACCTACATCTAAGCACACTACAATGATTTCTTTGAGTCCCAAGGCTTCGTCTATTTGTTTAAGCCAAGTCTCTTTAAGATCTTCCTTATCATTAACCATGACCAATGAGTCGTTTGCAAAATTAACATGGTATTGTGATGCGGAGGAGGGTATGCCAAAAACAAGCATAATGATTGCAAGTAGATTGAATAGGAGAGCGAAAGGTTCTATCTAGAAATAATGTATTATCCCGACCATCCATCCATTATGTAGGCCGGAAAGAGGAGATAAGTAGATGTCAACTAATGGTCTAGGGGACCCATCTAACTAAGATCTAACTGCAAAGTCTATCATTAAAGGCCATGAATCCACGTTTACTTGTATGGTAATTTAGTCACATGAGTGCGTATTCATGCATATACAATCTTTGTAAGAAATCATTTCCTAATAAAAGAAAGAAAAATCCATCTAGGAGCAAAATTCTAACACTCTACAAGATTATGAAATGAATTGGTGGCCTATGCATTGGAATTACCTTGCACGATTCTATAAACTCAACTTGAATAAATATACTTTTCCCATTTGTTTTATCACATGTAACATAGTATTTGGGAAACAAATTCATAGTTGGCCCTCCCATGGATCTACCAATTATATGAAGGATTTACACATGAATACATAAAAAGATACATGGGAGATAGATATGAGGGGAAACTTATGAAAGAAACATACTAATAACCAAAAAAATTAAGGAAGAGGGGTGACAAGAAAATAAGTTCTCCATCAAAATATAATTTTAAATTCAATTCCATGGCCGAGAGGTTATGAGAATTGCATTATAAACCACCATGCAACTACACTCCCTTTCTTCACTCATTTATACATTAAGACAAACATTCATAAGTTCCACACAATTGCCTATGGTCACTTTTAGTTCCACTCATAAGTTCCATTCACAAGTTCTCAAGTATCACACTCACTTTTAGTTCCACACAATCGCCTACGGTCACTTAGGGTTCCACATTGTTGCTACGATCACTTAGGGTTCCACACTGTCGCCTACAAATACTCACTTAAGGGATCTACATCATCACCATGGGCTTGGAGATCAACAAGTCAAAGCTTGAAGTCTTCTTTTCAACTCTTCTTTCACACCTCTCGTATGCACAAGTCATGGAGGACTTATACAACAGTCAAAGAAGTGCTTGATCAACCACAAAGTATGAGGTCTCAAAACGTTTTGAGCTTGGACAAAGTAGTGTGTGATCTCTAGATCAACTTCAAGTGCAAGGAGTGGCACTAGCATCCCCATTTTATTCATGAAGTACAAACTTGAGCAATGGTCCTGACATATTTGCATGCATAGAAAGACAATCTTCATATTGAGTAGGTTCACCCACATATCCAACTTTTCATGACTTCTAGGTCATATTTCAAGAAGGTTTTAGATATTGTGAAGCTCACCGGGTCCATATCTTGCTTCATCTCAGGCCATAGAGATCAAACATGCTTGGTTTTCAAGAATACCTCAAATTGGTTATTAGGCTAAAAAAACCAGTCTTGCTTCACCTTACATCTAACATATCAACACTCACTTTCATGGAAAACTATTGCATAGGCACTCCAAAGGGAACCTCTACTCCATGAACAAACACTCTTTTGCATAGGTTGAATGAAGAAAAACAAGTTTGCATGCCTAGACCACAAACCTTCTTGACTGTCTCAAAATGGCAGTTTTGGGTCATTAGTACAAGTACACAAAAACACTTCATCTCATCATGTCATGGGCTTGAACAAGTTGTATTAAAGCTATACATCATGTACATGTTCATATAGCACTTAAAAACATGCCATTTCATCAAGACTCTCATACTCAATCGTGAGTTTTGTTATGTTTTAGCCCTTAGTGGAAGGTGACATAGATTGACAAGGTTCACTCAAATTTTGCACCGAACACATCTAGATCTTTTCATGGATACCAAGGACACTTCCCATACATGCTTCCACATCAATATTTCCATCTGAAACTTTGTCATTCATGACTGTACTGCCAATTTTCTTCAAAACAAGGGTAAAATTGTACCATACAATCACACTCGAGTGCCAAAATGCCACCAACTTAAGCTACAATGAATTATATACAACCTAGAGTGTTTACATTAGCTTGCACAGGTGATTTCATGACCAAAAATTCATTTTTCCTCCATCGCTATAGTGTTAGGGTTTGGAGCACCTTACCTTGTTAAGGATTGTTCATAAAGCTTAAGCCATCATTTAAACTCATTCCACTTGCTAAGGGATCTAAACTCCATGCTTCAACACCGGTGATAAGCTTAGGGCAACATTCAAAAGTTTTATGTACCAATGATCTCTTCAAAGATGACCCTCGAGTTGGGAGAGAGCATTCTAGGAGCTCAGTAGAGCCAAAACCTCCTAACTTGAAAAATCTTCTTCACTTTTACATGAAACTTGGTCTACAACATTAGAACAACTCCCTCCACATGTCCCAAGTCTTGTTTCTTCTTAAATAGTTTGTTCCTTCAAGAATAACACCATTTTCACCTGCTAATTTTGATTGTTCTCAAGGACAAGTCATGAGAAGGACCCCAAACATGCCTCCAAAGGTTGATATATGACTTGTAACATCATCTAAAAACTCTATACAAGGTCCCTACACACTTCTCATGTTTGCATTGTCCCGTCATAGCTTGATTTGCTTCATACACCCATCAAAGTTTGCACATGGTCCTTGAACAAGGCCTAATTGAGCTATTTTACACCATAACTCATCATGCATGTCCTGTTTTTCATTAGAGAAACACTTTCTCATCCTTGAAAAAACTAATGAGACTTGTAGTACATCTTTTGAAACCACACTAAGAACCTTTGTGCATCAAGATGCTTGCTAAGACACCAACCATGCACTAGGACCTTGTGTACACCCCATGACTTCTCAAAAACCACACCAATACTCTCTAATCATGCCATTTGAGGTCTGAAGAAGGCACTACCAATCAACCTTCATGTCCCCTGAAGAGTTGACACCTCATCACTCACTCTTTTCCATCAATGCACCATGTCATCAATGAAAACACCACCAAGATAGGGCTCAACAGGGACATGAGTTTACTGCTGCACTGTTTGAGAGATGGGACCATGTGACATGCATGTTTTGGTTGCCTCTTTGGAGAGATGACGATCACTTTAGAGGATGTGCACCAGATATTGCACTTGCCGATACCATGTGAGTAGGTTTATGTGATTGTGCGAGGCCAATAGAGGTGCAACGATGCAAACTTTGTATGGTGATGATGGAGGAGATGTAGTGTATACTTTAGGAGCTTTTTCATATGGGGCCCTATACAATGATGATGAGGAGGGTAGGGCATTGGTGACTATGATGATGATGGGGATTGGTTGTTATGCCTTAATATATTCAACCGGAGGGAAGTTCTCATGGAAGGCGGAGAGGTAGCGGTGGATATGTTGGTTCGAGGATAGTGTTTTCTTGGGCCTCGACTTTGTTGGCACATGAGCACGAGGAGTTATGGTCCCGGAGCACTAGACGGAGAGGTTAAGGGTTGATGTATCATTTTTGTTAGAGTGTTGGGCATACAAGCACATTGCAATGGCTTGACAGATAGGAGTGTCATGGGATTTATTAGTGATTTTACTATATCCGGTTGGTTTTATGAGATGAAGATCATATTTTGCGGCTACGAGGCTTGTTTGAGGCGAGGCTTACTACGAGAAGCTTCTGGCTACTTTATAGGATTGAGATGTTATTTGGAGGCCATATACAAGTTTACTAGTATGGCCTAGTTCATAAGGGGAGTTGACAACACAACATTAGGATATATGGTTGTGGGGACAAAGGGAGGATCAATGGGAGTTGAGCAAGTTTGGTCGTGTTCGATGATAGTTTGGTTTGATACAAGATGCTCCAAAGGTAGCAATGATAGCCTATTGGTGTGATGATGCAAAGACCGATGTGGCATTTCTGTTGTTCGAGAGGCAATGGATATTGTGAATGAGGAGGGAGTGGGGGTGATGGTAAATGCACAAGGAGTAGCGGTGGGAGATGGTGATCTTTGCGGTGATTGAGGCCTATGCAAAATGGTGGTAGGGATAGTTGAATGAGTTTGGGATACGGGTGTGGGCTTATGTAGAGGCTGCACTCGAGGAGACCGGTGGTGGTGGTGAGGGCGAGATGGTGGTGGTGGACATAAGGAGGATACAATGGTAGTATTGGAGGACACTATAGATAATTTAGAGGCCCGAAGGCCGTATTGTTGGTGAGAGGGCTAGTTTGATAGGTGAGAGATGGGCTGAGCTAGCAGCTCACACTGTTGTGTAGGCGGAGCTCACATAGACAAGAGTTGATAGAGATAGATACTAAAAACAAAGAGATGCCTTGTGAAAGGCCTTCGATGTGACAGATCTGTCGATTTCATGAGTTAAACTATAGGTGCTCAGGCTCATACTAGCGGTTAGATGGGACCTCCTAGTAGTGTGGGCGTGGCCAACTACCGGGATCCGTGTTATGAGTTATGGTACTATGAGGAGATAGTGTGAGGAAGGCTTCCAAATGAGCCTCATTATACTGATGTTTTTAGCGCGGTAACAAACGACTCCATTACGAATTGTTGTGAGTGTGGATTAGCCACCACAAAGTCCTGGAGGAGGACCAGACAGAGGGCTAGATGAATCTTAGGGATAAGTGCGAGAGGGAGTGTTCGTTTGACGCACATTCGATTTACTTAGTAGTTTTTGTAGATATGATAATGATATATGAGGCTCATTTGAAGCCCTTCCTGATGATGTATATTGTTGATATATGGGGTTTTTAGACCCTTGGCATGATGTACAAAGATTTTAATATATATATATATATATATATATATATATATATATATATATATATATATATATATATATGATTTTATATGTTTTTGAGTTATGTTTCTATGCTTTTTAATTTTCAATGTGATGGATGTAGATGTGATTGATGATGTTTTAATTAATGATTTCTGTTATGATATGATGGAAATATTTGAAATGTATGATTTAGATTATAGATGTATGTGATTATGAGATGATTTTGATGATTTGGTTGTGGCAAATGGTAATCTTGTTGTATGATTTACGCACTTATACAATGGATAAGAACTTATTGTGGAATGTTTGCTTTTTACTATTTTGGACACATATAATGTATGATGGTAAACTAATTTAAACGTATGATATTGCACATACGACCTCATACTAGATGTTAACGTATGACCCATAATGGTTAGTCATACTAGGATCATAGATAAATATGAGATAGTTGGATTTGTCCTTTTTGACATGGGAAAGGTTTTGTGTGTAGCAAGCATAGGGAAATGGATTCTTCCTAATGGTCCCCATGGTTTTTCCCAAATTTGTTGTATTTGATACAAGTTGATTGATGCGGGAAGCTTGTATTTGGGAAAGTTGATCAATGTGGGAAGCTTTCCTAGGATGATTGATTTTTGATTTTTTTGTATGAGGATGATCGATGCAGAAGCCCCTTTTTGATATGAGGAATGATCAATGCGGGAATTCCTTATTGTTTATTTGATTGGGTAGTCATCCTTTGAGGGAGTGGTCTATGATTTTATTAATTTTTTATTTGATAGTAGCCATCCTTCAAGGGAGTGGTCTACATCTTTATTTGACATGTTTTCTTTTTTATAGCCATCCTTCAGGATCGGTCTATATTTTGATTGTATCCATCCCATAGATATTTTGATTTTGAGCTAAGGAAACCCTAGGGTGACCAATAAACGTGGGTAAGCTAATCATTTTTTCCATGTCATGTCATTCAAATAGGATAAGGTGTGAGTAATGATTGTGGGGTTCCCTCGCCATGAGCGGGGAACTTGTCCATGAGGAATATGCTATGAGCATAGTCGTGGTGCCCATATTTAAGGTGTTGATAGGTATACTGACGGAAAATACCACATGATTCCAAATAATTATGATAGATAGGATGTGTGGGTTGATGGATGAAGATCATAGTTTGACTAAGATCTCATGAGTTGATAAGTTAACAATGAACATGGTCGCAAATGTAGTGCGTTAAGAGGCTCCTTTTCAAGTTTACCATCAAGGGAGGATAAGTGATAAGCCCTAGACCCATATTTATGAGTAATAATATATGGTCTAAGCCATTTGGAGAAAAATTCCACGTTTACTCTTTTCCATGTTAGTGACGTGTTAGTTTTCTTTGAGAACAAGATCACCAATGTTAAAGTCACATTGTTTGAGATGTTTATTATAAGCTCATTTGATGCATTCTTGATATATGTTGATATGTTGAGGGATGTTAGATGATGTTCATCTAACAATTCAAGTTGTGATAAGTGTTCTTGATGATAATCCTCATTTGGGAGGATATCTTAAGGGAAACACGTAGGATGGGATTTGGACTTCAAGAGGAAGAATGACTTCAGTGTCATAAACTAAGGAGAAGGGTATAGCACCCATCGATGTGCAAAATTTGGCTCGATATTCCCATAATGCAAATGGGATTTGAGATGCCAATATTTACCAGCTTGGTCAACAATTTTCATGAGGATTTTGTTAAAGGATTTTACTTAACCATTTGCTTGTGGATAGTAAGGTGAGGAAAATCTAAGCTTGATGTTGTAAGTGTCATTTTTTTTTGAAATTTCTTGTTTTTGAATGATTTACCATTATCTATGATGAGTTTATGAGGAATAACAAAGCGAAAGATAATGTAATGATGGATGAAGTCAACGATTTTATCTAGTTTAGTTGTATGAATGAGGGGATTTCTTCCACCCATTTTGTAAAACATTCAATTTTTGTAATAATGGAGTTATGTCATTGTGATGAGTGAGGGTTGATAAGGCCATGAGGTCGAGTCCCCATTGTGAGAAGGGAAAAGATCATGGGTTGGTTGAAAGAGCGTGACTAGGAACATGTGTGAGGTTGGCATGTTGTTGACATTTGACACATTTCTTAATGTAGTCACAATAATATTGATTAAGTGTAGGCCAATAATATCCCATGCACATGATGTGTTTGGTGATAGCCAAACCATTGAAGTGTCCACCACATATGTTGTCATGGAATTCTTGGATAGCTAGATGATCCTCTAAGTTTTAAGACACTGGAGGAGGAGGCCATCAAATCCTCTTTTATAAAGGATACCCCCAGGATGACTTAGCCATACACACATTATTGAAAGGATCTTTTCCATTTTAAGATAGATCCGAAACGGTAGTTTGTTATTGGAAAGATAGTCATATGTTTATGTGTACCATGTATCAGATGAGCTATCTTCTATATGATTAATGGTTGGGAGATCAGTGTTGGTGTAAGATGGTTGATCAAGTTTGTGTACGATAGAAAAATAATTTGGAATCGTCAGGTGATAGAGGAATGAGTGAGGCAAGAGAAGCCATTGTGTTTGTGAATTTTTAGATGATCGAGGGTTGTTTGAATTTCATAATGGTCAAAGAGTTGTAGAAGATCTTCAACGATGGTTTTTTATTTCTGAAGGACTTCATTTTTGCATTGATAGATTCCTTTGATTTGATTGATGAAAAGTTGTGAGTCACCATAGATGTCCAAGATTTGTACACCTAGAAAGGAATGATTTGGAGTCCCATAATGAGGGCTTCATATTCTGCCATGTTATTAGTACATTCAAATTTTAGCTTGAAATATAATGAATAAGAGTGTCCCAAGGTGGTATTATGACTATTCCTACACCTCCCTCTTGCCTACATTTGGACCTGTCGAAGAATAAGGTCATTTTAAGAGGGGCATTTTCTTGATTAAGAGTGTTGATTGATTTGTCAGGGAAGTGTTCACATGGTAATTTGATTAGATGAAGGGGAGATTCTACGTGAGATGATCATAATGACTTTCCCCTTAATGGATTTTTGAGAGATGAACTCAAGGTCAAATTCAATCATGAGCATGAGCCATCTAGTGATGCAATCATTGTGATATGGTTTGGAATGTATAGATTTTAATGGATTGAAATTTGACTACATATGTTTTGTGATTAAGTAAATAGTGATGAAGTTTAGAAGTTGTGAAGTACAAGAAATAACACACAACTTTCAACTTCAAAATAGAAAATTTTGTACTCATGAAGTGTGCGACTAATGTAATAGATGACATCTTGTTATTTATCTTGTTCGTCTTGATGTGTAAGCATGGCTCCCAAGGCATGGTTTGTTATGAGATATATAGATAGAAAGGCTCCCCTCACGTGGAGGTGTGAGCATGGGTGGTGATAGAAGGTATCATTTGAGGGCATCAAAGGCTTGTTGATAATTATCATCCCACTTAAAGTGGGTATATTTTCATAAAAGATGATGGAAGGGTTGAAAATGATATGATAATTGTGAGATGAAACAACAGATAGATTGAAGTTTTCCTTGAAGGCTATGAAGTTGCTTAAGATTATATGGTGGAGGCATTTTGATGATGGATTTGAATTTAGTGGGGTTGAAATTCAATTCCCTAATAAACACAATGAATCCAAGGAGTTTTCCTATGATAAATCCAAATACACACTTAGCGGGATTAAGACGAAGGAAGAAATATATAATAAGCATAAAGATCATGTCAAGAATAACTAGATGGTCTCTTAGTGTTTGGATTTACCTAAGAGATCGTCAACGTAGTCTTCCATGGTTTTGTGATGAGATCATGGAAGATGTAGGTCATAACATGTTGATAAGTAGCTCCTACATTTTTAGGCCAAAGGGCATTACTCTATAGCAGAAGGTTCCCCATGGGTGATAAAAGAGGTCTTGTGTTGATCCTCGGGTGTGATTAAGATTTGATTGTAACTAGAAAAACCATCCATAAGAGATATCATTTTGTGGCTCATACTAAAATCGACAAGTTAGTCGATGTTGGGAAGAGGAAAATCATCTTTGGGGTAGGTGAGGTTTAAGTCTCAAAAGTCCATGCAAATGCGTAGTTTTTTCCAGTGGCTTTAGTGATGGGTATGATATTAGAAACCCATTGTGGATAATCAATGGGTAATATGAAGTTGGATGAAAGAAGATGAAGTTATTCTTTTTGATTAGAAGTGCGATGCGAGGATGCATCCTACAAAGTTTCTACTTCACGTGTTTAGCATCCGATGGTAATGATATTGTGGATGATGATGTTTAGGTATACCTGCATGCATCATGTATAGGACCATGTGAAAGGTTTCATATGTTTAGATAGGAAAGTGGTGAATTATTGGAGTTCACGTGAGTCTAAGGCTTGGCCGATTTTGACAATGTGCGCTCTTGTGGTGTGTAAATGTTAATTTTGGTGGTTGATTCATTAAGGAGGGTGGATGTATCAGATGGAAGGGTCTTATGAAGATAATGATCTTCATCACCCATATAGGTTAGATGGCATCATCATCATGATAATGGAGGAATGTCGATGGTGGAGAATCTTCTTCTATCATGTGAGGTAAGATTAATGGGATGGATTCAATTTTTCTATTAACTTTGATAAGTTAATGGTCCAAGTGAAATGATATTGACTAAAAAATTTAGTGGGGATAGATATGGTGTCATCGTCATTGGAGGATGAGTCTAAAATGATGGTGACACTAGAATTTTGAGATTCAAATTTTGACCATGATGGTGGTGGTTTAGAAGGAGATACTTTGAATCCTAGGCCATGTTTTTCATAAGGTTCTTTCCAACCTTCAAAGAGTAAGTCATGTGGATCCTATTCATATATTCCTAGACCAAATCCTTTCCATGCACAATGGTAGAGGTATGTTTGGGAAAACTAGGGTTTTCCTAAGAATGAAAAGTTAGATGAGAAGGATTTGTGTGTGGTTGATTGTCAAGGTGGATGAAGGATCGATGATTCCTCATATACACTAAATGTGTTTGAAGGAATGGGGGGTGAAGGAAATGATGCTTCCTACATTAGGCTCATAAAGTGGTTTTTTTAGGCCTCCCATATGTTTTAGGTGTGGGAAGCATGTTAAGGGCTAGGAGGCAATACTCCCCAACGAAAGGTGTTACATGACATCATCGAAAGAGTCATCATTTGGTAGTTTAGATGTAGGGATCCAAAGAACTTGTGGAAGATTTGTTTGTAGATGTAGGATTTGTAGAGGAAGTAAGATGTCATTGGGTTTGTACATGTCATGTGGCAATATTTAAATGGATTTGGGTTGGCAGGGACCATGATGGTTTTACCTTCGTGTTCATATTTTAGACATCGATGTAGAGTGGATGGGACACAACACATTGTGTATATCCAAGGATGACCAAGCAACATGTTATACTAGAACTCTCCTTCTACTATAATAAAAGTTCGTGGAGGATTTTTGAACCTATTTTGATGGGTAAGATAATTGTGCCCAATGTAGGAATGAAAATATCATTGAACACACATAAAACGGGGTGATTGAGAGATAATGGTGTCGTAGTTGGATTTGTTTGAACACATGAGATGATATGATGTTTATGCTAGCGCCATTATCGATCATAACTCTTTTAACAAGAGTATCATTGATTTGGGTGGTGATGAAAAGGGAAGATCATGGTCTTTAGGTTGGAGTGATGGGATCTCAGATCATCAAATGCAATAATAGCCAACATCTTCAATGCACCAAAAAGGTTGGAAAAAGGTTAGAGTTCATCATAAGGAAATGAGATTGATTGGAGGGCTTTGATCATGGCTTGGCAATGTTGGGAGAGAATTTTAATGAGATCGTAAAGGGACATTTTAATGGATCTTAGTGTATCTATTTGAGAAAAATGTTTTGAATGGATGTTGTTGATTGATTCTAAGGGGTATGAAGTATGGAAACTTTAGCTTTAGATGATGATGGATTAGGTGACTCAGGAGGAGCCATGAAGATAGAGACTTTAGGCTTGTCTTGATTTTGGGCCTTCAAGTCAAGTGTGTGGGCTCTAGTGGTTATACGA
This sequence comes from Taxus wallichiana var. yunnanensis, assembly GCA_018340775.1. NCBI lineage: Eukaryota > Viridiplantae > Streptophyta > Pinopsida > Cupressales > Taxaceae > Taxus > Taxus wallichiana. The sequence goes on from CM031238.1 coordinate 46,989,284, forward strand.
AACAATGTCAATCTAAAAATGTGGTGGTTTACTAGAAGAGGGCACATTTTTCTCAAAGAGGATCTTAGATGATTCTTTGGATTATTCAATTTAGGAATACTAGGAGTAGGTGTGATGTGATTTTTTTGATTTGACACGATGGGTGATTGGATGATATTTATTGATTGGGAGGAGTCCTTTATTAGAAAGATTTGAATGATGACGTGAAGGGCTTTGCAATCTTTAGTGTAATGCCTATTATATGATGGTAAGCACAAAATACCTAGTAATTATACCAGGAAGGTTTCCATCCCTAAGGGTCATAGAGTTTGATAGGTGGTAATGTGATAGTTGATGATCAAACGAGTTGTTCAAGGGTTTAGTATAATACCCTATCAAAGCTTGTTGAGATGATGTCGAGGGGTAGGATTATGAGTTTCATTGGATGATTCAGAGGTATGAGACACATGACATGTATCTGAGGTGGTATGTCTAGATGTTGTTGTGGAGATTAGTTTGGATTATGTGATAATGACTTTAAGCTTAGAAGATGGATGTGGCCCCAAAATGGAGGGAAAAGGATTGTATTGGTTTGGTGATGGTCCTGTGAGAGTTATACTTTGTTAGTCAAGTAAGTGGTGGGTTTTAACATGGGATTGCTAGGATTCTTGATTTGGTGCATGATGGTGTGGTTATTGAAGGATATTTCTAAATTTCAATGACATGTTTCTTTTCTTGTGATGTCATGGAGTAGTATTAGATGTTTTTGTGGAAGTATATGTGATGGATTTTGAGGTTGAGGCCCAAATGGGCTTGAGGCTTGTGTGTAGTGATGTTGTTTGAGAGTTTGATTTCTTGGTTTGGGGTTTAGTCATAGAACCAATGATGTGTTTTGGCATGGGTAAGAGTTCATGGATGGTATTGATGATGTGATGAGATCCTATGACATTGGTTTGAGGTTGGTTTCTAGTTGGAGGATGATTTGGAAAAGGTTGTTTAAACACATCCAAATTTTGATTAGGAGGTGCATTTGGATTATCAAGCTGTAACTCACCTCGGTCAATGAGATCTTGAAGGACATTTATAAATGATCGACACCTTTCGATGTCATGTCCTCGGACTTGGTGATATTTACAATAATCATTTTCTCTATACCAAGAAGGTTTAGATGTGGAAATATTGATGGGTTGGATGGGAGGAAGGGTGATCATACAAATGGAAATGAAGTTTTCAAAGATGGAACTATATGATTCTCTTAGGGTATATATTTTCATTGAGGTTGAGACTTTTAGAATCTATTCAATTTTTTGATGCAATTTTTAAAACAACTGCATTTACGGAGCCTTTGGATTTGTTCATGCTAGAAGAATATTTGAAGGAGGGGTCAAGTTTGGGTTTCTTAGATCCGTAATTTTACCTTACCATCCTCGAGGGCTCGAGTTCCAATTTTGGGCCATGGTGAAGGCTTCATCAAAGGTTTGGAATGATTGATTTGTAATGTGGATGATATATGTTTAGTGCATGATCGAGTGAATAACTTGATTAGCTCAGTCTATGGAAGGGAGAATGAGAGTTGATTGATAATCCCTCACCATCTAGTGACAAAATCAGTGATAAAATCATCTTCAAATTGTTTGATAACATAGAGATCGGTGATGGAGATCTTATAGGCTATGTTAATAAATAAGTGTTCTAAAATAACTGTGTTAGTTGTGTGAAATGAGAAGAGGGAATGTTGGGGAATACTATTATACCGGTTGAGGAAGGCTAACCAATGACATGGGAAAGGTCCTCAACATCAAATATTGATCATGGGTGATGAGGTAACAAGGCATGATGAAATGCCTAGATGTGTTGTTGTGGATCCTCCTTACTATAAAATTTGATAAATTTAGGTAGTTCTCCAGTGAGGAGGATAGGATTTGAATGGTATGGATGGAATGATAGGTTCATTGTATATTTTTCATAAAAAAGAGTGCTCTTTGGTCCCATGGTAGTAGCTTCAAGGCTTGTGATTCTACTTATTAATGCATGTATGGGATCATTTTGAAGAGGTTGTTGGATATTTGAAGAGGATGGGTTGGATTGATGGTAGATATGGGGGTTAGATTGTTGATATATATGGTATGGTAATGACATATTTTGAGATGGGGAATGTTATAAAATGTTATGAGGTTGTTGGGAGACTAAAGGTTGTGAGGATGACTAAATATATTTATATGGATGGGAGATAGTGGTGAAAATGAAAGGTTATGATTGTGACGTGGATTTATGATGTGGTGGGATGTATCTTGGTAAGGGCATAACCATTGAGGGGATGGGATGAGAGAATAAAGAGTGTTGGTGATGGCACTCACGTTGATGGGTGGTAAGGATGTAGGTATGGATAATCATTAAATTTTGAATTGCGGATACATGTTGTTGTATGATGGGTTGTGTGATGATATATGATAGGAAACATTGTAGGAAGAGGTAGAGGAGAGATAATGAATGATAGGATCCAAGTGACAATGGAGTTTTGGGAACCCTATAGATTAATGGACAATGCAGAGGTCACAGATGCTTGTTGACTAACCAAAGGTGGTGTAGTGATGGCAGGATTTTGAATACCGAGGACTAATGAAGATGTGGAGGTGTAGGACAATGTTGGATAGTTGTATTTTTGATGATATGGTGTTAAGTTCAAAAATAACATGGGAGATGAAAAGTGACGACAAATGTACTTGAGTCACTAGAGGTAGGGGTAAGGAAAAATATGTTTGATAATGGGTTGATAGTTGGGATCATAAAGTTTGGTATAATCACAAGTGACACTATTAATGGGAAGACATTCTTCTATATAGGATAATGAAGGTGAATTGCACCTTTAGCAGTAGAAAGTAACTCTAAGGGAAATAGGATTGAAACCTAAAATTTTTGCAAACACAGGGTCACCACTTTGGAAGAACTCGGAGGGTTGAAACAAAGGAGCATTTGACATTTTGAAATTGAGTGTTTAGGGAATGCGGAGGTTCCAAATTTGTTTCTAAGGGTTGTTGTAGTGGATCATGTGTTTGGGATGTTTTGCATATGGGACTAGGTTGATTCTAAGGATTGCTGGAGTGAATCTTCCATATTTGAGAGGTTTTGAAAGTGAGCATGTAGTCTAGTCAAAACCATGGACTAATCAAACAATCAATGAAGATAGAAGGAAATGTGGTTATTTAAAAAAAACAAAAGTAACACACACAAAAGAAATTTCATATTATCTTGATTAGTTAAAAGAATGTGAAAAAGAAAATATGGTTAACGAAGGTACTATGGAAGAGGCTAGCTAAGGCTAGTTTTAAGTAAGTTTAAAGTTGAATTCCTCGATATACCCAAATGTATGTGAGGCCCATATCTATGTTGGTGTCAGTAAAATGCATGGTATTAAGGCCTACCCCCTCACTTCACCATCCCACAATGATAAGGGTTTTGGGTGCTTAGCTGATATACCGCCCACTAGATTGTTTATACTCGCCAGAACACCGAGTCGAATTCCCTCTTGGTGATGAAATCCAAGTAGTTCTTCCTAGAAGGGATTGTTTTGATGTAAATTTGATTTAAGTGTGATTTTCTTGTGTGAGGGAAGATCATGAATGCAATCAATTAACCCTAATTAATCTATGTGAACAAGTAGATATGAAAGTTTGTTTTAAGACCCAAAAGGAAAAGTGTTCATTTCGATGAAGATAGATAAAAAAAATGTAATGATGAAATAAATTTAAAGAAAAGAGACGTATTCGTGTTCACTTTTCGTTTTTAATTTTAATTTTTTAATTTACACATTTTTAAAGAAGCGAAGAGAAAGCACTCCAAGATGTAAGGTTAGATGATTTAAAAGAAACAAAAGATATGAAATCTAATGAAAAAGGGACTTGGGTCCCACTGGGTGTGCCAAATGTTTATGGTGATTTTTGGTTTGTCTATTATAATGAGAAACACAAAAAACTTCAAAGACAACAGGTTTAATGATACTTGCACCCATAATGTAATGTCGGGATGAATGGATGTGTAACAAACATGTGAGAATCCTCCTTCCAAAAATGGGAGAACCTACATGCAAAGACAACTAAACAAGATAGATATTAGATATAGGTTTGACAAGTTTCTCGAAAAGGCTGATCCTAGGAACCAATGAGATTCCTCGAAGGGTGTCAAATCGTCTTTGCAATTAAGTCGATGATGATAAGATGATAATTGAAAATATAAAGAAATGATTATAACTCCTAGGAATAAAGAGACCTTGTTCCACGTGATAGGTGGCCCAAGTGAGGGCCATAAATATCTCAAACTCTTGGAAGTAGTCAAACCATAACTGTTCAACAACATCTCACTCTTCTTGAATGATTTTGACTTGATCTTTTATGTCTTCGATTTTAGGTGTCAATGCGATGGCACAAAGGCTAAGTTCATGTGTGATGTCAAACTGCTCCTAAACGAAAAGGATGCCACACAATCGGAAGGTCGTAGATGCTTGGTAATGGGATGTGATTCACTTGACACTGTCATCTATAGGGAGACACATCTTTAAAATAGAATGATTAAATAGAAAAAGAGTGATAAAATGACTGAAAGCATGTATATGTAATTAAAATGATGAAATGACAAGTAATCATTAGCGATTCAAATAGAATCACCGCATTCAAATAAAATTGCTGGTGATTACTGATAAAAGATGAATTATTTAATAAAATGCAAATTGGATGAAAAATGATTAAGCAAAAGGTTGAGTTTGACTAATAGATGATGTTTAAAGGACTTGATAATGAAAATGACAGAAGATACTTACCTTTGACTATGTAAACAAGTGTATAAAGTTGAGGAAGCCTTACAAATATTTGTGGATGCTCCAAAGGCTGAATTGATGCGTTGAAAGTGTTTGGATGCTCGTAGTGGTGTCGTCTTGGTTTTGAATGCAACAAATCTTCACTAAGGATGAGTCGGGATGTATTTCAAAGAGGTTTTGTGATCTATTTATAATCGTTGGCGATTTTGTTAGAATCGTTGGCGATCTAAGAAAAGTGGAGAAACCCTCTTGGAAGTGGTTTCAACCACTTCCAAATAGGGTTTTTCAGGTTTTTATTCAATTGTAAATGGTTGGGGAGGTTTTGGTAGGTTAAGAGGTTGGGTGGTAAGGATAAAAATGGGTTTAGATAGGTTAAGGGTGGTTAGGGAGGTTTAGGATAGGTAAATAGGTTTTACGGTGGGGTAAAACATGATTTTACAAGGGGGTGGAGTGATGGTTTAGGGTAATGAGATAGGTTTAGGGATTTTTGAATGAGGGTGTGAGGGGTGTATCTAGGAAACAAGTGTCTACAAACACCACACTAAAAGACTCAAACTAGGTTCAAGTGTCTTGCTTCCTCCATTTCCAACCACTCAAAGGTCCTAGAGTTATATCTTGGAAAGAGCTAAGCACTCCAAATATAATCAAATGTCTTCAAGTGACAAAAGGGATAATCTAAGAATATGAAGCATGCCACATCACATTACTATCACATTGGATATATTATTTAGTTTATAGTTAGCCCACTATATTTGTGTCAAGAGACACAAGGGCACTAATAGGGGGCTAACTTAGGTGTGCATGCACACTTGCACTACTTGAGGTTTTATTTCTCGAGGGATGTATTGACAAAATTGGATTGGTTTGGCAAGGGATGATCTCCAATTCTCCTTTTAGTTATCTAATGCTTTCATGAAGTTTGTTGTAGGTATCTAGGGTTTCTATTTGTTACGAGTTATTATAATTGATGTTGACGTTGTGATGGTGATGTTGAAGTTAGACAAGTAGGTTATTATTATAGGTTATTAATGTTGATTAGGTGGTTCAAAATAATCATACTATAAAATACTTTAACTTGTTCTTAATTAACTACTTTTTGAAGACAATGGAAAACAACAATAATTGGAAAATACACAAAATGACTTGCAAAACCTCCATGTAGCCTTCCAATGCAACCTCGAGTAAGGTTGTGTGAAGCTTTAGAGCTTGTGTAACCTTGTAGAAGACTGATTGTGGGTGCTCTTAAATGACCTCCAAACGTGGATTGACCAATGCTACGAACACATTTTGAAAGCTTCCAATATGCGATATTGGAAGGTAAATTAACAAAGTTTTGTGTTGTAAATCCAAGAGGATTTGTAAGAATGTAAGCTTGCGTTTTATAGAGGCTGAGTTGGTTGAAATTTGGTTGGAAGTATTTGAATGCACATGCTATTTTTAGCACTTGAGGAAGTTGCAAATAGTTTTGAGAAGGTAAATACCATTTAGGTGCGGTAAAAATGACTTTAGTTGGAAAAATTTACATCTTGAAAGGTGGTTGTATGTGCATTGAATTACCCCACCTTTCTAGGATTTTAGAAGTGCAATTGACTAGACTAGTGAAGTGGAATCCATGTGGAGTTGATTGGGGCGAGGAAGTGGAGTCAAGTGGCTATTGACTAAGAATCTAAGTGGCAATTGACTAGGATGTGCACATTAATTAATTAATCATTTAATTAATAAATAATAATTAACTAACTAAAGGGGTACTAAGGAATAATTTAATTAATCCAAAGGGTGCAATGTGTATGATTAATCAATTTAATTAATCAATCATGAAAGGGGTGAATAACAATGTTGGTCTCAGTAAATCTACACCCCCTATTTGGTTGACAACAAATTTTCCCTCAAAAGGTATGGGGGAAAGATCTTGGAAAGATGGTAGACCGGATTGGTGTCTCATTTTGGGATCAACCCTTGGGATGGTTGAGGGGCACAAACAAAGGAGATGGCATTTTTGCTACTTTTGGTCCTACCTTGACCAAAGGTGAGAGGACATGAGGCGTAACCTAAAAATGCAAAGGGGAGATGGAATATTTTTTCCCGAATTTATTCTCAAAATGGCAGGTCAATTTTATATAAACATGGCCAATGGACACAACGCTCACTCTCACGAGTTTTCACAAGATATGTTGTGCATGTTTACTTTTCCAAACACAAAGTTACTTAAGACAATTAAGTTTAATTTATCTTACATTCCATTAGTAATGAAATTAAGGATAAGATATACCATTAGTGATGGTTAGAGCAATAAGTAGTGAAACAAAAAAATGGGTTTAATAATGGGGGATGGGGTCAATCTTGGTAATTATGAATTCAAAGAGGGGGAATTATAAGCAGAGTAGTTCATTGTAACTTAAATTTAACACTTAGTATCCTAATCATCATGGAGAGTGCATTAAAATTGGATCAAGTAGTGATGATCTCAACTAAGAACTATTTGCATTCATTGAAGCTCAATAGATGAAAAGGATTCACATAATCTCTAAAATACCTAACACAAGAACTCGTGTAAGAATTCTAATAAAGTGTTTACTTGCTTCATCCTTCATATGCCTAAGATACACTCAAAGGATTACAAAGATCTACAAGTAAAAATGTTTATGACCGGATTTTATAATCCAATCCAATATTACAGAGGGAAATATCAAAACACAATATCAAACTTAATGACAAAAGCACAAAAATAAATGATAGATTTAGTGTATGACAAAGAGAAACAATAAACACAATATTGTAGAAGAAAAATATTACTCATTAATGGAAAATATTAAACACGTAACCCAAAAGATAAAATTTAAACTCAAAGTAAACATAATTTATTCAGTTCTTGCTTTTCTTAACAAAGGAACATCGAATGAATTCTCTAAAATTTTATCAATGGTTGTACACTTGCAACCACCTTAACATAGAAGCTTGGGAAACGAGATCATATGCATTTCACGATTGAAACATATAGTATTCACAATTATATCTCTAACCTTTTTAGAATTTGAAATACTAAGCCCCTTTGATATGAATACCAAAATTAACTCATCTAATTATGAGGAAAAGCATAGTATTTATACAATTCAATGTCCTTTTTCAACTTTATTTCCCACCAAAAACTTCAACAAACCATCGAAGAAAGACGTGGAAAACCAACTCCAGTGTTGGAAAATATCTTGCAACTGTAAAGATACCTTTTTTATTCCTTAATTTGATTCTTCTTTTAGATGTTGACATGGATGTATGCGGGATTTTGAATTTTATTGTTTAAACCTTTTTGCCCTATCTATGTTACACCATCATTCATGTGCCCGATCCACAAACCATCTATTTGCTCATGCCATTATCTTAACTAATTTGACACCTTCCCTTTTGGGGAATATACTTTGGGAAATGGATAATCATTGATAATCCCTCGTATTTGACACCTCCTCTATGCAAATTTCCTCTTCAAGCTGAAAATCACCTTTTGAAAGATATCAATCCATTTTCCCTTTCTCCAACCCCATGTGAGTATTCATAATTGATTTTGCATTCATTCCTGAAATGATACCTCACACAATCACTCCAAAACTTCATCCTCTTATAAATTCTTATTTTTCTCTCATAAAGATCACATCTTCCTTCAAGCATTCTGAGTGAAAAGAAATTTGTGTTCATCCTTCTCAAGCAATGGCAGATGTGGAATTAGGAACCAGTTTGAAGGAACTTTCTTCAGAGACTTTGCACTCAATTTTTGACCTTTTTGGCCCGGATGAGGCTTTCATGAGAATTTTGTTTGAGATTGAAGATCAGGTGAAGACTGATGGACCGTTAACATCTCGTGCGATCCGTGTAGCATTGATACAAAGGATTTCCAAGATGACTCCTTTCTTTTCTATTTTTCAGGTTTTGTGTTCTCACTTACTTCATGCAAAGGATAAAAAAATCATGAGTTCTTGAAGAAGTTTTGGCTCTTTGCTATCGGCATGCCATTAATAAGAACATCATTGACATATCTCCATTATTCTTCAATGAGGAATTGGCGGAGAAAGAGATTCTTACCGATGCCTATGGAGAATCAGTTGATGATCCTATAGAAGATATATAATCAATTTTCTACAAAATAGCCATGATGGAGAAAATACTTTATCATCTTGAGAAATAACTTGCAAAATCCTTCTCTGGGAATGCCCTTGAAGTGCTTCCGCCTTCCTTGAAGATACGTAAATAGGGCGTACCTAATCCAGCATGTGCAAGCCAACCAATTTTGGTGGATGAACCTGAATCTGTCCTTGTGGTATCAACCGATATCCCCAGGTCATATTTAACTTCAAAAGATGTAACTCGGTGGGGTACTAAGGCCTACTTAAAAGGTGGGTCTAACCTTCTTGAATGGGTCTCCTATTATAGGAGAAAATTGGAATTGATCAAAATATTAGAAGGTCCCAAGGAAAACATTACAAAACTCATGGAAATGGGCATGTCTTGTGACTTTGCAAGAGATATCCAATATGTTTATGGGGCTCCAAGACCGCAAAGAATTTGAGTTTAGGAAGAAGTTGCTTGAATAGGATTCTTGCCTTTGTAGAGGAATGTGTAACCATCAATTGACAATGTACCTCTTTTGTAATAACCTTCCCTTTTTGTATATGCATACTATAAGTTATGTGAATTTCAAGGGTTAAGGCCCCTATAAAATCCCCATTTTGTTTTTAGTACATACATATGCTTCTCTTTATTTCATTTGTTAACAATTAATTCTTATAACTAAATTTACCTTTAGATAGTGATTCTATAAAATATGAATTTTATTAAGAATCTAAGAAGTACAACAATGCAATAATTGAGATATACTGAAATGTAAATGCTAAATAATAAAATGAAATGAAATGAAAGGGTAAAGGTACTTACATGATTTGGAATTACCTCATAGTGATCTAGGATTGAGCAGAGAGATGAAATAATGGAACAAGATGTCGCAACAAACCTTAGAAGATGGCAGCAGAGGCGGATCAAACTAGTCCAGGATGCCTAGGGCACTCTGATCCAGAATATGGGTTCCTTGGTTAGTGGAGTAGCTCCGAATACGAGTCCAGTATAGTCATTAAGCCTTCAAAGTACTTCACCTTTGGTCGGATTGGTGTCACACTTGGTTTGTTGGTGTCATTGTAGATCTCTAATGAATAATCACCTACAAGACCCATACAAAAGCATCAAAACCCTAAAAAGAAAGATGAAAATAAATGGGTCAGATTGTCCTCAACTTGAAACTGGATGGAATTATGAATAAACACTGCACTACATCTCAGAACCGATGTAGTTCTATGTGCTTATGTGTGAAATAATGTGCCTAGGGTGCCCTAATGCTAATGACGCCAAAGTAGCGGGCAATAGCTAGATACAATGCAAAATGGTGGATGGAATAAAATATACTCCCCTTCCTATGTAGTGTGTGATGTAGAATAATGCCCAAATACAGTCCCTTTCTCTATGTAGCTAGCTAGCCCTTAGTAGAAATAGTCCTCCCTTAAGATAGTGTGTATGTTGTGTTCATATAGGGATCTCTTGCTCAAATTTCTCCACTAATGACCCAACATGATGACTAGTACCTAGGGAGATGGGAGGAAAAAATATAAAGATTGAATTCAAATGTCTAAATTAAAACCAAGTGTGATGGGGACCAAGGCACCTAGGAATTAGGACCAGGGTGCACTAATCCCTATCTAGGTGCCCTAATCAAAGACTTGAGATGATAATTGAGTGAACTAAGATAGATAGGAGTCCTAAAACCTGAATGGTACTGTTCGAGTAAGTGACGAATGTGTAAGAAAAACAACAAGGACCAACAAGACTGATGACTAGAAAATAGGATGGGTCATCAGTGAATACTTTTCTTACACAAGATCCATACATAAAACAACATACTTGGCGGTATAATAATAGTAGTAAGTGCGTGATTTTGTGACTACATTTTCCCCACTTTATGTTGGTGAGTGAAAGCTCGGTAACATAAAGTAGTTAGAGATGCGTATCCGAGGGAAATGCGAGAAGCCCATGCTATAGTAGAACGCATACAGATGTGGTAGAAAAGCATGCCCAATGCAAACATATGGCAAGATGAACTATGGATCATCGTGTTGATCCATGCAACATAACGAGAGATGAAAAACCATGATGAAGTGCACTAGATGAAAGTGATGATTGTAATGTTGAATGATTGATGATTTCAAATCTTGTATGATGACGATACTATGGAGTAGGGAGTGATCAGTTCCCAAACTAATTATGTGTGTTTGAAAAACTAGAGAATTTGGGCGTCTTGCCATCAGAGGAAGAGTGTAGGGAGAATGGTACGTTATTCTCCAACCTTTAACTACATCCTCAAGATCTAGCCACTGCAGATGGACTCAGATCAAATTTTTAGTAGTTTTGGATCTAATTTTTTTTATCAAACATGTTGACCCATATAGGAGCAATATAGAAAAGGAAATGATTTCTCCTTTTCCCCACTCCAAGGGTGTCGCTGCAATGTGAGATGGATTCCAAGTTAGGTCATTTGCAAGAAAACATGAAATGTATGATGGCTTCTAAGTTAGGTCATCTCGAAAGAAATGAGAAAAAATGTATAACAACTTCCTAATTTAGGTCATCCGGGAAAATAAAATGTAACTCCCAAGTTAGGTCATCTCAGGGAGGCCCAATATGTTGTATTGTGTATTGAATGGTATGATTTCGATTGTTAGAAATTTGAACGTATTTGATTGGTTGATTGATTGATTTGTTTACTCATAGAGAGATTTTACACTTGTTTCCCTAGGTTAGGTCATTAGGGGAATCGGTAGAAAATGATGAAACATCTCATGGTGTATTAGTAAATGTTTGAAAATGACCAATTATAATTATTGATTGATTGCATAGTGGAGTAATGGGAATTATATGATGACCCCAATTATATGCCCCCATTTTGGTGAAAGGGGAAGTGATAATGAGAATGAATGCTTGAGCCGAAAGTAAGCCTAGTAATAGATAATGTAGAACAGATATAAAAAAATGTGTGTATATCGAGTGAAGGACAACATCATGGAGAAACAATGTGTGTCATGTGTATGATACGATAGTCGGTGAAATTTTCAAGAGCATGGCGTGAACGAGATAGAAATTGGAGTAGAATACTCAAATTATTTGCAAAATCATGTGACATGTATTGGTTGAGTGGTGAATGTAAATTATGACCATAAGTAAAGCGAATAATGGAAAGTAGCTATAAATAGTAAAGTGAGAAGGTAATTAGTCAGCTCATTTGTCTTTTGCATGAGGGTGAGAGTGAGATCTAAGTGTGTAAGGATGTTGCAGGTGAGATTAGCATGAACTAGCCATTTCGAGATAGTAGCGATTGTCATAGCATTGCGTACGACAATAAAATTGGTAAGTGTGAAATTTTTCAAAAAATTCATGTGTAGTAGTCATTTTAAGAAATTTTTTATGAAATTTGGAATTTTAATTTTCTCGGTGTTTTAGACCTAGACAAGAGTGGTGAAGGCATTAGTGACCTTCAAACAAAATGCCTAGTCCTCGGCATTGGTGTCCTACTCCCAGTGCCCTAGTCTTGCTTTTGGGCGCCCCATTCCATAAAGTGTATAGTCAATCCTGAGTGGTGTAAATGTGATTTTTGCTTATGCAGTAATGTCGTAAATGTTTATGTTTACTTATCTATAGTTTCTAATGCAATGTTTGGTGTTGTGTAGAGGGATATCCATTTGAGGGAGTTCCACGGTGGTCAACATTTGAGTAATTTGCTTGGGTTAGGTTTATTGGATGATGATTGGGAGGTTATGGACGGTGTCGGCCTACAACACATAGCTAGGATGGGGATGTGCCCCATAATATACCTATGTTGGTTACTCCAGTGAGAGATGATGTGCGGATACTTATACGTTTTGGTTACCTATAGGGGAGATGATAATCACACTAGAGGATGTATATCGCATACTGTGATTACCGGTTGTCAAGGAGAGGGTACACGTCATGGCTATGGAGAACATGGAGAGACAGATGTGGGCCGCTAGGTGGTATTTTGGGGACTCGAGTGCCTTCCAAGGCCCATATTAGTTTGGATGCAATTTTGAGGTCAAGGGTTTCGCGCTTGCGGAATTTTATAGCTGTGGTTATTACATCATTGATTGCAGTGGAGGGAGGTGGTGTGGGCATTTTATATAAGATGCACAATATTTTCTTGCATATAGAAGAGGAGGGTACTAGGTATGCATGGGCACGGTGTGTGTTGTCCTACCTATATGGAGTTCTCTACATATTTACACATGATGAACATGGAGGTGAAATTAGGGCTGACTACTTTGTTACATGTATGGGCCTATGAGCATATAATAGTATTGAGGCTAGTTGGTGGTCCGCGAGCAGAGTGGGCTAGGCCAAACATATTTGTTGGGAGATGGGTTAGAGTACGTGGGTGGAGGATGGATACTAATACTTATAGAGCCTTGATAGATCAAATGGGCCCAGGCAAGTGATATGGAGGCCATACCGAGATTATGGAGGATGGCTAGAGGATGTTGTAGAGTTACAATGCATACAAAGGACTATGTGGTTAGAGGATCGGTTTCTAGGTGTGACCGAGTTATTTCAGGTGGAGTAGATATCTCGAAAGTTTACTATAGCTCAAGATGTACCCCAAGATCCATATGCGTGTTTATAATCCATTAGAGCACCTAAGAGGGCTAGTGCTAGACTAGGACCCACAAGATAGTAGCTAGTATCTCCCGGGCCGGACAAGGCTGATGTAGCCATATAATCGATTGATGCGAGATGATGCATACGGGTGCATGGAGGCATACTATGCATGGTGGAAAACACATCGATGGGTGTTATTGTTTCCATTGGTTACGGATGCAAGTGGGATTAGCATAGGGAGGCAGAGTGGAGGGGAAAGCACATGCCCTTGACGATGTAGTAATGGTGATAGAAGAGCATGAGTATCTAGATATATGATTGGTTATTTACTTATGTGATGGTTATGGTTTTATGTATGATGGAAAAGTGACATGCGAGCATAGGAATCTACAAGTAACTCTTCCTCGTACCCGACCTCCCGAGGTCGTGCCGAGATAGCCGGTGGTTTGAAATGCGGGTGACTTAGATGAAGTCACAGTCGAGATTATGGTCAGTTTTCTACGATAGAAAAGCTACAAGCGAGGATGAGAATCGGCAAGAAACTTTCCTAAAGCTAACTATGGGAGGATCAGTGACTAAGATCTGGTAGTGTGATCTCCTGATAGCTGGAACGAGAAAGGGGAGATTTAGAGGCTATGAATGGGTAGCATAAATTCCCTATGGTTTATCCTACTAACTAGAATTTAAGTGTTTAATCTAGTTTTGAAGTCTCCGAATTAACTTAAACTGAAAATAATAATTTATACTACTGCTGAAAAGGAAACTACTCTAAAAAATATACGATTGAAATTTTATAATTACGAACAACAATTAAACTACTTTTATACTAAAACTAAACAAGCGAGATAATCCGGTGTGGTTATTCACCTGTGCAGATGTGTGAATCTAGATAAAAGATAGCTAATTAACTTAATTGAAAACCTTCAATCCTACCTCAGAAGTGAGGAAAAAATCATGGTTTCTCAGAAACTATCCTTCCCCACAACTTCCTTGGCAATATCAAGAGTGAGCTTTGACTGAAATGAAATAATTTACTACTCTATTTGATATGTTGTAACTAGAACTTTGATAGCTCAAACTTGGAATTTATAGAATAGTGGTAAATCTAGTTGTGTGTGATTTCGTCCCCTCAGTGTGATCTCCTCATTCCTTCGTGTCCTTGTGAATCTAGAAAAGCATGTATATGATGGTATCAATAGAAGATGGTATTCAAACAATGGCAGCTTTGGACATAGACCGAATACAATGCGAGTAGGAGAGGGATAGCGCAAGTGAACAGAGCTTGACTATGCAATTCCTAGTGGGATTTATCATAGAATACAATGCAAATGTATCGAGATATTTAGAATCTATCCTTGTGACAAAAAAACGTGCAACTTTAATGGATTCTAGTCTAGAAATGAAACTATTCTATGCTAAACTGATTGTATGGAGCAGCAATAGAACAAGATTGAAACAAGAAGATTGAATGACTTCTAAACGATAAAGGAAAACTAATAACTGATGTAAAACATGAAGCTAGAAGAATTCTAAGCAAGAAATTCAAAGACTGAATAAGAGAATTGGGAAGGTGAGGGACCATTTGCTTGAAAACAAGTGGCTATTTATAACCAATGCATTTACTAGAGGTAACTCCATTTGAACTCTTTTACTATAAACAAAGGAAAAAACTATTACTAGGGAACCAAAAACATTAATGTAAGCCAAATTGGTTGAAGAAAGCTAGTAAAATTGATGATTTACATTTGACGCGATCGTTGGAAGAATAAGGAAAATGCGTATGGGCCGCCGCCTATGCGGGGCGGCGGTTATGGGACCACCGCCCTGTCTTGGGTGGTGGTCATGGGACCGCTGCCCAAGTAGGGCAGCGGTTTCATCACTGAAGCCTAAAATGTAAGAAAACAGGGGGCAAAGGGTAAAAACAAAGCATGCGAGAGGCTAAGCGGGGCATGTGGGATACAAGTGTATACTTGGCGAGCTTTTCTGGATTCTAAACACCTTGCAAGGAGACCTGTATCATCATTGGGGCATGTGTAACATCGTTCTGGTGGTGTAATACCCTACAATTTTGGGTACGTACATATTGCCCCCTCGGAGAAGCGTCTTAGCCATGAAGAGGCATAAAATGGTGGATTTGAGTATGGCGGTCCCGAAATGGGGAGTTAGGAGGTATACCTGACACGCCTGTGTGCTGGAAAGTCACCATCCAAGATCTCGCTACTTGTAAAAATGAAAAAGGGGACTCAAGTGCAGATAGATAAAATAAATTGAAAAATAAGGCTAAATTGACATGAAAAGAGGACTTACCATCTACGCGGGGTTTAGAACTTACCTTCGTCGACACTTCAACCCTGTAAAATACATTCAAAATAAATTTTAGAAAGCTATATATATAAAACAAAGTCATTTTACTATTCATTTGCGTGGATTGATTTGATAGTTTTTGAGCTCTAGGACCCACGGTGACGGTTTTCGACAAGAGTATAGTCAAAATGTTCATGGTGAGATAGCGATCATGCCTCCGAGAGCGGAACATCGACCCACAAAGTCTCAGGTTAGTTCTTCTCGATTTATTATTTTTAAACCTAAAATGTGGAAATGATGAAATCTTTGTCTCGGGGGTCATTTTTGAAAATATTAGTTTTAAACGTGTCTCTAGGGGGGGCACCCATAGGGTAGGTTTCTTTTTAGTTAAAATGGTGTATTTATTTGTTTTGGGCATTTTTTAGGGTATACGACCCGTTTGTATTTGCGGGACAGGACCGCCGCCCTGTGCAGGGTGGCGATTGCAGACCGCCACCTTAGAAAGCGTGATTCACGGAACCACCACTCTACACATGGCGGTGGTCTATGACAGAAAGCTAAAACAATGCTTTACCTTATTTATTTTTGCATTTTTGCACTTTCACATGTTTTTAATAGTTTTTCCAATTGGATTTCAGTACTAACTTACTCCTTTTTTGTGTTTTTGGGTGTATGCAGAAGGAGGAGTACATTAGATGGAGCCAGGAGAGGGAGTGTGATTGGCTCCCAACAGTATTAGAGGCACTTTCTCAGCAGAGCAAGATACCCTTCAGAGGGCTGGCATTTGGAGGATTGCACAGGTCCCTCACGTTGCACCTGCTAGTCACATTCTATGTGACTTATTTTCATACTGGGATGCGGATCGAAACACCTTCCGATTGCCAGGAGTTAGGGGAGTGGTCCATCACCCCGAAGGATGTTTACCATATACTAGGGGTTCCGATCCTTGGGCAACAAGCTGTCTCTTAAGACAACAATTTTGAGATCCTAGGTGGTTCAGTGGGCCACCTACATGGGGGATGCAAACAGATCGATGGGATCGAAAGAAGGGAGTGAGGATCCGCTCCATTATTGAGTCGACATTCATGTGCTCCACAAGGCCATCATGGGCATCCTTACATCGAGACCGATTGGGGACTAGGAGGAGACACTCTCTTATATTGTTGGGCCCCCCATTATCACATGATTAATGGCCATGGACATGTCTATGCTTAGGAGCAGACATCCTTGGGACTATCTACCATGATTTATACAGGTAGTCGATTACAGGACAATCACCGAGCCATCCGAATCTTGTCATGAGTTAGGTGTATGAGCATATCACCCCATATGGGAGAGGTGTAGAGGTAGAGGATCTCGGGGCCGTCAGGGTAGTGAGGTGGATAAGGATGACAATTCTTAGAGCACCCCACCAGCCAGTGGCCTCTTTGACCACTACAGATATGGAGGCCACCCCTTATCAGGCCATGGCAGGGCTATGGGGAGAGGAGACCATTACATTGATTGCTTGTCAGACTACCACCGGTAGTAGATAGGGTGGGGAAGCTATAGATCCACCCCTTTAATAGAGTACCACAACAGTTCGGCCTCCCTATATTGACATGTTTCCTCTAGTGGGGCCAGTGTATAGATCTATTCGTGAGGCTCGGGGAGGTCCTAGAGGCCGGGGTTGGACTATTGTTACTCCCGGTGTTCCTATTGTGGCTAGGAGGGTGGTACGTGCATGAGGAGAGCCGGTGCTCCTCTCGGCACCCTTACTGGATTGTGGCCATCCCACCCATAGCAGTGATGAGCCCATTGACATGGACTCCAAGTCTGAGGAGTTCACTGGGGGAGAGACCGAGGAGGAGACAGAGGAGATGGAGATCAGTGAGATGGGTGGGGAGATGATAGTGATCCCAAGTGGCATGACACTTAGGAGATCCTACGGCCGAGAGGGTGGAGCGGAGCGCAGAGAGGGTGACTCTGGTCTCAAAGGAGTTTCTCTCTCAGGACTTAGGTGGAGATGGCAAGTCCATTGCAGGCCATCACATTGCCCTAGATGTGGGAGAGGGACACCAGTTAGTGGCGGCATTAAGTGGCAGGCGCGGATCCTAGAGATCCTTCTTGGAGGCTTGGAAATCCGAGTGAGTTATCACTCTTCTCTTGACATTTGTTTTAGTTAGAATTGTCTTAGTCGTTATTTCTTTTGTTTTGTTTACTCTTGGTTTTATCTTTGATCGTTTTCTAACTTGTTTTCTCCTTTACTTACAAATGACTGCTGATGAGTGGCGAGACTTGATTCACTGAGTATGCATTGATACCTTGCTTCTCCCCTCGGAGAAGACTCGTGTTGAGCTTTTCATGGACGTGGGGGAGCCTTCAACATCCGGTAGGAATACGATGTTTTTACTTCCATCATCGGCATGCGGCAAAGATCATGACTTCTCTCTGCAGAGGTAGCTAGATATAGGACGATCGAGTGCTTGATGAGGAGGATTCATTCTCATAGTGAGATGACAACTCGGCCGCGACCACAAGCCCTCGGTGCATTGAGCACTAGCATAGCCGGAGTCCTAGACGTGGTCGTGCGCCTTCTGAGGGATCCCATAGGGATTGAGAGGCCACTTTTGTAGTATTTTGTCAGATATTTGTATGAGTGCTTTTGTACTTTTTGGGCTCATTGAGTGTTTTGACCATGCCTAGTGCATGATGGCATTGTATATGAAACTTGATTTATATATATATATATATATATATATATATATATATATATATTTATATATATATATATATATATATATATATGTATCTCTTTTTGGATCTAGACTCTTGGTGCCTAGAATTTTGTGACTTGTTTCCACATGTGTACTTAGATGTTTTTAGAATATTTGTTTTTCATGCTTTTCTAATGTATGCAATGGATAACAAATGATAGTAAATAGAATGTTTTACTTTGTATGTTTTTGTAATGCTGATATGAGATGATACAAACATATGGTAGTACTTGAACTTTTGAACTCTTTGGGAAATATTTGTAATTTCTTCTTATGTTGGCAAAACGTGATGAATGCATAGTGATAAAGAGATGAACTTGCCCCAATCCCAATTCCACACAACTAGTAAGATGTGAGGGTTCAACACCAAGAGTTAGGAAGGGCACAAGTTATATGAGTTTGACTGATGAGAGACAAACAAACCAGTAACAAAACCAAACTTAGACCTACACACCTACCCTACTTAGAACTACCACCAAGCTTAGAAGGCCACTTACTTTCCAGTTTATCTAGACTTAGATTCATAAATGGCAACTTGGTTGACAAAATCTGGTTTTGAGGATTTGATCTCTTTGGAATTTGGATATTTGGATATTTGTTTTCTCTTAATAGAATTTGATTTGTGCTTTAGCATACCAAGATTTGTTAATTTGTGTGACTGGACCCCACACCCTACCTCATGCCACTAGTAAGAAGCATGGGTTTGTCACCAAAGGCAAGATATAGGCGAGTAAGGGCACTCCTTTCCTTTCCCAACCTCACACCACCAGTAAGAGATGTGGGCTTATTACCGAAGGTTGATGGGGCAAAGAAGTGTGTAAAATAAAATATTTTGCTTACTTGGTGCTTTTGATTTCATTTGATTTTGACATTTTTATCTATGACTTTGGGATATCCTTTCGTTTAAAGAGATTTAAGAGGGATAGATGTGACACCAAGAAGCTTCTAGAACAGACCGTAGGCAAGGACAACTTCACCTAGTAGAAAGAAAGAGCAAATCCAAGTATGCAGGCCTTTGTATGGTTTTTTTCAATACTTGTCTGTCGAACTTGATGAAAAGATTTGAAAAATAGTTGATGATGTTTGAAGAGATGTGTTTTGAATGCTTTTGCCAATAATTTCAGAAATTTGTAATAGATTTCTTAAGAGTAAGCTCCTGGACTACCATTTTTACTGAAATGAGTGGAAAGAATGAAAAAACTAAATGACTAATGTAATGTAGGTAGCTATAATGTACAAGTGGTGATTTTGATGTTTTATGCGTAAAATCGTTTAAGATGCAAGGAATTGACATTTTCACTGAATTCCTCACCTTCTAGTGTGCACAAAAGATACACACCATTTCTGTAGTCCTTCATGACTCGGTATGGGCCCAACCACTTGGGCCGGAACTTCCTTCCTTCGCTAGTTTTCTTATCGATACGGCTATCTAGTCTTAGAACTAGATCTCCCTCGTATATTTCTCGCTCATAGAATTTTTTTTTCTATTACCGCACATCCGGTTGGCATAGGCTCCGTGCCTTTGTTAAGTGTTTAGCTGACCTCATCAAGGATTTCCTAGTTGAGAGAGGCGTGACTCCTATAAGCTTCTTCATCCGAATCCCTTGTAATGAGATGCGGAGATCGGTGTTTCAACCTCAAGTGGGAGAATCGCTTGCTTACTCCGAACACCAACAAGAAAGGGGTTGATCTGTTTGTGTTCTTATTACGGTTCATGGGACCACAAGGCCGGATATAGTTTTAAATGCCAATATCGCTTATTCTCCTCGACCGTTCGAGGAGAATAAATTTTAATGTTTTGTTTGTCGCTTCGGCCTGCCCATTGGCTTGAGGGTAGTAAAGAGAGGCCGTGTGATGGTTTATCTTGAACTTGCTACATAACTCATGGACTTCATCATTTTTAAAGGACGTGCCATTATCTGAGATAATGACTTGTGGAACACCATACCTGCGGATAATTTGGTTCAAAATGAATTTGGCAATTACCGAACCTGGTACTATGGTGAGAGGCATGGCCTCCACCCATTTGGTAAAATATTCTGTGGCTGTAATTATAAAATTATGGCCATCGATTGATGAGGGAGAGAATTTCCCTATCAAGTCTAGACCCCACATGGAGAAGGGCCACGGGTCGCTTATTGGGTCATGCGAGGATTGTCTTTGGCATGTGAATCTCGTGAGAGAATTCTTGGCATTTGTGGCACTTACGTACAAATTCCACTATGTCATGCTCAAGAGTGGGCCAAAAATAGCCCATCCGATGTATTTTGCGAGTGGTGGCGTGACCACCGAAGTGGCCTCCACATATCCCACTGTGGGATTCATGAAGAATCTTCTTGGATTCTTCTATGTCGACACATCTTAGAAGCATGCCGTCGAAGGCTTTACGATAGAGTACATGTTCTAAGACAACATATTTAGCAGTAATAATGCATAACCGCCTTCTTTGTTGTGATGTGGCACCTTCGTGTATGTATGTTTCATGATAAAATTGATGATATCAAAGTACCAGGGGACATGTAGAGATGAGAGGCCTGGTTTGAAAAGTATACACACTCATCGGAAAGTCTAGAATTACCAGATTTCCATCATCTAGTGGATTGTCAGCTAAGCAATCTGCAATGATTTTTCCTTTAACGGAATTTTGGTTTACAAATGTTAATTCGAATTCACCCATTAAGGTTATGAAATGTCCAACCTTTTTAGATAAAGATCCTTGCGTGAGAAACGTTCGTAAATGATCTGTCTTTACAATGACCCTCGTTTCTTGGTTTAACATGTAATGTCTTAAACATTTTGTTGTAAAGACTATGGCAAGGCATTCTCTCTCTACCTGTGTGTAACGTGTTTCATAATCAAGCAACGTTTGGCTAATGAAATAGACCGCACGTTCCTCGTTTATCATTGTCTTCTTGAGCCAACATGCAGGCAGCCAACGAGACATGAGTGGCTCGTGAGTATAGGATCAAAGGGCGGTCTGGTTTGGGAGGCATTAGCATGGGTGGAGATAACAAGAAGCATTTAACTACTTCAAGTCCTCATTGCATTCTTCAGTCCAATTAATGCTATAATCTTTCTTTAATAGATTGTTGATTGGATGAATGGCAAAACTTAAATCCGGGATGAACCTTCGGATTGCACCGAGTTTCCCAAGAAATGACCTGATTCTAGACTCATTCGATGGTGGGATCATTTTGAGAATAACCCGTATTTTGGCTGGATCAACATCAATCCCTTGTGAAGATATAATGTAGCCCAGAAGTTTTCCTCCTATCACACCAAACACGCACTTCTCTGGGTTTAATGTGATGCCATATTCAATTAATCGTGAGAGGATGATAGGAGCACTTTTAGATGATCACAGTGTTTCTTGGCCTTGGCCAACAAGTCATCCACATAGGATTCCACAATTTTATGGATAAGATCGTGGAATATATATGTCATTGCCCGCTGATATGTAGCGCCGGCATTCTTAAGACCAAATGGCATGAAAACGTAGCAATAAGTTCCCTAGGGAGTTATGAATGTAGTTTTGGCTTGATCCTATTTAGATATTTTAATCTGATTATACCCTGAGAACCCATCCATGAGGGACAATAGTTCAAATCCAGTTATTGCATCAACGATAACGTTAATGGATGGTAATGGGAAGTCATCCTTGGGACAAGCTTTGTTAATATCCCGAAAGTCTATGCAAATGCATATCTTCCCATTCTTTTTGAGAACAAGGACGATATTAGATACCCATTGTGAATAGTCAACGGGCTTGATGAATCCCACTTGGAGAAGTTTTATTACTTCCTCTTTTACCATGAGAGCCACTTTGGCTTCATTGGTCTTGACTTCTTTTTAATTGGTTTTGCATCCGGTTTAGTGACGAGATTATGTATCTGTGAAATGTGGTGCGATGCCTACCATTTATTTATAGTTAAATACAAAAGCCTTTTGATGTTCTTTGAGGATTTGGGTGTGTATTTCTATCTCCTCCAAAGTTAACGAGGATCCCAACTTCAAAATATTTGGTTCTTCCTCCATTCCAATGTTTATTTCAATGGTTTTTTCTATTAAAGAAGCGTTACCTTCTTCAAATTCAGGTGGGGCTGAGGTAGTTCCAAGCTTTCTCCATTTTCTATCTCGTAGATATCGAGATCCTTCTGTGGAGGAGACTCTACCATGGGATTTCCAAAGTAGGAAGAGGAATGTGGTATTAGGGAAAGATCAACTATACGGTGAGCAAGGTGTAGCTCCACATAGGTGTTTAGATATTCGAGAGTGACTCTATCATCATCAAAGTGATCCATGATAGAAAAATCATTCTCAGCTTCTCCATGAGTTAGGAGTGAGTTTGTTGATATTTTACGTACTAATGGTTTGGTACAAAGTGATATTGTGAAATTTGTATCTTCCAACTCACTATTTGGAGTGAAATGTGAAGCTGAGGTTGCTATTGAGTCTCGAGAAGGTTCTGCTCTCGTGGGATCACTTAAATTGATATGAAGTTAAATCCCTTGCTTAGATCTAATACTTCCAATTTTATAGAGTTGTAAATGTTCAACGCTAGTTTCGTATACCTCAGAGACTTGGTTTGTAACTAGTTGCAGTCTCCTAGCACTCTAATGTTATCGACGCCCATTCTTTTGGCTAGGATGAGGCCAAGGAGGAGAGATTCATACTTATCCCCGTTGTTTGTAAACTCAAAGTTTAATTTAAAGGCGAAAGGTAGGATATTTCCTTCGTGTGAAGTAAAGATGACTCCTTCCCCACCTCCAAAGTGACATCTAGCTCCATCGAAGTGGAGAGTCCAATACTTGCTCGGGAAAATGGATGTTGGAATATCTATTGTATCTATTTCTTTTGCTTCAGTTACTTCTACCATAAAAACTTCGTCTAACGGAAGAGAAGCAATTCCCAGGGTGTGTCCCATACCCATAGAATCAAATGGTAGGAGAATAGGTAAGTCTTTCTCTAGCAACTCAACAATTTTTGCGGTAGTCCCTAGTGACACTATTTTTATAACATTGGTCTCACTTTTGAGTGCTTGGAATGTCCTCGGCTGGATTTGTAACTTCTAACTCTATGGTGGGTATCAACTCTTCTTTTGGTTTTGAATTAATTGGTTTGATGAGTTGATTTGTTGGGAGTTCAAACTTGGAGTGAACGCCCGGTCTTTTCTTCAAATCAGCTAGGTGTATATCGAAGGGTTTTGGGTCACCTTGTGCCACAAATATTTTCCCTAAGTGTAGAAATATTATTTCTTGGAATAACATGGAAGGGATTGCCTTCATGCGGTGTATCCACGACCGACCAAGGATCATATTATAGTTGGTTTCATGATCTATAATATAAAACTTGGTGAGGACCATCTTGGGTCCTAAAGTGACTGGTAAAACTATGGTTCCAATCGAAATGGCCTTGAGGCTATCATATCCTCTTAGTGCATTTCACGTCGTGGAACAATTTGTCCCTCCATATCCTAACTTTTGAAGAAAAGTGAAGGGGACTATATTAACTGCTGCCCCATCTTCAACCATTGCACGTTGAACATAATTATTGTAGACCCATACTTGTAAATGTAAAGCCGGGTCACCTCTTCGCAATTTCAACGCTGTCGTCATTGGCATTTTGCTTATATCGAATATAAATTCAAAGATCCCTATCCGCTGCCTCGAGGATAAACGTCAAAGTCTACATGGTTTACTTGCATTTCCAGAGGAGGAGTGATGTTGATTAAATGACCAAGGCCTAACGCTTCTAAGAGGGTAGCTCTGTGGGTGGGAGAGTTCTTTAACAAATCCAAAAAGGAGATGTGAGAGAAGGTTTTAGTTAAATCATTAATTAAATCATAGGAACCTACGAGTTTTACCAATTTTTGTTGATCGTTGTCTAGTTCCAATGGATAATTTGGAGTAGGTTGAGAAGAATAATCCCTTGTCCTTGTTATGGTTTCTACGGGTAGCTCGGTGTCTAACTCTACCAAACCAACTATCCTGGTTTGGGGTCGAGTTCCTAGTTGGGGTCCGACTGGTGGATTTAATGAATTTGAAACTTCATGATCATTATTTCTGTTATGACACCCTTATTTGTTCCATTAGGATCTAGCCTGTTGTTATTAGAATGGTTTGGGAGTGGATCATTAAAGATCTTGAGGGGTGCATTTTGAGGGGAAACTGCCCCTGCATAAGTGTTTGGCATGGGTACTATAGAATTTGCTAAAAACATATCTATAAAGAGTTTCTTTTGATCTTCTAGCAAATGCTGCATGAATTTATTGTATTCACGACAAGTCCTAGTATCGTGGCCTTGAATCTTGTGGAAGCCACAATACAAATTGGGATTATAATTTTGAGGCTGTTGATTTAAAACCTATTGTGGCCCAAAATTCTAATAAGGTTCTTTGGTTGTTAGAGTTAAAATTTTGAGGCTGTTGCCTTTGGTTTTGACTCTGATATCCAACTTGGGTTTCGATTTGGACTTTGTGTTTGGATTTGTCATTATTGCTTATTGTTATTGTTTCCGTGGTGGATGATTAAAATCCATTGCGTTGATTGTTGGAGTAAAATTGTTATTTCGCTGATTATTAACAGGTGGTGAAATGTTTACAACGTTTTCCCTTTTAACTTGGTCAGTTACTCCATCTGTTGTGACTCCATGGTTCTTGTTAAGGATCTTAGGTCCTTGATTAGCGTTCAGTATTAGGATAGGTCGCGGTGTTTTGATTGGGAGTGGTTAATTTCCCATTTGTCCCATATGTCTTACGACCACTATCTATCATTTCTTGGTCAATTCGGAGAGCACTCTCGAGTACTTCATCGTAAGTTCTTAGTGGGAACTTCTGGACTTCTTCCTTTATCTCTCTATTGAGTGAATTAAGGAATAAATCACATAGTTCCATTTGATTCATGTTTCGAGCACTTGCTGACGAGTATAGAACCGTACACCATCTTTAGATAAAATGCGCAACGATTCATTATGTTCTTGTTTAATATGCAAGAACTTCCCGATTCCGTTCTTAACAATTTGTTCATATCAAAAGCTTTGATGAACTCAGACACGAGTTGTTTAAATGAGTGTATCGAGGCTTTAGGTATTCTGTAATACCAATCAAGGGCGATACCCTCTAAGGTCTTAGGGAATATCTTAGCAACAACCCCGTCCCAAGGGAGTAATTCTAGTATGGCTTTGCATATAGGCCTTAATGTGTGCATTTGGATCCCCTTCCCCTTTGTATTTGGGCAAATCGAGAAGAGTTCTTGGAAGAATAACGCTTCGTATGGTGAAGTCTAGGGGCTCTTTTAAATATTCGAATAAGTCCCTACCACATAGGCCTCACCATTGATGGCGCTTGTTGAGGGGGTGGAGGTGGAATGGATTATCGATATGACATAACATATGCATTTGTAGGGACATAAGGGAATCCATGTGGTTGAAATAACATCCTGGGAGAAGAGAACATGTCTCCTTGTGGTGACGTTGAATAAATGTTTAAGTAAGGAGGAGCATTGTTCGCACGGGTTGTTTGGTGCCAAGCCAAGAGGTGTCATGTTTTCAACTGGAGTGGCATTTGAAAATGCGGTCCTAGTTGGTGTTTTTACTGTGGGTAACTATAAGGATTTTGAGGAGGCATGCCTAATGTGCATGTTCTGTAAGGATTTCAACCTAACCGGGGTGATGTGGAGGGTTGGGGATTCTGTTTTCCCAAAATATGAATTTTGGTTTGCTTGACCAAGTTCTAGCCCTCTATTTTTTTTTTTCAACTAAGGTTGAAATGAACTCTATTGGTGAAGACACGTGTTTTGCTTTAAGGGCATTTATTGTATCACTTGAGGTTATAAAGGCGTATGATACCCTACTATGAATTAGTCATTACCCTGCCAAGCTTCACCGAGGTATTTCCCATAGGTGGAGGAATGGGGGTGTTTTCCTGGAATAGGGTGTCAGACTGTATTTGTAAACTCCCTATAGGTGGATACATATTTTGGAAGTGTTGTTCACTTTTAGTAAAGTGTGCTAAGTACTCCTCATCCAAAAAGGGGAGTGGGTTTGACTATCTACTGATCTATGGTTTGAACAAGACCCGAGGAGATGAAGTGGATTCTCTAGTAAACATCATATTGTTAGAGCCTGAGGGATTTGGCTGTTGTGTTTGTGCAAGCTGATAAAAATCCTCAATTCGGAATGAAGAACTTGAGCTACTTATTTGAGGGGGAGTTTGAGACAGAAAGTAATTACTTGAATGGTTATCAGCCCATGCAGAAAGTGAGGGCGATGGTTGTCTATTTGTTTGACTATAGTTTACTTTGAGACCTGAGAGAGGTTTTCCATATGCATTATATCCCGACATATTCGGGGGTATATGAATACCCACAGAATAATGGGAAAGAGTGAAGGTGGATGAAAGAAATGAAAAATAAAAGAGGAAGAACTATTTGTTCACGTCGGGTTCACCAATTTTGTATGATGGAAAAGTGACATGCAAGCATAGGAATCTACAAGTAACTCTTCCTCGCACCCGACCTCCGAGGTCGTCTTTGAGACAGACAACCGGTGGTTTGAAATGTGGGTGACTTAGATGAAGTCACAAAAGGATTATGGTCGGCTTTTCTACGATACAAAAGCTACGGG
This sequence comes from Taxus wallichiana var. yunnanensis, assembly GCA_018340775.1. Taxonomy (NCBI): domain Eukaryota; kingdom Viridiplantae; phylum Streptophyta; class Pinopsida; order Cupressales; family Taxaceae; genus Taxus; species Taxus wallichiana. The sequence goes on from CM031238.1 coordinate 47,016,452, forward strand.
AGAGGATGTGAATCGACAAGCAACTTTCCTAAAGCTAACTATGGAAGGATCGTGACTAAGATCTAGTAGTGTGATCTCTTGATAGCTGGAATGAGAAAGGGAGATTTAGAGGCTATGAATGGGTAGCATAAATTCCCTATGGTTTATCCTACTAACTAGAATTTAAGTGTTTAATCTATTTTGAGGTCTCCAAATTAGCTTAAACTAAAAATAATAATTTATATTACAAAAAGGAAACTACTCTAAACAAAATATACGATTGAAATGTTATAATTACGAACAACAATTAAACTACTTTTATACTAAAACTAAACAAGCGAGATAACCCTCGGTGTGGTTATTCACCTGTGCAGATGTGTGAATCTAGATAAAAGACAACTAATTAACTTAATTGAAAACCTTCAATCCTACCTTAGAAGTGAGGAACAAATCATAGTTTCTCATAAACTATCATTCCCCACAACTTCCTTGGCAATATCAAGAGTGAGCTTTGACTGAAATGAAATAATTTACTACTCTATTTGATATGTTGTAACTAGAACTTTGATAGCTCAAACCTGGCATTTATAGAATAGTGGTAAATCTAGTTGTGTGTGATTTCATCCCCTCAGTGTGATCTCCTCGTTCCTTCGTGTTCTTGTGAATCCATAAAAGCATGTATATGATGGTATCAATAGAAGATGGTATTTGAACAATGACATCTTTGGATATAGACCGAATACAATGCGAGTAGGAGAGGGATAGCGCAAGTGAATAGAGCTTGACTATGTAATTCCTAGTGGGATTTATTACAGAATACAATGCAAATGTATCGAGAGCTTTAGAATCTATCCTTGTGACAAAAAAAAAAAACGTGAAAATTTAATGGATTCTAGTCTAAAAATGAAACTATTCTATGCTAAACTGATTGTATGGAGCAGCAATAGAACAAGATTGAAACAAGAAGATTGAATGACTTCTAAACGATAAAGGAAAACTAATAACTGATGCAAAACATGAAGCTAGAAGAATTCTAAGCAAGAAATTGAAAGACTGAATAAGAGAATTGGGAAGGTGAGGGACCATTTGCTTGAAAACAAGCTGGCTATTTATAACCAATGCATTTACTAGAGGGTAACTCCCATTTGAACTCTTTTACTATAAACAAAGGAAAAACACTATTACCAGGGAACCAAAAACATTAATGCAAGCCAAATGGTTGAAGAAAGTGTGTAAATTGACTATTTACGTTTGAGGTGATCGTCGGAAGTCTCTGGAAAATGCGTATAGGACCGCCACCCCAATGCAGGCGTGATCGGTCACGGACTGCGCGCCTAGGCAGGCGTCATTTCATCACTGAAGCCTAAAATGCAAGAAAACATGGGGGCAAAGGGCAAAACAAAGCATGCGGAGGCTGAGCAAGGCATGCGAGATATAAGCGTACTCTTGGTGAGCTTTTCTGGATTCTAAAACCTTGCAAGGAGGCCTGTATCATCATTGGGGCATGTGTAACATCGTTCGCGCGGTGCAATACCCTACAATTTCAGGTACATACGCTTCTTAATATGTTTTACTAATGGTTATAGGTGACGCGTATTGGAGCTTGATTGTGAACACATATATGCACACATTGATGTGGAATGTGCTAACATATATACTTGCGGGTGGAGGGATGTTAGAGCACGTGGATGATATTGCAGGCGAGCATGCCCATTTCTTTGAACCGGTAGTTATAGTAACAATGACGTGTATTGTACTAATAAGGGAGAGGGATGAGGCATGCGAGGAGACATGATGAGCGAGAGAGGTGGCAAGTGGTGGTCCATTAGTGCAGGATGTGTTTACACAATTTATCACACTACAGAGTCACTTTGCGGAGCAGTCTACGAAGAATACACTATTACGTAGGTAGGTGGAGAGGTATAGAGGTCACGATCAATGTCGTTGAGTTAATGGTAAGGCTTCGTTCCAGAGCACTTGCTTGTATTACAGAGATTGGAAAATATGATGAGATATGAGTCATATGGATGTATTCGACGTAGGGAATTTGCCCCTTAATGATGAGATGTTTTTGTAACTTTGATTGGTATATCGATACATATTTATTGGCATATGATGATTATATTTATTGCATATTGATGTGATGATATGATGATGATGTGTGATTGATGTTACTTATATATGATTCTTGATGTGTTTGAATATCATTTGTATTGAATTAATTTGTAATGAGTAATGAGTAATGTGATGATGATATAATGTAGATGATAATGAATAATGTATGTAATATGATTAGTGGAAATGTAATTGTGATGAATGATCGAAATATAGTCGTTATAGTGTAATGAAACATATGTTAGTAGGATGAAGAGGGGGGGGAAGATTAGTGATTCCCCCAACATATAGATGATGAGGTTCATTTAGATAAGACCCCTCAACAGTCAAGAATGAACCATGTAATGCAAGAGTGCGTCATCGGTAAATGATTCGATAGGGTGTGCTAGATGAAGTGATAAAACACATGGAGAAAGGTTCTTATTGTAATGAGATCCCTCAATAGTCATGTAATAACCATAAGAACAACAAGAGTGTGTCATCGGGGTGAGATGATGATAATCACCTACCAAAGATTGAGGTAGCGCGTAGCTTGATGGAAGTGTGTGGGATGGAAGCAACGTGAGTATACGAGCCAAACTAAATGTCATATGGAGCAGCGGTGGGAGGTGCGAGTTCCAAATGATATGGAAGCCAATGTGCAATGGTAGCATGATGTGATGGTCAAGAGATAGGTGAGATGGTGTAGAATTGGATGGACGCAGTGGAGAGCACATATGAGTGGTGACATGTGGCGATGGACAAACAATAATCTTAGTACTAGATGGAGGAGACACTTGAACTGGTGTAATAGGCTGCTGACGAGGAGAAGGAGATATAAACCGATCACATGAGAGAGAGCCAAAGGAGATGAAACCCTTATCCTATAGTTTTTTCAAGCGATCATGAAGGGTGATGCAATCATTGTCCCTATGGCCATTGATATGGTGATAATTACAATATGGCCAATCACGCTAATGTTGTAAATGATGTTGGTTAGAAAGTAAGTGAATAAACCATTCATTAATCAAAACACGTAGCACATCATGTGGTCGAGCATGATGAGAGAAATTTAATGGCTCACGCGGCACATGTGTAAAAGATTAGGGTGTGGCCTACTAGATAATAAGAGAAAAAGGAAGTTTTTTTGACATAGTAGGTTGAGCTTGTTTGTGAGGTGGAGGTGGAGATCATGTGGGATGCTCAACCGATTGTAATAGAGAAGAACTAGATGTTGTAGCAATGGAAAATATAGGTGGAGGATCTATAACATGTGTAGAAATGATGTCTTGTTTGAGATCAATAACTCTATACCAAAGATGTGTGAATGATTCACATGTGTCATATTGCAACTGGTGTTTTATTACGGGAATCAAACCACAATAAAATATGAATATTTTCTCTAAGTCAATAGAATAGAAGACTAATTGGTGCATACAATAATTGAATCATAAGATGTAATCCATGATAGGTTATGTTTTTCCCTGATGTAAAGTAGGTAGATGGTCATAAGTAACTCTAGGGCCATTGTTGATGATGAAGCCACGGAGGAAAGCCTCCTCCATTTCATGATATGTGCTAATAGATCCAAATGGTAGGCAAGTATACCATGTTAAAGCATCATCGGTGAGAATATGGTGAAAGGATTTAAGGGATAATCGATCATTAGAATATGAAGCCATAGCCATATGATAATGTTTGAGGTGTAGGTAAGGATTTCTAGTACCATCAAAACATGAAAAGGTAGGCATGATAAAATCCTTAGAAAATGATGAGTTATGAATCTTCTTAGGAATAGGGTTTCTATGTAATGAATTATTATCAATGGAAGCATAACAGATTTGCTTTCTAATGTGAGTAAATGAACCTAAGATTGTAATTGACCCACAACATGCATGAGAGACAAGATGTCTTGTGAAGGGATAATAGAAGATGACAATAATGTGTTAAGCAGTTGTAACTTTCCATTGTGTGTAATCATAGGGATATCTAGAGGAGACAAAGGAGATTGCAATGCTAAAGGCACACTAGGTATAGGTTTTGAAGAGGCTATAGGTGATGGATAACATGGAATATCCACGGGATGGGTAGGACTAGCATCGAAACATCCTTAGGAGATGAAGTGACAAATGGAGATGGAGTGATAGGTGGAGGTGAAGTGGTAGGAGTAGATGAAGTGATGGATGGAGGTGACTCATGCATAATATTAGATACATCCTTAGGAGAATATGATAAAGGAGTGGGGGATTCACATTCAAAAATATGTAGAGTAGTAGAATCATGACTATCAACGGCTTCTTCGAATCGGATAAAGACTCGAGATATGAATATGTCAATAAGCATGTCATCAATTAGATCATAGAAATAATATGAAGGAGTATTAGTACATGATGAATTATGAGAAGCAATATTAGAAATAGGAGAATCATGAGATGTAGCTATAGTAGTGGTATTACTAGGGGGATAATCAATATGCACAAATGTACCACTGTCAAGACCAAACATGAAATCAATAAGAGAGTCATCTAGAAATTCCTTAGAAATGTTAAAGGAGGGTCTTGAATAAAAGTATAACATGGAGTATAATGAGTGAAGATCATCGGATCGAAACAACACTAATAGTACAATTTGAAAAGCTAGTTGGCACATGACATTCATTGGCTAAGAGTTGTTGAATATGATCTGAGTAGTAATATGATCTAATGATGTGGCCTCATCATAGATGGGATTAACATCACATGAGGCATGATAAGTTGAGATCCTTATCCATTTAAGATTGTTGTGGATCTTAAAAATTATAATCTATGATTCTATAAAATATGAATTTTATTAAGAATCTATGTAATACTTGAATAACTAAAATGTAAATGCTAGAAATAAAATGAAATGAAATGAAAGGGGAAATGTACTTACTTGATTTGGAATTACCTCATAATGATCTCGGGATTGAGCAGAGTGATGAAATGATGGAACAAGATGTCACAACAACCCTCAAAAGATGGCAGCAGAGGAAAATCGGACCGACTAGGGCGCCAGGAAGGACAAGGGTTCTTGGGGCGCTCATGATCTGGAATATGGGTGCCATGGTATATGGAGTAGCTCGAATTTGAGTCCGGAATGGTCGTTAAGTGTTCAAAATACTTCACCTTTGGTCCGATTGGTGTCACAATTGGTTCGTTGGTGTCACTATATATCTCTAATGAATAATCACCTACAAGACCCCATACAAAAGCATCAAAACCTTAAAAATAAAGATGAAAATAAATGGGTCGGATTGTCCTCAAAGTGCTAAATGGATGGACTTATGATTGAGCGTTGCACTACATCTTCAGGCCCGATGTAGTTCTATGTTCTTATGTGTGCACTAATGTTCCTAGGGTGCCCTAGTTCCAATGATGTCAAAGCGAGCTAAATGATAACACCCCAAACTTTCAAAAAGCAAATATTATGACTAACTAGGAAAGGCTAACACCATTACCACCTATAGTCAAGCTCTAAGTTTTATGAATGTAACATCAATGATCAAAGCTTAAAAGTATGTTATGAATGTAAACTAAATGGAATTAAACATTAATCTACAAAACATCCTTACTATGTATGAATTACTAAACTAAGATAGACCTAAATAGATTTAAGAGGGCAATAAAATTAGGTTTGTTACTACTCCAAGAGAGGTGAAATAGTCTCTCCAATAATGACTACAAGATCATATTGGATACCCATCTACTAACCCCATTGAAGACTTTAGGCAAGGATTGAGCTTGACTATAAATCATATTTCTTATATGAGATGCAAATCAAAGCATGGTGTAAAGTTTAAAGGTATGTGATGAGTCCTTTTTATATTTTTCTCTTTGAAGAAAACTAGAATTTTGTTGCATGTGGGACTAAAAGCACAAAAGCTTACTAATTATGATTAAGCTTATAATCACAATTAGCAAATTAGGATCAAGATGTGAGGAGCTTTAATCAACCACTTAGGGTCAAATAGGAGGCTGATAAGCTAATCTTGTTGAGATGTTGTGGAAGGAAGTTGATTTTGAGTGGTTGGAATCAGGGTGTATTAATAAAAATTAGTGAATTAAATAAGTGATCAAGATGACTTATGAGGAGCATCTTAATAATAAAAAAGTCTTTGTTAATTGACCAATGGTAAGAAACGTTAGTTAATTAGCGTCACTATTAGAATTTTGTTGCTGTGGACTAAGCACAAATTAGCTTAAGGATTGCTTTATGATTAAGCTTTGCTTGTTAGCGAGTGATCAAGATGTGAGGAGCCTTAATCAACCAAGGAAGTGGGGTGATTTTTGAATCTTGTGGATGTTGTGGAAGGGGGGTTTTTGAGAAAATAATAGGGTGTATTAATAAAAATATGAGCAAAATAGGCCTAATTAGCTAATAATCGCTAATTATGCATTCGAAAGAGGATTTTGACTTATGACTCATCGTAAAGTGGCATCCTGAATGTAAGAGGGGTTAGGTAATAAAAAAAGTGTTGTTAATTGACCAAAATGGTAAGAAACGTTAGTTAATTAGTGGAAATCACTAATTATAATGAAAATGGTAAGAATGAGAGTGATTTGTGTGCATTTGGCAATAAGATTGCAAAAGTGGAATTTAGGTGTTATAATGGAAATAGCTAGATAAAATGCAAAATGGTGATGGAAATAAATGCAAAATGGTGATGGAATAGAATATACTCCTCTTCCCATGTAATGTGTGATGGATAATAGTGCCCAAATGCGAGTCCTTTGTTGTATATAGATAGCTAGCCATTAGTAGAAATAGTTTGCCCATATGATAGTGTGTATGTTGTGTTTATATAGGCATCTCTTACTCAAATTTTGGCACGAATGACCGGACATGCCAACTAGTACCTAGTGAGATGGGAGGAAAAACTATGCAGATCGACCTTGAATGTCTAAATTAAAACCAAGTGTGATGGGAACCGGGCACCTAGAAATCGAACCGGGGGTTCCCAGGACACCCTAATCCCTATCTAGGTGCCTTAGTCAAAGAATAGAGACAAAAATTGAGTGAAATATGATAGATAGGAGCCTCTAAAACCTGACTGGTACTGTGCGAGTGAGTGATGAATGTGTAAGACAATCAACAATAAGGACCAACAAAACTGATGGCTAGACAATGAGATGGGTCATCAGTGAATACTTTTCTTACGCAAGATCCATACATAAAATAACATACTTGGCGGTATAATAATATTAGTAAGTGTGTGATTTGTGACTATAGATAGCGCAAAAGTTGTCTTTGAATTAAATTTGTATGATTTGGACACTGCATATAATGGCATTGATGGAAGATCTTCTTTTTTAGAGTGTCATGCGGCTTTCAAAGTCCGTGGAGAGCTGACCACTTGTACTAAGTTGTACTCACGGATTTTACTTTTATTTTCCTTTCATCCACACTCTTTTAGTTATTTTTGATGTTCCACGGCCCTTTAGCATTTTTTTGAATGTTTTGCAGCATTTTGGAATCCACAGAGTGCTAACTTCCTTGATAAATGCGCATAATACTAAACCAAAGTGTACACTAAATTTTTTTCATACAAGCACATTCCCTTTATTTCCCAAAACCAAATCACACGCGACATCCTCCCCTATTAAATATTGCTAGACCAAGTGAATTCAAATGGTTACCAATTATTCTAGAATACCGCCTTGATCATGATCTTCATCTATCCATTTTTGGAGAAATCAGGAATATTAAGTTCATCATTCTACGTAACATCGAGTTGATGCATTATGGCTTTCTCAGACTTGGATAATCATGTCCATCCTTTAATTTGGTGATTTTCATGGGAAGGGATGATCATGGGGAATCTAAAATCTCTAGTGACAAGCCCATATATGCAATTTTGGGTCCTTAGATGGTACAAGGTACCTTTTTTTTGGAAAACTCAACTAGGCAGGATCAAAATGAGCATCAACAAACAAGATGCACTAGGACAATACTGGGAATAGGTGAGTGATTTTGGGGTGTCTACATTTTCCCTCTTTAAAGTGCTATTGCAAAGTAATAGTGTTTTAAAGATAGTAGATGCATGCAGAGTAGTGAGCAGAAAGCAATGAAGCATTATGATTCCCCAATAAGTAGGATAATAGAGGAATGCCCCCTCAAGCAGGTGGATGACGCAACAAAGTAGTGGACAACTGTTTGATAAGAAGAAGACAAGGGATTTAAACAAGGATGGGAAGGATTGTGCTTGTAGCATGAGCATCATTTGGAGAATAATTTTAGAGCAACCTTATTTTTGTTGTTGCACAATAGAGTTGTCACCATGATTATGAAAGAATCAAGATGGGTAACCTAGATGCACATAAACAAACACACACACACACACACAAAATATAAAAAAGAATATGAACTAATATAAAGAGTAGGTGTAGGTATCAAGGCTATAAAAGAACCAAGATGTAATCACACTCGACAAGTGATCCAAAAATGTAAACATCAATAATGCAATAGAAAGTCAAAAAGAAGACAATCGATTATACTTCTAATGTGTGCCACAATGAATAATAGTGATATAAAAATTGAAGATAGTGAATGCAAAAACACAAGGTGTAACAATGATCCATATGAGAAAAATGTAACTCATCCCTAGTTAAGATTATCTGACCAATTCCAAGATGATTCCACTTTATAGGTGTTGACTTGACTTAGATCCATAGATGGCCTATGGATTGACAAGATTTGGTTAAAGGAATTGTTTTCTCTCTTTAACATAAGCAACTTATTGGGATTTTTGATTAAGAACTTTGATTAAGATTTCTAAAGGTGTTGGATGGATAAATGAATAAGTCTAGAAGCCACGCGTGGAGTTTTGGGCACACGTGTGGGAGGCGTGAAGTGGGGCACATGAAAGGTGTTAGAACAACATGTGGGAAGTTTACACACTAGGAGGGAATATTCCATAACTTAGCCGATTTTGCAGTTACGGGCTAAAAATAGAAAAAACAAGATGGAGTGTGAAGAAAGAAAAGGATAAAAAAGGATGAATTGGTAGCCAAACAAGGGCTATTTTTGGGTAAATCAGATCTAGAATGAAGATGAAGGGTCATGCATAAATTGGGTTATTAATAAGAACAAAACAAGTCTTATTTATAGGATTGTCTATTATTAGTTGTCTTGTAAAACACACATGTAATATACATATGGTTATTTTGAGCATGCAATCTATTTTGAGAGTGCATAGGTGGTGAAGGGAAAGTCCCCACCCCTATATATATTTTTTGTATGTCATTGTTTTGGTACCACATCATATTGTTCATGTATGAGTGCTGAGAGTATTTGTATGTGAGGTTATGGATTAGGGTTTGATGTCTACGCATGTTCCAGTGCCTAGTTATGGTGATGTATTCAAACATTATGTAAGACTTTATTATAATGGATTATGGAGGATGGATCATGATCATTGACATATCTGAACATGGTGAATTCATGGTGCACTTGGTATTAATTATTATCTTATTTGTATGTTTCCTTATTACATGTGTTTCTAATATAAGCTCATGATATGATGCAATGTTCTGTACTTGAATGGTTGTTTTGATAATGGTTATTATGGATATGTATGCTAACATATTGAAAAAAATCACAAAGAAGGGACTTTGTAGTTTCGTGCGCTTCGAGGTGAGTATTTAGATAACAGGGGCACTCCACTGACCCTGTGGCAAAGCTAGCAATGTCTCACTAGAGAAGAAACTTTGTCTTGGAAAGGGGAAGGGGAGTGGAAATGGAGGTAGGAGAAAACTAATGTTGTGAGTAGAATATCATATGCCCACACACATTAATTAGAAATTTCATTTACATGCATTTATAGTTAGAAGAAAAACAAATCCACAGAGAAGCTACAAGACCGAATAAAATTCATTGGTCACAAGGTACCAATCAATCCCTCAATCAAAAAGGTGAAAATTCCTTCTTTTATTATTGAAGCTAAAGTAGAATTTGTACAGAGCTTTGAGAATAGAGGAAATTCTAAGGAGAAGGGAAAATAGAAGAAGTATGGCATTTTTTTGTCTTTTCTAGGTACAAAGCACTCTGTCTTTTTGAAATCAATCACCAGCCCTTTGAATGGCTCTCGAGGAGCCATTATATCTCATGCCAAAATGGTTACAACTTTACAAATCATTTACGCCTCTTCAAATTCCTCCATTGCAAGAAAACACTCATGGCGGGTTAAAAACTAGATCTTGCAACGCGAACGTTACATTTGATTTGCCAGTTTGAATACAAACCATTTGATTTTCTCTTATAACTTTGAAATCGGGTCATCCACATGGTAGGAAGAGATTGGAGCGGGTACGGGGGAAAGCCCTTTGCATTTTGTGATTTTTTAGAGATTTGGCAATTTGGAACAAATTGGCCCACACCCCGCTTCAACTTTTTAACTTAGGCACGTGGCACATTTTCATTGGAAATGGGGTCATGGCCCTTTTCTCAACATTTTAACCTTTTTTTGGAAAAAGGCTCAAAAACTCAAATTCCTCCAACCCCCACTATCCTCTTTGACTTTTCAACTTTGACACGTGGCATCCTCTCGATTGAAATGGGGTCATGCCCTTTTCTCAACATTTTAACCTTTTTTGGAAAAAGGCTCAAAAACTCAAAGTTCTCCGCCAATCCGCTCTCCGCTTTGACTTTTCAACAATGGGCCCGAGACCTTGGTGGAGCCACGGAGCATTCTAGAACTTTTACTTCACTTTTGGGAATTTGGTTAAATTTCCAAAAGTGCCCCGATGGCCCGCTCACTCACTTTGAATTTTCAACATAGGGGCTTCACCTTTGAATTTTTCCCTGGGCTTCAACTTTGAATTTTTCCTTTTGGGAATTTGGCTTCAACTTTGACTTTTCCTCGCTGGGCTTCAACTTTGACTTTTTTCAATTTTTTCAACTTTTTTTTCTCTGTGGGCTCAAAATTTGACTTTTACCTTTATAGCCTGATCGGGGTTACGGGTCACTTTTTAACTTTTCACCTTTTTACAAAGAGGCTCAAAAACACAAATTTCTCCACCGACCCTTCTTCCAATTAGGTATGTCCACATACCTCGTGGATGATGGGGCCAAAATTTGATGGGGAAGAAAAATGCCCATCGTTCCCGATTATGGGAAAATACACAGAGGAAGAGAACTTCATCATTTTGAGTCCAATTTTTGAATTTCCTTCACGAGCCGGAGGCATGGAGGAAAAAAATGATTTGATGACCCAGGCCATAGAACAAGTGAACAATTTTGATCAAAAAAGGAGATTGTAAAGAGGATATTACGTGCACAGATCGAGATGGAGAATTTCTCAAAACAAGCAAAAAAGAGATTTAAACAACACTAGGGCACAATTTTGCTATTTCTTCAAACTTTCAACTTGGCTTAAATACTTTAGAGGGCGAGAGCTCAAAATTTTGAATTTAACTTGGAAAACAAAAGTGGTTTTGGAGACAACAACTGCTCTAGCTTGGGGACATGGCATGGACTGAGCATGACGAAGACATGGTATGAGGATCCAGAATCTCAATTTTTAAACCGTATAACATTGACCAGTGCCTTATCCATTGGGCCTTGCAGAGTCATGTACAATTCTGAGAAAGAATGGAAGAAGGAGGAAACACACAAGCCAAAAACACACACACAAAACAAACAAAACTAAACCAAACCACACAATGTAAAAGGAAAAACACACCTACGAAATCACCTATGGTACAAGGCGGGGGACAACCCACTTTCACTGATGATACAGTTTCAAGTATTTCCCACTTCGAGGAATTCCAATGGCATTCCATCCAAGTATGAGAGGAGAAAACATTCTCACCACAAGCTCCATGAATTTGGAATGGGCCGAGCCATAATGAATCAAACTTTCCATGGCTGCCTTTTTCGTTCTCTTCTCTTGTCCCATAGCAGGAAAAAATCTCCAACCTTGAATTCTCTTTCCTTTTCCCTCTTGTCAAATATCTTCTTCACTTTCAATTGGTGTTCTTTAATTCTATCCACCACTTGGCATCTTTTTCTCCAAATTCTCCAGAAGAGGATCCTCTTGTCAATGGAGTCTTTGATTGACCATCTTCTATTTCTTGTACAACTTGAGAGCCGGCATCTCAATTGTGAGGGGAATCTCTACCTCAACTCCATACAACATTTGGAAAGGTGACATACCTATTTCCTTCTTAGAGTGATCCTATCGCCCACAATGCATCATATAACTTCTTGTGCTAGTTCCTTTGATTCTCATCTACCAACTTGCGAACAATGGTCACAATGTTCTTGTTGCTTGACTCAACTTGCCCATTTCCTATGGGTAGTAGTCAAAAGAGTGAGATAGGGAGATTCCAAAGCCATAACAAAACTCTATGAGCTCCTTGGAAGAGAAATAGGTGGCATTGTCTACAACAATTTTCTGTGGTATTCCAAAATGAACAATGATATTCTCCTCGATGAAGTCAGCAGATCGTTTCAGAGTCTGGCTTGCTTGGTCGGGATGGCTTCCACCCATTTAGTGAAGTAATCAGTTGCAGTGAGTACATAAGTATGCCCTACACTAGAATGAGGATTCAGAACACCAATAAAATCTAGCCCCATTGCTGAAATGGTTCTTCAATCACCACAGCCCGAGTGGCAATGCAACTAGTTGTGGCTTTCCAACAAATTGTTGGCATGCTTTGCATTTGGAAACCCAATCCTGAGTGTCTCAAAAGATGGAGGGCCAATAATATCTCCTCTCGAGGATCTTATGTGTGGTGACCATTGCTGAGAAATGTCCACCACAAGCTTGATCATGATATGCCCTGAGCAACTTTTCTTGTTGCTCCTTATCTACACACCTGAGGAAACAACCATCTAGGCCTCTCTTGTAAAGTGCATGATTCCAAATCACAAACTTGGCTTCCTTTAGCTTGAGTGTCCTTCTTTGTTTGTAATCAAGATGAGGAGGGAATTCTCCATAAGTGAGGTAGTAAGCAATGTCAGCATACCACTCATCAATAGTGGTGACAAAGAGCACCTGTGGACTGTCTCCTGAACAAGTTGAGAAAACACCATCTTTTTCTCCCTGCTGAGCCCTGAGAGCTTCATCTTCAACAATCTGGCACAAACCATTTCCTCTTACCAGATTAGAGGGTCTAATCTCCAAGTCATACTCTTGGGTCTTTGCAATCCAACTTCCTCTCTTAGCCCCAGGATCTTGTTGAGTCAAAATGGACTTGATTGCACTTCCAGGGACCATCACCACTATATGGGAATTGAGAATGTAGAATCTGAAACTTTTAACAGCTTTGACCACTACGTAGGCATGTTTCTCCAATTGGTTGTACTTTAGCTCATGATTTTTCAAAGGACAACTCATGAAAGCAATGGGTGCTTCCAAACCTTCATCATTTTTCTAAACAAGGACAACAGAGAGTGTATGTTCTGATGCATAACAATACATGATGAACTCCTTGTTGAAATCTAGAGATACAAGAGTTGGAGCTTTGGCAATGGCTTTCTTGATCTCCTCAAATGTTGTTTTTCCTTCCTTATTCCACTTGAAACTTTCTTGAGGCTTCATCATGGAAGTTATATGCTTAGTCAGTTCAGAAAAACTCAGCACAAAAATGAAAGGAAGTTTACCTTTCCAAAGAATGAATGAACTCCCTTCTTGCTGGTTGGTAAGGCTAGTGCTTGGATAGCTCTGATCCTCTCAGATCAATGTGTGCTCCATGTTTGTTCACAATGTGTCCCAACAACTTACCTTCTGTGACTCCAAAAATGCACTTCTTTGGATTTAGAGAAATGCCATGTTTCCTACACCTTGCAAGGACTTGCTCCAAATGACAGATATGATCTCCCCTCCTCTTTGAAAAAACCATGAGGTCATCAAGGTAAATGACAATGCAATATTTCAAATCTTTGAAGGCCAAGTCCATTGCTCTCTGAAAGTGGCTCATTTGATCAAGCCAAAAGGCATTCTATTGTAGGGAAAAAAGTGCCCCAAGGTGTTGTGAGGAAGGTTGTTTTGTTGCAATCCTCTTCGCCACCTTGATTTGGTTGTACCCTGAGAATCCATCAAGCAAAGAGAGCATTTCAGATCCAGTGACTGCTTGCAAAATATGATCCATGATTGGAAGAGGGTAGTTGTCCTTGAGAGATGCCTGATTCAGATTTCAGAAGTCTACACAAATCCTTATTTCCCCATTCTTCTTCCTTACTGGCACAATGTTAGCCACCCATGTTAAATGGTGGATGGGGAAGATGATTCTAGCATTGAGCATCTTTGTCACCTCTTCTTTGATAACATCGAAAATCTTTGATCAGGGCCTTTGTTTTTTCCCAAGGGCTTAGCTCCTCGCTTCAAAGGAATGGAGTGATGCATTTCCTTTGGCTGAAAAGATTTGAGTTCATCATAGGAATAGGCCAGACATCTCGAGTACTTTTTTAGCAGAGCAACAAACTTTCTCTCTTCTCGTGTGAGCAACATTTACCAATGTTAACCATCCTTGATTCTCTCAAGTGCCAATGTTTTCTTGATCAAAATCAGATGGACACCGAGAAGACTATTTTTCTTTCTCTTGATGAACCTGTCATGCTTGTCAAAGAGGTCTTCCAAAGAAACTAGGCCTTTGGGGATTTTGTTTCCTTTCAGTTTGATTACTCCCTCTTCATCAATTCCCTCAATTCCTTCCTTCTCTTCTTTGGGGACTGATTCACGGTGTGGGTTTTCACTTCCTTCAAAGAAAATATTATTGAAGTTATCCCTTTGTTCTAAGAAGGCTAGGATCTGATTGTCATCATTGAAGACCTACCAATGGATTTGCATTGTCTGGTACACTGGGTCTGAACACCATCTCAATGGTCACTTTATCCTTTCCAAAAGAAGGATGAGGTGTCACTAAGGAAGTTGACACTGCTAGAGAATCAACCTTTTCATTCTTCCCTAGGGATAGCTTCAATGGAGAATGCATCAAAGGATTCAATGCAGTCCCACACTCTGTTTCTATAGTGCCTGAGTCTGGGGTTTTTCACCTGATATTGCTGGTGGACCTACTTTACCACAACCTCTACATCACCTTTACATCTCAACTTCTTGATTCCCATGTCCTCTATTGTTGTATTCATGCCTAAGAGTAATGCTTCATACTCTATGTATTATTTGTATTGTCAAATTGCAGCTTGTAGGCAAAAGGATATACCTCATTGAGGGAGAGTATAATACTACACCAGCTCCTGAACCTACTCTAGAATGACTGCCATCAAACTCCATTGTCCAGATTTGGTCTTCTTCTTCCTCCATGAGAAGTGGCAAGTCCTCTTCCTTCTGTGATGTAAGGAGGTAATTTCCAAGCCCACAATCTTGAAAAAGGATATCAGCTCTTGGATCATCATACTTCCTTACTGTGAACTTCATTTTTCTGACTGGCAACAACTTCTTCATTTCTCCTTTCACTGGATAGTTGCAGATGACCAATCCATTTTTATTTCTCCACCTAGATCTCTACAAAAACTTCTACTCAACAACATACCAAAAGATGTTGGGATGTCTACCACCAAAATGGTCAGGAGTATCTTCTTGTCAGGGTAATCAACTAGTGCAACTTGAGCATCCTTAATCCTTCCTACCAATGGAACTTGTTTGATTCCATTGAGTAGCATGTGCCATTTACCTGGTCAAAGTGAGGCCAAGAGAATTTGTAAATTTTTTGGCATCACATTATCTGAGGCTCCAGAATCTATAATGCAATTGTTCAACTGAAACCTTTGATGAGAAGTGACAGGTAAAAAGGCTCAACTCTATTGGTGGTGGAGGCACTGAGGGCTAGCATGTTTTGAGAAGATGGTGTGGATGGTGTGGGAAGTAAGCCTTTAGAATTAGAGATTGGGGATGTAGAGTTACCACCCCAGACTACCTTGATGAATCTATCAAATTGGGCAGGATGTGTTTGTAGGTATTCAATTTCAGAGAGCTGACTTTGGTTTTGCTAGCATGCTCTACAAAGTCAAATGAAGTTATGGTAGATGAGGAAGAGGTTCCAATAGTGGATGAGGACTTAAATGGTAGATGTCATTACTTTTGGTGTTGGGTTCTCCTTTTTTCAATGTAGCAATTGGCTTGGAAGGAGATGGGGTGTAGCCTTTGATTGAAATTTAGATGTTCTTACAGAACCAACATTTAGAAGAGAATTGCTCTTAACAACTTTTGAGTTGGGAGAAGAATCAGATAACTTACTTGGCACAACAATGTGATCCTTGACAACTGGTGAATCTGATTTCTCTCTAGCTGATTCCATGGAAGGTGGTAATGGTGATCCCCTGCTGATGATCTTGTTTAGTGGAGGCTTTGAAGAGCTATCTTCTTTGTTCTTCCTATTCTCAGTTGCAACTGCTGAGGCTAAAACACCATTCTTGGATTGTGCACGAGTGAAAAAACACATGAAAAACTTGGAGCTTCTTCATCACCTTCCTCCTCATCATCAACGTATTCAATCAAGCCATTGTGCATGCCAACCTCTTCAATTTCAAGATAGTTTTCATAGTCATCCATGCTTTCTTCTTCGTTTCCTCAATGTCTACTCCTTCTTCTGATTCCCTATTGTCACTATGGCATTGACTAGTGGTGCTTCAAGAGAAAAGCCTATGAGGAGGTGGAGAAATTCTTGGTCTATCAGGAGGATTTGGTCTCCTTGGAGCATTCCTCATTGTGATTTGTGACAACTTGCTTCTTCAAAGCAACTAGGTCATTTGCCATTTTTTGGAACATTGGATCAATGGTGACTGAATTTGAACTCTAACTTTTTTTCTTCCCATTTGGTCCTTTCACTTTTCCAGAAAGAATTAGATCATCATCAGTCTCAATTGCAAAGTCTTGAACTTCCCTCAATGTTCTTGGTTGGGCTCTTCTGAGGAAGAAACCAACTTCTGATGGCAAAGCACTGATGAAGAACCTTTTCAAGTTGTTTTCAGAGGGTACCACATCTTCTGGGATCCTTCTTATCAACCTATCATACCTTGCTACAAAATCTCTCATTGATTCGAAGGTCTCCTTCTTCATCTGAACCAATTAGACCAACAGATCCTAACAATCTTCTGTGCTCTTGAACCTATGTTCAAATGCACTTCTTATATCTTCCCAAAGATGTGACAATCTTGGGGGCAACATGTAGAACCATTCAAAACTCTTTTCTTGAGTGACTCCACAAAGAGCCTAACTGAAACATCTTCATTTTCAACTCCCAACACTCCACAAGCAATGATGAATGCTTGCTACATGTTCTTCGGGGAGCTGAGAACCATCCCCTTTGAATTTTGGGAAGTTTTTTCGAGCCTCTTGGTAGCTCATGGAGTGGTTGAGTAAGAGCCAGTGGACCAGTGTTTCCTCCCCATGGTACATTAGGCCTATGGGCTTCACGATCCCATTCACGCTCATGATCATGATCCCCCATTCTATGTCTGTTTCTATCTTCCAGCCTTGCTAAGGCTCTTCTTTTTTCTTTTTCATCTCGCCTCGCTTGAAGTCTCTCGATTTCTTCGAGTTGAGCTCTTATTTCTTCATCGGGTCTTGCTTCTCTTTCTCTAGCTTCTTCTTCTGGTCTTCACGTCAGTGAAGTCTACAAGGTTCTCATTTATGTATGAAAATTCACCATCTAAAGGATTGGCAACACTCAGTTCCCAACTGACCGCTTTTTGAAAAGGAAGCCTCTTTCTCGAGTAGCTCTTGTCTCTTTGAAGTTCCTCAAAAATGGGATCAATTTGTCCTCCTTGCTCTCGCTTTCTGGTGAATCTTCTATCCACCAACTTGAAAATTTATGCTCTTCTTTGGGGTGCTAGAATTTGTCTCTACCTTTCCAATTCGACAACACGTTCCTCTTCCAGGTCCAGAATCCTTATGGCAATGAAGTAATGATTGACACTTTGTCTATTATGCCAAATAGCTTCTCTCATATCAGAAGCAATGTCTTCTTGGATGTGAAAGAGTAAATCAGGTCTCTCAACAGGAGGATTTCCTAGAATAGCCATGATTTACATCCATGTAGTTTGTGTGATTATTCAATCTCCAAAAAACTTTTCTTCTAGAATCTTTTTTTGTATTTTATGACCCTGAGGTCGTTTTTAGGTGCAGATGCTGCAAAATCTGCCCCACGGTGGGTGCCAAAAACTATTGGCAAGAAAAATTTGTCTTGTGGAAAAATTGGTGGGTTTCAAGCCAACGCTATGGGAATCTAAGTCCCTCTACTTGAATGGTGCAACTTCCATAGGTGCATGCATAAAAGGTGGATTTCAATGGTGGCCTTTCGACCAGAGATCCAACAGGGGCACTCCACTGACCCTGTGGCAAAGCTAGCAATGTCTCACTAGAGAAGAAAATTTGTCTTGGAAAGGGGAAGGGGAGTGGAAATGGAGGTAGGAGAAAACTAATGTTGTGAGTAGAATATCAGATGCCCACACACATTAATTAGAAATTTCATTTACATGCATTTATAGTTAGAAGAAAAAAAAATCCAGGAGAAGCTACAAGACCAATAAAATTCATTGTCACAAAGGTACCAATCAATCCCTCAATCAAAAAGGTGAAAATTCCTTCTTTTATTATTGAAGCTAAAGCAGAGTTTGTACAGAGCTTTGAGAATAGAGGAAATTCTAAGGAGAAGGGAAAATAGAAGAAGTATGGCATTTTTTGTCTTTTCCAGGTACAAAGCACTCTGGTCTTTTTTGAAATCAATCACCAACCCCTGAATGGCTCTGAGGAGCCATTATATCTCATGCCAAAATGGTTACAACTTTACAAATCATTTACGCCTCTTCAAATTCCTCCATTGCAAAGAAAACACTCATGGCGGGTTAAAAACTAGATCTTGCAACGCAAACATTACATTTGATTTTCCAGTTTGAATACAGACCATTTGATTTTCTCTTATAACTTTGAAATCGGGTCATCCACGTGGTAGGAAGAGATTGGAGTGGGTACGGGGGAAAGCCCTTTGCATTTTGTGATTTTTTAGAGATTTGGCAATTTGGAACAAATTGGCCCGCACCCCCGCTTCAACTTTTTAACTTAGGCACGTGGCACATTTTCATTGGAAATGGGGTCACGCCCTTTTCTCAACATTTTAACCTTTTTTGGAAAAAGGCTCAAAAACTCAAATTCCTCCACCGACCCGCTACTCTGATTGAACTCTTGACACGTGGCATCTCTCGATTGAAATGGGGTCACGGCCCTTTTCTCAACATTTTAACCTTTTTGGAAAAAGGCTCAAAACTCAAAGTTCTCCGCTCATTCCGCTCTCTCGCTTTGACTTTTCAACGGTGGGCCCGAGACCTTGGTGGAGCCGCAGGAGCATTCTAGAACTTTTACTTCACTTTTGGGAATTTGGTTAAATTTCCAAAAGTTCCCCGATGGCCCGCTCTCCCTTTGACTTTTCAACAATGGGCTTCACCTTTGACTTTTTCTTTTTCCGGGCTTCTAGAACTTTTGACTTTTTCCTTTGGGCTTTGGTTAACTTTGAATTTTTCCCCATGGGCTTCAACTTTGAATTTTTCTTTTCAACTTTGACTTTTCTCTCATGGGCTCAAAATTTGACTTTTACCTTTATAGCCTGATCGGGGCTGCGGGTCACTTTTTAACTTTTCACCTTTTTTACAAAGAGGCTCAAAAACACAAATTTCTCCACCGACCCGCTTCCAATTAGGTATGTCCACGTACCCATGGATGATGGGGCCAAAATTTGATGGGGAAGAAAATGCCCATCGTTCCCGACTATGGGAAAAATACACAGAGGAAGAGAACTTCATCATTTTGAGTCCAATTTTTGAATTTCCTTCACGAGCCGGAGGCATGGAGGCAAAACAATGATTTGACGACCTAGGCCATAGAACAAGTGAAACAATTTCATCAAAAAAGAGAGATTATAAAGAGGATATTACGTGCACAGACCGAGAGATGGAGAATTTCTCAAAACGAGCAAAACAGAGATTTAAACAACACTAGGGCATGGATTTTTGCTATTTCTTCAAACTTTCAACTTGGCTTAAATACTTTGAATCTTGAAAGTATTGAAAGTTGGGTAGAAATGGTCACTATCTTGTTTGCGTAGAGGGATAGCATTAGAATTGATTTCAATACACATATTTGGGTAGAAGATAATATTTATCAAAATCTCTATGAAATGTTCTTTAGCTTTTTTCCAAAGATAATTGTATTAGTGGCTCATAAGCATATGCATTAGGGAATCATTAGGGTCTTAGACCAAGAATTTGGATGTAAGAAGATTACCGGACTCTTTTTAATGCAAATGTAGAGTGGACTAGAGTTGTATATTATTGGTGGGCTAGAGTGTTGCACAATTATACATTGGAGTATGTTATTTCTACGTACTTGTGTCCGAGAGGAAGCTAAATTTATATTTTGTGTGAGCCCAAAGGATATTACTTGCACGCTATACTATTATCAATCAATATTTTTATTATAGAACTGGATTTAGAGATCCTCCCTATGGCTAGCTAAACTCCCACCACACCCGAGGACAAGAGAAGGTGTGGAGAAGGAAGGCAGACTGGCGAAAAAAAAAGGAAAAGAGGGGAAAGATGGATCAAATATAATGAAGCACAAGAGAGCGACATGGCATGTGTGTGGGAGATTGAGGAGGCACTAGAGTTGAGGAGGATGATGGATTGTGAAGGTTTTGAATCTCTCACAAAAGGTGTGAAGCCACATCATTAGGCTCTCCCAACTTTAGGAAAGTGTAATAGAGAATCCCATTCTACTTCGGATGAGAGTGTGTCAAAGGAGAGAATGAGGACCGTTAGTGTGCATCCCGATCCCACCTAGCCACCTAGCCCTTGCGCATGGTGTCCTAGATCTAGAGGTAGTAGTAAGAATTAGGATAGTAAGCAAGAAGAGACAATTAGATATCACTTTGCATTGAATTTGAGAGATCAAGTTAATAGCATGCCCATGGTAACATAATGAACACCGTAGTTCAGAGTACCTATGCGAGGATTTTTTCAAGCACATCATCATGAGTGTGTTGGCACGTAGACTATTGGAGTACTTCAATAGTAGCTACGACCATGCAGATCGTTGGTTTCTAGTCTAGTATCACGACTAGGACACAAGGAATTTCATCATCTAGACCGTAACTCATAGTAGGGGCGCGGGGTTCACTAGGATCAAGTCACCACATGGAGGGAATACTAGTGGAAGTTATGGTTATGGATCTCGGTGGATAGCGAAAATAATCACCATTGAACCAACCACCACCTTAACAACCATTGTAGCCAAAACCCTAGGTTTATTATGAGATGCCTCTTCGTTGACTAGAGTATAGAGTTATTGAAGATGCAACGGATCATGTGCATAAGTGCAAACTACTATGGCGCACTAAGGGAATTACAACCTTAGATAGGAAGGCTAGTTAGTTTTCTACTACGCTATAAGAGTGCACACATAACTAGTATTGGAAGTATGACCCACATTAGACTAGTAGATTATAATGCTTTGCACAATGGATTTTGGAATAATTTTACATTCCATAATTTTAACAATAGAGCATTAATTTGCTCAAGTATATCAAGCATGGCTTATCTAAAAGTGTTAGTGTAGGTTATTATTTATCCTTTTATTTATTTATTAGGATAATTCTTACACTTGTGTTATCCCTACACTTGTTGGGTTAGCTTGCTTAGGTGTACTAGTTGTGTGGAGTTAGCTTACTAGTTGTGCTGAGTTAACTTCTTAGTTATGTGGAGTTAGCTTACTAGTCTTTTGGAGTTAGCTTAACTACCTTATTAGTTAGTGAGAGTTCTTCACCACTGATTTAGGTAGTAGTTTCACTTCCCTCCTATATGTACATCTTTCTTATTGAATAATTCAAGTCATTCTATTGTAATGTATTGAGCATTATGGATTATGATGGATTTCCATATATGGTATTTTAGCTCTTCTTTTACAAATATAATGTGGTGTGCTATTATCATCTGAGATCGTGTCTTGGAACAATCTTCTTATCATTCCTTTCATGGTATCAGAGTCATAGATGATGTAGACATCCAGTAAGTTTTTCTTTGCAAGCAATGGTTTATTTTTTTCATGTATATGGCATTTGTTAGAAATTTTTTGCAGCAGCATGAATTTTTATGCAAATCGAAGTGCGGAATTAGATTTGGAAGGTGCCAAACCCTAGAATCGATTGTAAAATCCACCATGTTTTGAGGAAATTAAATATGGGTGCATTCTTTTATCCATTTGATATAAGTGTGTACCTTTTAGACGCATTCTTTTACCCTCTGGATATTTCACTTTTGGATGCGATCTTTTATCCACTTGGATGCGAGATTTATACCCTCTATGGTGAATTCTTTTATCCATTGGATATAAGCGTGTACCTTCCGGATGCATTCTTTTACCCTCTAGGTATTTTGGTTTTGGATGCAATCTTTTATCCACTAGACACAGATTTGTACCCTCTTGGTGCATTCTTTTATCCATTGGATATAAGCGTGTACCTTCCAGATGCATTCTTTTACCCTCTAGATATTTCTGTTTTGGATGCAGTCTTTTATCCACTGGATGCAAATCGGTACCCTCTGGGTGCATTCTTTTATCCATTGGATATTGGTGTACCCTCTGAACACAATGATTTACCCTCTGGACATTTTAGGTTTTGGCGCATGATTTTATCCTTTGGTCACAAGCATGTATCGTGTGGATGCACTCTTTTACCCTTTGGACATTTGGGTGTCACGTGTACCTTTTAAAAGATCAGCATTAAAATATTATTTTAATAACAAAACCTTGTAGAGCTCATAACTTTTGATCCGTAGCTCGGATTAAGGTGATCTTTTTGAAATTGTGTATTTTTTCAAGATCTATGCATTGGTGACATTTTTATATACATATTTCAAATGTAAAAGGTATTATTACTCATTATAATATTTACATGCACTCAATTATAAACTGCTAAATTCGAGAGGGTGTTGTGATCACTTGTGGACGTAATTTTGGTTGAGCCCGACATCCTAAACTTTTAGGTATTGCATTCTTGTATCTATGGGTGTATACATTTATATCTCTCTTGTTTGTTGAGATTTTTTGATCTGTATTTTCAACACTTTTTTTGGCATGTTAACAGTCTCTCTTGTGGGGGAGTTATTCTGGTGGAGCCCAGTGTTAGTTTGTCAGTGTTTGAGTAGTTGATTTTGACAACTCATACAGATCTGTGGTGTCACTCTACCCATTCTACAATATGGGAGGGTGTGGTGTTGATATTGCTTCTTTAGGTTTCGTGTCCTTGCCTTGTTACCTTGGATTTTCTTGGATCGTGGCACTCCTATTTATTTGGATCTCGTGTCCTTGCCTTGTTTACCTTGGTTGTTCTTGGATCATGGCACACCTATTTGTAGCAGTTGATCAAATTATGTTTGATGTTTGTTTTTCATTTTCGACATCACTCCATTGACAGTCTCCTTGCATGGAGCTATTCTGGTGAAGCCCAGTGTTAGTTGTTTTTGAGTTATATGATCAAGCAGTGGATTCAAACCATAATGCGCACCACACTTCTTCAGCATTGTACAAGTTTTTGGAGCCGAGCTTCTGAGGATATCTTGCAGCTAGGATTTTTCTCTTTAATTTGTTATTATTGGTTTTGGGTACCTTACGGTGTCCATTTTTTCTAGTTATTGTATGTGGGTACCTCATCAAGCCTTGTTGTCGGGACCCACCTTCTTTTCCACCCACCTAAGCTATGCTTATGGGAGGGTGTTAGTGTAGGTTATTATTTATCCTTTTATTTATTTATTAGGATAATTCTTACACTTGTGTTATCCCTACACTTGTTGGGTTAGCTTGCTTAGGTGTACTAGTTGTGTGGAGTTAGCTTACTAGTTGTGTTGAGTTAGCTTCTTAGTTATGTGGAGTTAGCTTACTAGTCTTTTGGAGTTAACTTAACTACCAATATCAATTAGTGAGAGTTCTTCACCACTGATTTAGGTAGTAATTTCACTTCCCTCCTCTTATATGTACATCTTTCTTATTGAATAATTCAAGTCATTCTATTGTAATGTATTGAGCATTATGGATTATGATGGATTTCCATATATGGTATTTTAGCTCTTCTGCTTTACAAATCTAATGTGGTGTGCTATTATCATCTAAGATCATGGCTTGGAACAATCTTCTTATCGTTCCTTTCATGGTATCAGAGCCATAGATGATGTAGACATCTAGTAAGTTTTTCTTTGCAAGCAAGGGTTTATTTTTTTCATGTATATGAAATTTGTTAGCAATTTTTGTAGTATGAATTTTTATGTAAAACAAAGTGTGGAATCAGATTTGGAAGGTGCCAAAACCATAGAATTTCGACTATAAAATCCACCATGTTTTGAGGCGAGTCAAATCTAGGTGCAATCTTTATCCATTAGATATAAGCGTGTACCTTTTGGACTCATTCTTTTACCCTCTAGATATTTCAGTTTTAGATGCAGTCTTTTATCCACTAGACGTAGATTTATACCCTATGGGTGAATTCTTTTATCCATTGGATATAAGTGTGTACCTTCCAGATGCATTCTTTTACAGCTCTAGGTATTTTGGTTTTGGATGCGAGACTTTTATCCACTAGACACAGATCTGTACCCTCTTGGTGCATTCTTTTATCCATTGGATATAAGCGTGTACCTTCTGGATACATTCTTTTACCCTCTAGATATTTTAGTTTTGGATGTAGTCTTTTATCCAATGGATGCAGATCGGTACCCTCTAGGTGCATTCTTTTATCCATTGGATATTGGTGTGTACCCTCTAGATGCAATGATTTACCCTCTAGACATTTTAGGTTTTGGGCGCAGCTTTTATCCTTTGGTCGCAAGCATGTATCATGTGGATGCACTCTTTTACCCTTTGGACATTTGGGGGTCACGTGTACCTTTTAAAAAGATCGGCATTAAAATATTATTAAGTAAAGATGGGTTATGCTGGAGAGAGAAAGAGAAAGGAAAGCTACTATACATGATCGATGATGAGGAAGTAGACAACTTGGAGGTTAGTGAAACCGAAGGTGCATGCGAGGTCATGTATTATGCCAATGAGAAGGAATGCACGTACCTTAATCCCATGAAAACAAAGAAGGTAAACATTGGCACAATGATATGAACCTAAGGAAGCAATTATTGAGGATTACTAGTGAATGTAGAAGTAAATTAAGATGATCGAGCTCTTACGTGAATTTCAATATCTCTTTCCACGAGGTTACCATGAATTAAAAGGTGTGCATGCATCTTTGGGTTAGATGAAGATAAATTTGAAAGAAGGCACCTACACGTGAAGGTGAAAGAGGAAATTGATACTCTAGAATAATTGAGCCAATTGAGGAATCTAAATGGGTCAGCCGCCAAGATTAAGAAGGATGGGAGGATTAGGATCTGTGTGGACTACAGAGAGTTGAATGCTTCATGTGTCATAGATCCATTTCCCACCTCTTTTACGATCCTTAAAGGCATAGCTAGGTGTGAGATATATTCTTTTACATATGGGTTTTCAAGATATCACTAGGTACGCATCAAAAGAAGATCAAGAGAAGACCAATTTCACTAGAGTGGGGGGGAGCACCTATACAAATTTATTTTGGATTGAAGAACACACTAACCGTATTCTCACGCATTGTAGTGCAAGCATTCCAAGATTTTATTCATAAGTTCTTAATATATCTGGATGATTGATCTTGTTATGGGTTAGTCAAGGATCATTGTGATAATTTGAGGCTCATGTTTGAGAGGTGTAATAGCTTAGCTGAGCATCTCTCTCAACATTAAAAGTGCATCTTTGTTACACCTTTTGGCACCTTGATTAGACAAATCATTTGCAGGAGAGATTATTAGTAGACCCGGATAAGATAGCTATTATTTTGGGTTTGGAAGAGCCTACCAATCAAAGTGAAGTGCGTAAATTTCGGACATACAAGAAATTTATAAAGGGCTATGCAAATATTGTCGTGCCCTTGGAAGAATTGTTGAAAGCTAAAGGAAAATTTTATTGGGGTGACGCACATAACATGCATTCAAAGCCTTGAAGGAAAGGTTGACTACTTCACATATTTTGTAGTTTCCTTCATAGACAAAGCATTTCATGTACATGTTGATGCCTTTGGCATGAAAATTGTGCAACTAGGAGAAGGGATTGTGGATCACCCTATTTTCTTTAGTAAGCGAAAGTTGACACCCGCAGAGAAGAATTACACCACCATAGAGCACAAGAATTTGTCTATGATTTACGTGATTCACAAATTTAGACAAGTACTTGTTATTTACTACTCGTTTATTTTTATATGGCTCATATGGCACCGAAATACTTAGTCAACAAGCCGGATTTACAAGGGCACATTTGCAGGTGGATACTTCTATTTCAGAGTTTAATTTAATAGTTTTTGTGAAACTAGGTAAGAGAAACTCAGTCCCGATCATTTATCAAGGATTAATTCTAGCAAGTACGTGGAAAGCATTGAAGATATTATGTCGATGCATAATTATTCAGAGTTGAATTGTGTGTGTCCGTAGATTTGAGGATATTTAGTGTTTTTACACACTAGACATGTTCTTGAAGGAATGAAGACATTAGAGAAAAATAAGGTTGTCATATGTGTGATGCCTTATCAATTTATTGGGGGATATTTTTAGAATTTGGTCCGTGATGAAGTTATACGTCATTTTTTTGGAACATGAGCACAACGCCATTATAGAAGAGGGCTCATGGTGGAATATTAGGAGGGCATTATCGCCGGTGATGCTACAATGTGCAAGATTCTAATGGCTGGACCTTGGTGGGAGAATTTGTACAAGGATACTAAGGAATATGTCAAGGCATGTGATCATTGTAAATGCCTTGGGAAGCCCGGCCATAAATATGAGATGTCATTGCACCCTATAGCAAGTGCAGAGCCCTTTAAAAAGTGGGTTATCAATTTTTGGGTCCCATAACACCACATGTGCGAAGGACTAGTGTGTGCTACATTATTACTTGAACATACTATCTCAAAAGGTGGTAGAGGTAGCACCTACAAAGGATAGTATAATAGCCACAACAAGAAGGTTCTTATGGGAAAATATTATAGCGGTGTATGACTGCCCATTAAGCTTGACAAGTGAGAGAGGAACTCATTTCTTAAATGAGATAATCAAAATTATGTTGGTAGAGTTTATGGTAGCACACCATAAGATTACTCCTTATCACCCTTAAGCTAATGGTACTACAAAATATTTTAACAAGATTTTGGGACAAAATTTAACAAAAATATGTGATGTTAGAAGGAAAGACTAGAATGATAAAGTGTCAACTGTACTTTGGGCATACATGAACTTTTTAAAAGTTTGAACAAGGCCACACCATTTCAGTTGGTGTTTGCATACGAAGCAATACTTCACGTCGAGTTCATGTTGCAATCCCCGCATATGCACACATAAGTGGAATTGATGATGAACAAGTCTTGGAAGATCACATTGAAAAACTAATGCAATTAGATGAGATGCGCACCATTTCACGTTGGAGATAAATACTTGAGAAAGAAAGATAGGAAGCCATGGCATGATAGGCACATTAAGAACAAGACATTTGAATTTGGAAATATGGTCCTTCTCTATGAATCCAAGTTTTCTCTCCACCCGGAAAATTGAAAGTGTGTTGGTTTGGGACCTTTTGTAGTAACTAAGATACTCGAATCAAGCACATGTGAGTTGTAGGCGCAGGATGGAACCATCTTGCTCGATTACTTCAATGGGATTAGGATGAATCCCTACTATAAATAAGCTTCTTGGTGTTTATAATAAGGTAGTATTTCCATTTAGATTATATTTCCCTTTCACATTTTTCTTTGCGATTATTGTTATGCTTTATTATTTCATTTCCTTGTTTTGTTGTAATAAGTGTGCATACGCACAAAAGGTGATTACTATCTATTGAGTTCATGCACAAAGGATCATACATACCTTTAGTGTGGGGTGAACCAAGTACAAGTGCGTGAAAAATAAATCCTTTGGTGTTGAATGAGTTATATATAGGTTGGCATGTTGGAAAGGATGACACATGTACATGTGTGAAGTAAGGATGCTCTCGAAGAGAAAAGTGTTACAGTGCTAAGGATGATGGTGCTCATAAGGGAAATTGCTCAGGATGAAGACCACACATGAGAAAAGGATCATGTAGTGTAACGTGATGTATGAAATGTCATGGTGAAATACTTGGTATGATGCACGAGAGGATTATGTTCTACGACACATAGAGGTGCATATGAGGAGGTATGTGTCTTGGGAAGTACTTTGGGGTGGGCTAGAATGTTGCAAATTCTAATGTGAAAGAAATCATTGAAAAGCGTGGAAAAAGTGAAAAATATAATTAAAGTTGAGTACGGTGGTAGGTGAGGAGAAATTAATGCTGGAAATTTTAAAAATCTATAAAAGGAGTTCAAGCGACTTCATTCTTACCTTGCATGTTAGAGTATTTAAGAGTGATTGAAGAGGGAAGGCATGTGGAGTGCAAGTGTAGATGAGAATCCATTGAACATGTGGGAAATTTTCACGGCTGAAGTGGAGCTCCTTCGTGAGAAGTGTGAGAGCAAGGAAAAGGCATGAGAATAGTAGGGTTAAAGGAGTTAGGGTTTGGAAAAAGAAATTACAGCTAGGGCATGTGAGTTTGAGGAGACAAAGATAGGTAGAAGGAAAATAAACATAAGGGTAAGTTGTGGAAGTTGGACATGGCACCTAAGAGACACTGTAATGGCCATGAGGAGCGAAAAAAAGGAGCTAGAAGTGGAAAGTAGAAGAAGCACTCGAGGAAATATTTTCTGAAATGTAGTATCTCGAGGGTGTAATTATGAGGCATTTTGGGAATCCCATGTCTAAAGAAGCAACGTGAGTGACTACAATCATCACACCAGTGTAAACAAGGATTAGATAGAAAAGGAGTTGATAAAGAAGACCAATATGTGGACTGAAGATGATAAACCTATCTATGATGACGAAGGGTATAAGACCTTAGAAAAAGTGGGAGTGCTACAAATCTATGAGTTACCATATTTTGGAAAACTAGAACAAATTTACCAGTGAATCATGTAAATAGTCCATTAGGACTTCTTTTATATCACGGAAGACGAGTGTGAATCACCGTGGCACTAATTAGGAGACTTATAGGGTTGCAAAACTCACGTACATAGATTGCCACTAATATAGATGATGAAGTATGTGTGGAGGCCACTACGGTAGAAATGGCATATCAGAAGCACAATGGATATCTCAAAGGTGATTGACCCTATTATTAAAATTTTCGTGCATCTTTTGACTAAGTTCAAAGGCCATGAGAGATGGAACCATGTGAACAAGAAATGGCTACACATCGAAAATAAGATGACAAGGGAACGATGTATAATCTTGTTGCTTTCATCGCATATAGAATTATTGAGGAAATGTGTGTGGTGAAAAGATTACATGGGGCACGATCCTCTTGTCTATTGTGTTTGCATAGATTGGGGTCCCAGATGGCCCTAAGGATAAGATGTGGAAATACCCACCAGAAAAGAAGTCATTGGCTGAAAGATTTGCAGATTATACTTGTGATGGGGTCACAAGTTCTTACAAGTTAAGGGTGGAAATGTGGTATAGGAGAATGTGTGACACATTCGAGCATGAATGACACATCCCAAGAAACTTTCCT
Source organism: Taxus wallichiana var. yunnanensis (assembly GCA_018340775.1). Lineage (NCBI taxonomy): Eukaryota > Viridiplantae > Streptophyta > Pinopsida > Cupressales > Taxaceae > Taxus > Taxus wallichiana. The sequence goes on from CM031238.1 coordinate 47,046,204, forward strand.
ATGGTATTGGATGGGAAGGCAAGATTTACAGTTTACCAACATAACTGCATTGGGAGCTTTTTCATGAAAGATGGTAAGAAGATCCCTTGGTGTAAGTTTCCCTATGCATTTAATGTGCACTACTTCCAAGCTTCAGTGAATAGATTTTCAAACTTACGGAAGCTAAGGTTTGACTTGGACAAGGTAGACTGCGACTACCACACGCTTCAGAAGACCTATGTGTATCTTGGTAAGTCAACTTATATTAAGACCATGATATCAGATGATATCATCATAAAATCCATGACTTTGGTGGTCAGGAAGATAGATGCAGCTAAGGTATACATATACCTTAAGCCTAGATTGGTTAATGGAAAGTACATTGAGGATGAGTTTAAACTCCCAGAGCTACCTAAAGGAAAAAATAGTTGGGACAAGACCAACGTGTGATGTCACCCCTCCAAGGATAGAGGAGGAAGAAAAGAGTAAGGAAGAAGAGGAAGAGGAGGATAACGGCGTGCTTGAACATGGTACCAAAATACAAATGAGTGTAGAAAAAAAATAATGTGCGAGGATACTCCTCTGAGGAAGGAAGAATAAGAGGTAAGATTTGACCTTGAGGCCGAGGAGACAAAAAAGGAACAGTGACGCATATAACTAGGGTTACAAGAGAAAGTTGAGAAGAAAAACCACTGAGCATAGTGGTGGTGTAGGAACCTTTGAGGAAATGAGAAGGTCTCCAAGAACAACGTCAGGTCAAGCTGAGCCCAGAGAAGAAGGTGAAGAGAAGGCACAAGCTCAAGACACAAAATAAGAACAAGGAAGAGAGGTTGTCGGATGAGGTTGTGCACAACATAGGGTCATCACTTGTTGTCATTATGGAATGGGAAGAGGATCCCAAGAAAGAGGATACCCACCATGATGAAGAAGTTCTCGGTGAGTGCAAATAATAAGGCCCTACCTGGGGAGATGAAGAAAATGAAAAGAGTGCGGGGAACCATCCGAGGCACATGGGGAAGCTTTTGGCTAGAAAGAAAAAGGTATGTTTTCGAATAAACACATATACCTATAAATAGATGGTCCATTATCCAAAGGGGAGAAGAATTCATGGACACAACGAATGTTAGGTATGTTAATGAACCCACTAAGATCATTCACATGAGATTATAGAGTAAACTCGCATTGTTGAAAAATTATATGGGTGGGAGATGATGCACCCTAAGGGAATGAATATGTGTACAAGAAATATGTTTAGATGGACAATGCAAATGCGAGATGGATGAACTGGAGTTCTATGTAAGAGAGGAAGCATGTATAAGACATATAATGAAGAAGGTGCCTTAAGAAACCCATGTGATAATAAAACCAACCAAGTTCATTGACGAACAAGCTAGAAATGCATTGATAAAAATGACGACGGAAGTGGCTTGAAGAAATTTGGATAAGGGAGTCATGCTCGAACATTGTTAGAAGACAACAAGAATAAGAAACATGAAATTGAGAAATTGATGAGGCACGCAACATAGTTATGAAGCATAAGAAGGCTATTATGGATTTTTTCGCAACATTGGAGATGATATTTTGGAGGCACATCCAGAATTTGATGAGTGGACACAAAAGACATACCCATTAGCCTTGCATTTTCTTCAATATTTAGTCCACATGTTACTACAGGAGAGGCTGACCGTACAAGGGGAACTAAGGAGGACATGGTGGTAGAGAGGGATAAGAATAAGAAGATTGTAGTGCGAAAGGATTGTGGAGCTTGAAGCCTTGTTGCAAACCATAAAGGATACTTGGAGGAAGGTGGGATGGGCCTTTGAACATAGTCAACACCTTGATCCTTTCTTCCAAGCATATACTACTCAAGAGGAGGTATACTTAACAAATGCATACGTTATGAAGAAAGTAGGGAATCTTAGGTGAGTAGAGATCCTTATAGAGATTACACAGAAGAGGGAAGCCTTGAAGACAAAGTGGGATGAATTTGAAGATAGTATCAAAAAGTTGGGTTCCCTTATTGCACAAAAATTAGATCAATTCGAGGGACTAATCTCAGGTCTCACAGGAGTAATAAGGGAATTGAATCATAAGGGTGAGAACATGACTCCTGAGGAGATGGTGGAGCAGACATGTAATATCCTAGAAATAGCCACCAAGTGCTTGGTAGAGTGGGGTGAGTTGGAAAGCACTCTCAATAATGATTTCCCAAAGTTGTTGCAGCTGATTGAGGAGTAGGAGATTGATGTGCCCTGAAAAATTTTCTATTCTTTATGCCTTATTATTTGTATATTCGGTCTTTAGAGAGATAAGGTTGGAAACCCCATTGCCAAGGAAGACAATGTAATTAGTGTGGGGTAATGTTGGATGGATAAATGACTAAGTCTAGAAGCCACGCATGGGATTTTGGGTGTGTGTGTGGGAGGTGTGAAGTGGTGTTCGTGAAAGGTGTTAGAACAATGTGTGGGAGGTTGGCGCCAAGAGGGAAGATTCTCGGAATTAGCTGATTTTGCGGTTTACGAGTTAAAAATAGAAAAAGCAAGATGGAGTGCCAACCAAGAAAAGGATAAAAATAAGATAACTTGGCAGAAAAACAAGGGCTATTTTTGGTAACGCACATGCGAGAATGAAGATGAATGGTCATTCATGGATTGAGCTATTAATAAGAACAAAACAAGTCTTATTTATAGGATTTTCTATTATTAGTTGTTTTGTAAAACACACATGTAACATACACATGGCTATTTTGAGTATGCAGTCTATTTTGAGAATGCATAGGAAGTGAAGGGAAATTCCCTACCCCTATATATCTGTTGTATATCATTAATTTGGTACCACATCCTATTGTTCATGTCTGAGGGTTGAGAGTATTTGTATGTGAGGTTATGGATTAGGGTTTGACTCTCTTGCGCATGTTCGGCACCAAGTTATGGTGATGTATTCATCTTCTATTATGTAAGACTTTATTATAATGGATTATGAAGGATGAATAATGATTATTGAGGTATCTAAACATGGTGAATTCATGGCGCACTTGGTATTAATTGTTAACTAATTTTTATGTTTCTTTATTACATGTGTTTCCAACATAAGCTCATGATATGATGCAATGTTCTATATTTGAATGGTTTCTTTGATAATGGTTATTATAGATATGTACACTAACATATTTATAAAGAAGCATAAAGAGGGACCGATATCTTTGCGCTTTTGAGTGAGCATTCAAATCTCTCTAAATGAGGTGCCAGTGCGTATAAAAATTGAGTGGGCAAATAAAGTACTAGAAAATGCTTTATTGGCTAATTTATTTTTCTTGTAGGAACCCCTACGTGTTGCCCCATGCCATCACTAAAATGCAAGGGCTCAACACTAAAGAAAAATTTAGGCAAGAAAGGGCTTCCTCCGTTCCCAATCTCATACTACAAGTAAGAAGTATGGGCTTATCACCGAAGACTGTGAAGGACGAAAGGTGTAATGATTTTTTAATTTTTTGTATTTTGAGATTGATTTAATTTTCCTTGTAAGTTGATAATGTGCTTATTGGGAAGGAACATTCTGCCCCCAAGTCTCAAGCCTCATGTAACTAGTAGGAAACAAGGGTTCAATACCATAGATTGAGATGGTAGGTCAAAAAGGACTGATTAGAGAAGTTTAGAGCTTTCTCTAAAAGGGAGAGCTTATTTGAAAGGAGGAGTTGCCATCAATAAGCTTTGAGACAAAACCGTAGGTAAAAATATTTGAAATGGTAGAAACCATAACAAAGATGAGACTTACAATGCCCAATAGAACAAGATAGGTGAAGAAATCGAATGTTAGAAATAAGGGATAAAATATGCGAACAATCCCTCACGAATCACAACTATAGAAACTAATATGAAGAAAATATTATAGATCTCAAATAAAAGTGCATGATAAAATAACACAATGCAAAGAGACAATATTTAACGTGGTTCACCCAATTTGGGCTACGTCCCACCAAGAAATAATTTTCTCGATTTTATTACAAGCCACCGCTCTCTCGAATATAATACATATCTGTTTGGAGCTATGCTAAAAAATATACATAATTCACACCCAAATTAAGACACATCTGCAATGTTACATAATACCTACCATATGCACAAAACCATATAATTAGACAACTAATTAAGTAGTTTTACAAAACCGTGGGTATCAAAACCATGGGAAAAAAGCTGTCCCATAAACCTATGGGTCAAAATCTTGACCATATGAGAAAATCATGTTTCCCATTATATTAGGCACGTTGTTTTTAGGTTGTTGGGACAAAAATATTGGCTAAGGATGAGAACGTGCGTGGATGTGCGAGACCTAGTTGAAGGAGGGCACGCGGGTTGAAGGTGTGCGTAGGTAAGGGTTCTAGTAGGGTTTTGTAGAACACACAACGCACTCGCACAAGGCATCGCGGGTTTTGGACTTAGCCACATTCAACATCCCAGGAAACACATGAGAAAAGCATGACCCTTGTGGATAAGGTGCCCAACTAATAATGTGGGATCAAAAGGGAATATTCCAGGCATGCGATGGAAGGTTCCAAAGACATCATTATAAAGAGTGGATAGCTTGGATTTGAGAAGGCATGCTCCCATGGAGGACCACTTCGACACTTGACAACCAATCTATAACTTCAAAAAGGCATGGTGGTGGTTGTTAAGGCTATAAATGTAAGCACCCGATAGAAGAAAGTAGTGTGTGTGGGTATGTGGAAGAGAGAGTCAAGGGGAGGAGAAGAGTAGAAGAGAGGCGAAGCTCTGAAATATAATGGAGGTTCTAAAGGTTAGGGATTAGGTGAATATAGGAATCATGACACATTTAGAGGGATGGGTCTGCAATCATTTTTGTAATGTGATGAACATAGTATAGTTCTGATGCATGACTTAGCTTTACATGGTTATAAGAGGATCTGTTATGACCTCAAGGGATTGTAATGTGGATTATTGAACCTATTAATGTGAATATAAGGCTCTATTGTGAATCATATATGTGTTCATAAGTATATTAATTATGCATTTCCTTTCTATATGAACCATTCTCATGTGCTACTTGTTATTTCTCTTTTTTGGATGCAATGAGATAACAACTCATTCTAGGTTCTTGGAATGTTATATAGTTATTTTTTGTCCTTTTACATTTGATTATCTGTAATAATATGATGCATTCTCACAAGACTCACATAAAGGAGAGACTCAGTGCTTACGCATGCCTCAAAGTGGCGCCTAGTGCCCACTGAGGATAGGTCGTCGTGCATGGGATTAGACTATTGGTATAAGGGTATAAAATATGACTATGTTTTCGCTTCATTGCAGGACCTCTTTTCAAAGTTTTTGTGAGAAATGGCATGCATCTTTGCCCCTGTGATGCATGATGATAGAGCATCTAACCTTGGAAATTGTTGAAGGATGGTTCAAGAGCACAAAGGATGATTTTTCTCAAAAATTTAGCACTAGACCTGAGTTCGATGCATGTAGATGGGTAGAAGAGAACTCCTGTACCATGAGTTGTATGATACATTCTTTTGATATTTCTATGTAGAACTATATGAATGGATTTTTGCATATGCATCTAGATCAAGTTGGTACTATAGATCACTCATATGGACCTAAGATGGCTATCGGTCAAAGGTTGCATGATGTAGATCTGACTTGGACACGCACTGTTGATCACTGGTGGAAGAGAGTGTTAACCAATTATACTCTTGAATACACCATTTCTACGTATTCTTTCCCAGAAGTTGCTGAGTTTAAGTTTCTAATGGAACCCAGAGGATCATTTTTACGTGTTATTCCATTGGATATGAATATCTTGGTCATTACCTTGAGTTTGGAGACATTCCCCATGGTGGCTAAGCTTATCTAAGCACTGGGAGAGGAATCTAGAGTGGAGGAAGATGGCAGACATTGTGGTTGAAAAGGAAAGGGAGGAGAGATGACTCAAGTATAGCAAATCTCATGAAATGGAGATGACTAGAAAATATGAGGTTTCAAGTGTGATGGATCTATGGAGGTAGACATTGTGGGAAGGAGTTGAGGTTCATGTAGAGGACGTGGAACATGAGAAGTTTGTGCTACCCCATCTTGCAAGCATGGAGATAAGCCCCTTTATCTTCGATGAGAGTTCATCTCATGGAGAAAGGAGAGCCATCGGCATGCATCTAAATCCACCTGATGACCAACCCTTGGCACTTGGTTTTCCAGATCAAGGGAGAAGTATTGTTAACCCAGTTGGTATCAATGGGAGTAACCAATCTGCACCCAGGAGATATAATTTCTTGTTTGGAACATCCATGGATGCATAATCCATTCATGTATTTGGAGGAAACTTTGGATAAGGTGCAAGTATGAAGGGTTTGGGGATTACATCTGAGAGTGGCGCGGGACATACAACTGATAGTGGGACAATATCACAAACCATTAGCACATAGTTTAGTGGGATGTTGGGAACACTAGGCACGACCACTTCAAGTCCTTTTCCGATTGTAGGAGGTGGATCTAGTGGGTTAGGGGAAATAGGACATGGTGGACCCAATGGATCTGGTGGAGGAGGAAACACCAGAGGGAACCAAGGCTCTGGATCGGGAGGATATGGACCCCAACTACCTTCCCAAGTGTTTTTTGAGATGTCTTTGCACTTACCAAACTATAAGGGTATCAAAGATGCTTTGCAGAGCATGTGCACAAGTGTGAATTACTATGATGCGTGAAAGGGATCACTACCCCGAAAGCGAAGGTGAGTCGGTTTGCAAACAACGTCGCAAGGACACACACATAGTTGGTATACGAAGTATGACCCCCATTACATGGTGGTAGAATACACCGCGTTAAAGAACACCTTCCTAGCAAAGTTCCATATCCTTGAGTTTGAGAAGAAGAGCATCAACACTCTAAAGGAGATCCAACAAGGAATGGCAGAGAGCATGTGGGAGTATGATGCACGTTTCAATTCTCTCTTGTCTAAACTATCCTATGAAATTCATCCTTCTCAACATGCTTAATGGCTTTTGGAGGATCAATAACACCATTTAGAAGGGCTCTGTCACACACAAGACTTTCATGACTGACCCACGCGAGGCATTGTAAGCTACCCTACGTGATGAAGCTTTGGGGAGTGTTGATCTTGGTGTTAGTCCATTTCTGGAAGCTCAAATTGCTGCAATGGCCAAGCAGTTGGAGAATTTGTCTATAAACTCAGCGCATGAGGCTCGTAGTGGGATTTGGTGTACAAACTACAAAGTGGAAGGGCATGCAAAGGATATTTTCCTCGGAAGTTGGTATGTGCTATGGTGGTAGACTGTGAGATCTATCATGGGGATCATGATGCAAGTAGGTGCTCTCTACTACAGATGTGTAATCCACAAGAATGTTTCTTGCTATTGTAAGATTTGTACCTCTACGACCCATGATACTAAGGATTACAGAATAATTGATTAGATCCATGATGCTATTGATCTTGGTGTGTAACAGACTATCCTTGCAAGTAGTTATAAGGATGATGACCGTCATTATGAAGGGCGCGCAAATGGAGGAGCGCATGGAAGAGGTTTTCGTAGAGGATTTCGTGGTCGTAGTAACTATGGTGGAGGACAAAGTGAATTCCCACGAGGAACCTGTTATAACTGTGGATCTACAGAGCATTACAAACATGAGTGTCCTGATTTGTTATAATGCTCATGGTGTGGAAAGAAACACAAGTATGAAGAGTGTCCAGAGCTTTATGAGCATATGAACTAGTAGCACTAGAAGGACAAAGGCACTAGGATGGTGAGCATCAAGAAGGTCGATTCATAGTGGATGCCATGAGTGGCACATGAGTCAGGGCTAGAACCTGTACTGGTGATGACGTGAGCAAGAGGCCGTGTGCGCCGGGAGATGCTAAGGCAAAGGAAACTAGTTTCAAGAGAGGAAGTGGTACATGGAAAGTACCCAGATCCCATTCATCGAAAGAGGTGTATCAAGAGACTATGGATGTGATTAAAGTTTACAAGGGGAGATCTAATGTTTTAAGGAGAAATCAAAGCATTTAGAGCAAAGGAAGAATACCGAGGTCCCAAAGGATGACTTGTATGATGAGGTACATGAAGTATGAAATATGTTAAGGCAAAATAATATTATTCCCTTGCTAGAGAATGGCTAAGAGAGAAGGTACCATGCACTAGAGTAGAGCATGAAAGGTAGGTTTTGCATGTAAACCTTCCTCCTTACATCCTTGACTATGATAAGGAGATTACTTTGAATATAGTTTTTTTGATGGATGGCTTCTGAGTAATATCCTTATCAACAAGGGATCAGAGGTCTATGTTCTTACCCTAGATGCTTGACATCGATGGGAAGGCCCGTGTTACATCCATCTTCGAATGTGATGTATATGGAAAACAAGACTAAGGAAATGCCCATTGGAGTTTTGAAGGATGTAGTTATCACCATTCAAGGGTCCAAGTTCACTAGAGACTTTGAATTCTTGGCACTCATCGAGACAAACAACTTTCTAGCATTTCTTGGGCACCCATGGTGTTACAAGAACAATGCCGACTTTGACATGTGGTTTAATGAAGGGTATATCAGTTTTCAACACAAGGAAGAAAGGGTGATCATTTCTTTGACATATGGGAAGTCGGCACCTATACTTGAGTGCTTGGGAGAAGAATTCCTTGACAAAATCTATGTGCACTCCATTAGATATCCTGAGATAATTCATCCCAAGAAGGGAGTCATCCAGTTTGAAGATGCTCAATCCTTGAGTGATACCACTAGTGTGGCATGCAACAATTGGACGCATGGGACCTATGAGTTGATTGGGTGACAGTTGAGTGTATCTGTAACAAGGGTAAAAAAGGTGCACTCAGTCAAGTGCCTAGGAGGGAAGAAGTTTCCAAGTTACACTGGAGGAGCATACCCTTAAATTTTCTTGCGGGAAACGGAAGCTCAGTGGAATAATGAGGACAAGAGAAGAGGAATGCTTAGTTATAACCTATTAGAACTACAATGTGTTAGTGGGCTACACATTGGGAGAACCTCCTAGAGTGGCATGAGGTAAGAATCACATTTTCTATAAGGTTCTCTAGGAGCAACGCGCCCACGGTCATACAAGACTACCATGGTAAAGAGACCGCCTCATTTCATATCCAAGCATGTGAGAAGGCTTGGATGGGAAGCATAGAAGTGTTACCTCCTTCATTATGGGTGCATAGGTTTTATTCCACCTTATAAGGCTATGTGCGTGCTTGGTATGTTCATTCGGAGATGCATCATCAAACAAGTAATTGGTAGGAGTTGGCGGATGATCTCATTCAAGCTTTCAAGTATAGGAGTACCAAGCCATCAATAGATAAGGCATTGCAGGTGATCAAGCACCTTACAATGGGAGATAGTTCTATGGCAGAGGATAGGCTACTAGAGTTGCTAGGTGAGCCTTATTTGGAGATATGCCTCAATGAAGAAGAATCAGAGGAAGTATAGCTTGAGCGCGCGTGCATGGAAAAAGAAAAAGGAAAGATGGTCTATGTAGTAGACGAAGAAGAAATGGAAACTTTGGATGCTAACCATTTTTAAGGTATGTGCGAAGTCATAGATAGTGTTGATGAGCGAGCACGCACCTACCATGAGCCCTTGAAAATAAAGAAGGTTAACATTGGAGTAGAAAAAAAACCTAAGGAAGCTATCATCGGGGACTGTTGGTCAAAAAAAAGAAGTTTCAAAGGTCATTGATTTGTTGCATGAATTCCAAGATTTATTCCCTCGTGGTTACCATGAACTCAAAGGTGTTCAACATTCCTTAGAGGAGATGAAGATAAAGTTGAAGGAAGGTGCACACCCGATTCGGAAGAGGCCTTATCAGATGAATCCAAATTAACACGTATAGGTCAAGGAAGAAATAGAAAAAATGATAAAAGCATCTTGTATCATTGAGGCAATGGAAGAATCGAGTGGATAAGCCTAATGGTCATCGATATAAGGAAGGATAGAAGGATAAGAATATTTGTTGACTACGAGGATTTGAATGCGTATGTGTCATCGATCCTTTTCCAACCCCTTTCTTGAATAAATTTTAGAGGAAGTAGTCGGACATGAAGTCTACTCTTTCACGGATGGGTTCTCGTGGTATCACCAAGTCCGGATAACAAAGGAAGACCAGAGAAAGAACACTTTTTCCACTTAATGGGGAATTTTCCTACATGGTTATGCCTTTTGATTGAAGAATATGCCTATTGTGTTCACGCGCATCGTGGTACAAGCATTTCAAGAATTCATCCATAAATTTCTTCAAGTTTACTTGGATGACTGAACGTGTATGGGTTGGTGAAAGACCATTGTGACAATTTAAGATTGATGTTTGAGAGATGTCGACAATTAAGGATATCCCTCAACATTAAGAAATGTGTCTTTACCCCATTTGGAACCTTGTTAGGATATATTATATGTAAAGAAGGCTTACGTGTGGATCCCCCAAAGTTGTAGTTATTGTGGGATTAGGGGTGCCTACAAGTAAAAGCACAAAGTGTGCAAATTCCTTGGGCATATGGGGTACTACAGAAATCATCAAGGGATATGCCAAGATCACCACGCCCATGGAGGAATTATTAAAACACAAGAGTGCCTTCCATTGGGGATGCGCATAGAGGTCATTTGACACTTTGAAGGATAGGCTTGTCACGAAGCCCATAATGCATTTCCCTCTTGGGTAAGCCTTTCCATGTGAATTTTGATGCCTCTGGAACAACTATGGGAGTAGTACTAGAAAAACCGAGTGAGGGAATTGTTGATCATCCCTTGTTCTTTACAAGTAGCAAATTGACACAAGCGAAATAAAATTACACAACTACTAAGCGTGAAGCATTTTCCATGATCTATGCATTACACAAGTTCAAGAAGTATCTTTTGGCAACACCATTTATATTCTACATGGACCACATGGCATTAAAGTACTTAGTCAACAATCCCGTGCTACAATGGCGCATATGTCGATAGGTCCTTTTATTTCAAAAGTTTGAGTTCATAGTGGTTGTGAAACCAAGAAAAAGTAATTCAGATCTCGACCACTTATCTACGATTAACTCGGGGAGGATACACAAAGCATTGAGGATACCATGCCGACGCGTAACTATTTAGGTTGTGGCGCATGCCCTTAGACTTGGAAAATATCGCGGTGTTCTTAAAAATAGGTGTGGCATCGAAGGGGGATGAAGGCTCTGAGAGAAAGTAATTAGTAATACGTGTCACACCCGACATGTTGATTAGTGGATACTTGTATAAGTTGGGTCGTGATGAGGTTCTACGCTAATGCGTATTGGAGTATGAGCTTGTGGAAATTATGGAGGAACTACATGGTGTGATTACATGAGGACACTATGAGGAAATGCTACTTGTGTGGAATATTTTATTAGCATGGCTTTGGTAGGAAACCATCTGCAAGGATTGTATTGAGTTTTGCAAGGCTTGTGACCATTGTCACACCTTGGCAAATATGAAAGAGAGATGAAATGCCTTGTGGCCAATAGCCTGCGTTGAAACATTTGAAAAATGGGCAATCGACTTTGTAGGGCCAATTTTTCTAGCTGCGCGTAGGATTGGTTCGTGGTATATCATTACTTGCATTGATTACTTGACACGGTGGGCGAGAGGAAGTGCCTACAAAGGATTTCATCGCAATGACAATGTTAGATTTTTATGGGAGAACATAATCAATAGGTATGGTTGTCTTTTAAGTTTAACAAGTGATAGAGGTACACACTTTCTTAATGAAAAGGTCGGGATTATGTTAGCGAGAATTTATGGTGGCCCATCACAAAGACTACCCCTTATCACCCTCAAGCAAATGGGACTAGAGGCATTTAACAAGATACTAAGTCACACGTTAACTAAGATATGTGACATTAGAAGACAATATGGGATGACAAATTATCAACCCTTCTATGGGCATACAGACAACCTACAAGAGGTTGAACAAGGCCACATCATTTCAATTGGTGTTTGGCATGGAGGATATTTTTTACAGTTGAATTCATGTTACCATCGCTTGCGTATAAGCGTAGGAGGGTTAGTTGATGAATTGATGAAGAAAGGATTGATAAGTTGACTCGAAGAAAGGATTGATAAGTTGATGCATGTTAGATCGCTGCGAATAGCGTTGATCACTTGATGAGATGGAGTCGATAAGTTGATCACTTGCTAGATGGAAAAAAAAAAAGTAAGACAAAAAGCATGGCATGATCATCATATCAAGAACAAGAAGTTTGAGGTTAGGCAGATGGTGTTGTTGTATGATTCCAAGTATATGCGCCATCCTGGGAAGTTGAAACTCCATTGGTTGGGACCCTACATCATCTCACACATTTTTGATTTAGGAGCTTGCACATCAATTACAAGCATTGGATGGGATGAGATTACTAGGTCATTTAAATGGAAGTAGGCTAAAGCCCTACTATAAATAATCCTTCTTGGTGTTTTTAATAAGGCAATATTGCCAACTAGTCTAGAATTTCCCTTTATGCTTTTTCTTTTCTTGTGTTTCCCTTTCTCGTTGCTTGTTCCTTTATTTTTATTTCATTTTGCACCTTGTGCGCCAATAACCACATTATTTTTTTCCAAGGTTGTGTATGCATAGCAGGGACCATGCATCTATTTTAGTGTGGGGTGGAGTAATACAAAATATAGGCTTGCAAATACAAGTTAAATGGCCCAAATGAGAGGAAACACGTAAGGTTGAGAACGCGCGTAGAAGAGAGGTGGATGAGAATGGTTGGTGTCAGGATAAGGCTTTGTAGAGACCACATACAAAGAGGGAAGAGCACAGAACAACATGAGGTAGGTGAGGGAAAAAATCAAGTAAAGGAAAGAAGAAGTTCCTTCGGTGTTGTTACACGTGCGTAATATTCTTCAGTCTGTTTGGATTTCTACACGCTAGAAGGTGTCGAGTTTTTGCGCGATTAAGTGCGTGGGTAAAGTCATTTGAGGTCGGTTTAAATGAAAAATTTACATTTAGTGTTAAGTACGATGGTAGGTGGTATAACATTTAATGTTGGGAAGAAGGAAAAGCTATAAATACAAGGTCAAGAAAATCATTTGTTACCTTGCGATTACAAAGTGAAAGAAGCTCTTGCGAACTAGGGCATCCAGAGAGAAATCATGTGAAGAAAGAAGAATCCAAGAAATTAGATTGTGTGACTAGAATAGATCTACAAACCAAGGAAGGATTACATGGGCGTGAGGAAAATTTGTGTGGAGAGCATTGTATTGCGGAAGGTTTTCCTAGTTAGGGTTTTGCAAATAGCTAGGGCACGAAAAAGATGGATTCATTCTAGGAGTTGAAGCTTTGAGCTTTGGGATTGAGTAGAGTAGCAGAGAGAGAGAGAGAGGAAGGACTTTTAAGTTCATCCCGACTAGAAATTATGGCACCAAAAAAACCAACCATTTTACATCAAGAAAAAAAAAGGAAAGGGCAAGGGAAAGAAAACCACTTCCGTCAGAAGCACCAATGAAGAATGGTATGCATAAATGTAGTACCTAGATGGGGTATTGCTAGGAAAAGAGTGGGGCCACACTTGTGAAAAATGGCCATGAGTGATTATAACCATCACACGAGCACAATTGAGAAGGAAATGGCGCTAGAGCTGGTTTACCCAACTAACAAGAGGATGTCAGACGGAATGCCCATTTACAAAGACAAGGTAAAGTTCAAATTAGAGAAGGCTGGATTATTGCAACTATATGAGTTACCTTACTTTGGCAAGCCTAAGCACCTTTATCAATGGTTGATGTCGCGCGTGCATGAGGATCACTTTTATTTTACGGGGTGCAAGATGCACATAACACCTTAGTTGATATCCAAGTTCACATGCCTCATTTGTGAAGGAGATAACATAGATGATGATATGAGTGACAAGGAGGCTATCAAGGAGATTATAGCCATGTATGACTACAAGAAGGGGTCGTGATACTTTGACATCACCAAGATTCTAGACCTAGTAATGAGGATGGCTATGTGCTTGGTGACCAAGCTCAATGATTAGGAATGATGGACACAAGTGAACAAGGCATGGCTAAATGTATGTCGGAAGATATATGAAGGAACAATCTATAACTTGTCCACTTTCATCGTGGATGAAATCATAAGCAACGCGTAGGAGGGAGAAAAGATACTCTTCGGTAACATCCTCCTCACCATTTTATTTTCAGAGATTGGAGTTCCCGATGGACCAAAAAAGTTTGTTTGGGAGTATCTACAAGAGGATCCTTCACCTACAAAAAGGTTTGCAAGTACACTTATGAAACCATGATGGCTGCTCACAAGGCGTGCTTGGAAAAGTGGTACAAGTGAATGTGTGATGCATTCAAAGTAGAATGGAGGATCCCAAAGTAATTACCAACACTCATGGATGGAGAGGTAGAGTTTGTAGTGTATCAACATTTCTACATTGGCAGATTTACCTTGACAAATGGGACTAAGGGTCCATGGTGCAAGCTTCCCTTCTCCTTCACTCTTGCAATACTTCTAGGAAAGGGTCAAAAGATTTAAGGAAGCCAAAAGACTAAGGTTTGACCTTAGTGAAGTGGACCAAGACCACCGCGAGCTATGCCAAAATCTCATGTATCCCAAAAATACGCGTACATGGAGAAGTATGTCTCCCACGAAGTTCAAATGATGAAACCTATAACATTGCCAATCTCCTGGAAGGGCTGCAGCAAGGATATACCTTCGAATAAGGCCAAAATTTGAAAAGGGTGCTTACTTGGAGAATGATGTCTCCATTCCTAAAGACCCTATAAGAAGGAAGAAGGTTACACTAAGGAAGAGAGAAAGAGAAGAAGGCACCAAGTGTTCAAACCGCACAAACAAAGTGAGCACGTTGGAAGCAAGCGTGAAGCCTTGCACTTATGCGCGAGAAAGAAGTCTCTGTCAGGAAAAGACCCCGAGAAGAAGAGGTGTCATAGAATGAAGAGCCCTCACCCATGAAGAATCACCAATGAAGACATTACCTATCAAAAAGAAAGAAAAAGAAAAATCTCTCAGTATTAGAATCCCCATAGTAAGGAAGAAGCGAAGGTGACTAACGAGGAAGATTCAAAAGAAACGGAAAGTTTAGATGCTTACATCGGTGACATGGATGATGATGACGAACCTGAAGGAGGTGAAGATCACCTACCTATGAGGTGCATGATTCTGAGGAAGAAGGAGATGAGGAGTATAACAGAGAGGATGAGGAGAAGAATGATGAAGAAGAAGTTGAGGCCCAAGGAAAGGGGGTGAGCGGAGAGGTAAATACAAAGGATCAAAGGACCCCGAGCCTCAAAAAGGAACAAATAGAAGAAGCCATAGAGATATAAGAGGTGGGAATTATCAATAAGCGGTGGAACAATAGGTAGAACGTAAATGTACGATGAGGTGTCAAGGAAGTTGAGGAGGAAATCATAGGATAAGAATATGGCAACATGGGGGATCCTAGTTTTTCTATAAGATTTTCAAAAGCGTATGCACATGGAGAAAGAGTACGAAAAAACAAAAAGTCAAGGAATGAGCTACATCGATGACTCTGAACAAGGTGTTGCACATGCACTTTCATAGCATCATACCAACGAAACAAATCTTGGCCATGGATTCATTTGATGAGGAAGGTGCATACCCTCAGATGAGGAAAATGTTATCATGGGAATTTGAGTCCCACATTGATGAGCCCAAATTTGAAATAAGCCAAGGAGCAATGATGAAGGTACTAGAGACAAAAGGGATAAACCCCTTGGTGAATACTCAACAATTATCAAATGAGAAAATATGCAACGTACTCAAAAAAGTTTTCAGTTATGGTTGAAGCCAAACCCTTCGGAAGAAATGACAGGTCAAGTTCGTAGAGGCAGCGAGTTGGAGAAAAAAAGGAGGAGCAGCTCCTTAAGAAGAGCAAGGACTTGAAGCAGGAGGAGCTAATCAACGCTCGCTTAAGGCATGAGTTAAAATATGGGAAGGCAAAGGTGTGCAAGGCATACAATAAAATAGAGATGATCATGGATGCCATTGTCTTGAAGCATCATGACTTAACACCGCCCACACAAACATATGGATCAGCCTTACAATGCCTAGAGGACTTGACCCACATACTCACCATGAAGAGGTAGTCACTTGCCGTAGAATCCCGGAAGAGACGTTGGCATGCCAAGAAAAAGAGAATAGGATGAAGGTTGTGGAAATTGTTCCTCGACAAAAATATCCTCGCCAATGTAAAAGCTGCCACACAAGTTGTTGAGGATGCCTATGATAATTATGCAGATAGGGATAGAGTGGAAAGTATCTTGGTTGCCACCCATGAGATGGAACTCAAGGAGTTCCAAGAAAAAAATAAGTGGAATAGGGCTGAGAGAGAAAAATCCTAGCTGAAGTGGAAAGGAAATCAGAGGCCATTGAGACCTTGTGGGGATCAATCAAGAACCGATTGAAAGAATTGTACCTTCAAATCACTCGAAGGATGGATGCGCTCGAGGATTTGGGAAAAAAACTGGAGGGGATTGTGGAGACAATGAACACCAAGGAGAAGGGCTAAGATTTGAAGAGGTAAGCTCCTAGTAGGCGATGTCTGTTAATAGTCACGAGAATGAGGTTGATGCGTGGGATAAACTAGAGGTAGAATTAGGGATGGATTTCCCTCTCCTCCTCTAAAACAATACAAGTTCCCCATTCTTTCATTATTTTCCCCATTTCTTCATTCCCTTATTCTTTCTTTCCAACCATTATAAGGATATGCCATTCTTTATTCTTTAAAGAGTGTTTCCAGGACAAAAACAAGCATAGTGTGGGGTGATATTGGGCCTGAATATTGGTTAAGGATGAGAAGGCGTGAGGGCGCGCGGGACCTAGTTGAAGGAGGGCACACGGGTTGAAGGCGCACAGGGAAGGGTTCTAGCAGGGTTTTAGAACACACAACGCACACACAAGGTTGGGCAGGTTTTGGACTTAGCCGCATTCAACATCTTAGGCAAAGACACATAAAAGCATGACCTCATGTGGATAAGGTTATAGCACATCAATTGTGGGATCAAAAAGAGAATATTCCAGGCATGTGATGGAAGGTTCCAAATGACATCATTGCAAAGAGTGGAGATCTCGGATCTGAGAAGGCATGCTCCCATGGAGGACCACTTCACACTTAGCAACCGATATGTAACTTTAGAAAGGCATGGCAGTGGTTGCTAAGGCTATAAATACAAGTGCTCGATAGAAGAAAGTAGTGTGTGTGTGTGTGTGTGTGTGTGCGCGTGCATGTGTGGAAGAGAGAGTCGAGAGGAGCGAGAGAAGAGTAGAAGAGAGGTGAAGCTTTGTAGAAATATAATGGAGGGCTCTAAAAGTTAGGGATTAGGTGAATACATGAATCATGGCACATTTAGAGGGATGGGTCTGTAATCATTTTTGTACTGTGATGAACATAGTATAGTTTTGATGCATGAATTAGCTCTGCATGGTTATAAGAGGATCTGTTATGACCTCAAGGGATTGTAATGTGGATTATTGAACATGTTAATATGAATATAAGGCTCTGTTATGAATCATATATGTGTTCAGAAGTATATTACTTATGCATTTCCTTTATGTATGAACCATTCCCATGTGTTGCTTGTTATTTCTCTTTTTTTGGATGTAATGAGATAACAACTCACTCTAGGTTCTTAGAATATTGTATAGTTATTTTTGTCCTATCCCTCTTGAATGTCGTGCAACAACATAAAAAGCTGTTGGATGACACACATAGGGAAATATACATGGAGCATTACCTCAATGATCAGAAGTGCAACAACATAAAAGTGTGAAAGAGTGATATAGAAAATGTCGTCAATTCAACAAAGTGAATGTGAAATGTGATGATGCAGAGTATGGAATGCTCAAAGTTCAACAAGATAATGTTAAACTTAAGACTTACGAAAATTAAATATCAAGTGATCAAGAGGGTGTTTGACCATGATAAAGTGAGTATCACGATGTCAAGACTTAGATGAAGAGGATGAAAGTGCTCAAGTTCGGATATGGATGTTCGTAACCCAAGACTTAGACACATTTATAAAGTGACAAGGTGGATGAGAGAGAAAACATGAATGAAAAAAGTGAAACACAAGTGTGTAACATGTGAGAAAAATGAAAAATGATGTAGTGAAAATTGGCCTCTACCTTAGATTAGCTTAGACAAGGCGTGGCTTCCTAGGTGGTTCACTAAACTAGGTGTTAACAATATACTTGAGCGACCAAAATTTTATTGCTAGCTATTGGCTTTACTTTACCCCCTTTGAAAAAATGAGAAAAAGATCTTGCTCAAAATGAATCACACTGGGGTCACCACTACTGGATATCCATGACTCTAATCTCACAAGGTTTTACTAGTCAGTTGGGACAAAGGTACCCATTTTTGTCAGCTAGTTCCCTCAATGTGCTAACTACTTTGGGTTCTTGTCATACTCCTCAAGAGATTTTTATGGCTTATGCCAAGACACTTCCCACAATTATGGTGGTTGGGAAATAGCCATGTAAATCGTACTTAGTAAAGACAATGTGTAGAGTTAATTTTATCTTGATTAAAAATATTCCCTACACACAATGAATTAGTAGTTTGATTAACTTACGAGTGAGGCAACTTGTAGTTAGTAGTTTCAATGTGGTCTTCGTAATGTAGTCTTGCAAACAAGTGTTAGTAGTTTTCTGAAGTAGATCAAAAATGAAAACAATGAAACACAACACAATCACATTTCTAATTCTCAAGATCACTTGTAATAAACATGAGAGAAGAGCATACATGCAAAGTGTGTTGCGACTAATCTTCACAAAAATGAAAAAAGGAAATGCATGCAAAACACGTTACAAAGTGTTAGTGACGTTATGAAAAACAAGAAAAAAATGAGTAAACACTAATTAAAAGGATAAAAAGTGACAAAAAGTGGATCGAAACGTCCAATAACCTATATTTGCAAGTTTTACAAGTAGTTTATGCAAGTAAAAGTGACGAAAAATGAATCACTTGGTAACCTGCAAAACCAAGGGTTACAATTAGTTTGAGTTAATAAAATCGACGAAAAAAAGTTAGAGTTCATAATGAAGTTAAGAAGACCTAATCTAAATTAATTAAAAACAAACTAAGTAGTTAGTTAAACAAATGAACTAACTAAAACAACGAATGGGTATGAATAACCACCTAACTTTATCATGAATTAAAAATAAAACTAAAAATCTATTTAAAGTAATCTTATAAGATAAAAAAGAGGTGTGAATAAAATAAACTAATCTAAACAAAAACTAAGTGGAAAGCGAGGTGAGGAGTTTTTAAAAAAATTAAATAGGAGGCTATTTGTAAACTATGTGTAACCCTAAGTTTTTAAACAAAGTGCTTATAAACAAAACCCTAAATATGAATGGACAAAGTGATAAGGTTAGTTTGGTTGTGTGTGCACTTATGCATCCGTTGTGTTATTTTTCAAGTTTAGCAATGTAGCACAGGGCGCAGTGACAAAGGTTGGGTGTGGACTCGTGTAGAGTGATGAGTGAACCAATTGGGTGACACGGGAGGGGGTGCGTGAGTCCGAATTAAGGTAGTGTTTAAGTCGAGAGGTGGGTAGGGAGTTAGGGGTGTGGGGAGTGGTGAGGGTAGCCAAGCTGAACCGACCCGACCAGGGTGGTGGTGGGAAATGGGTAGGGCGAGGGTTTAACAAAAAATCAAATTTTTTTCTTCCTGATTTTTTGTTTAATAAATCTGATTTTCTTTTTCTATTTTAATTTATTTTGCAAGTATTCTAACTTATTTTTGTTGAACTTGTATAGGTTTGGCAAGTTACAACAGATTAAAAACATTGTTTAGCTATAACTAAATATGCAACTAAACTTGGAGGAAAATCACCTACAAATACAAATTTTTAATTTTTTCAATTAATTTTTGACCTATAACTAACACACACACACACACACAACAAGACCTATAACACACACACACACACACACACACATATTTGATTGTTTATTTTGACTATTGCTTCCAAATGCTCTCGTTAGAACTGCACAACAACACACATATAGTAACAAAAAACACACAAATGTAAAATTAATCAAACAAAAATGAAACAAATATGGAATAAGATGGGTAATGTCCCACTTTGGACATGTCGAAATGAATGCAATGGAAAAAACAACACTAAATGGAAAATACACAAAATGACTTACAAACCTCCTTACAACCTTCCAATGCTACCTCGATGTAAGGTTGTGTGAAGATTTGGAGCTTGTGTAACCTTATAGAAGATTGATTGTGGGTGCTCTTGAATGACCTCCAAATGTGGATTTACCAATGTTACAAACAAATTTTGAAAGCTTCCAATATGTAGATATTGGAAGGAAAATCAACAAAGTTTTTGTGTTGTAAATCCAAGAGGATGTAAGAGTGTAAGCTTGTGTTTTATAGAGGTGAGTTGGTTAAAATTTGGTTGGAAGTAGTTGAATGCACGTGTTATTTTAGCATTTGAGAAATTTATAGCGATTATGGGAAGGTAAATGCCATTTAGAAGCAGTAAGTGAATTTAGTTGGCATAATTTGCATTTGGAAAGGTGGTTGTAGATGCAATTCAATTGCCCCCACCTTTCTAGGATTCTAGAAGTGCAGTTGACTAGACTGGTGAAGTGGAGTCCAAGTGGTTGTTGACTAAGAATCTGAGTGGCAGTTGACTAGGATGTGCACACTAATTAATTAATCATTTAATTAATAAATGATAATTAACTAACTAAAGGGGTACTAAGGACTAATTTAATTAATCCAAAGGGTGCAATGTGTATGATTAATCAATTTAATTAATCAATCATGAAAGGGGTGAATAACATGATGCACTAGGACAATATTGGGAATAGGTGAGTGATTTTGGGGTGTCTACACTTCTCCTTTAACTAATTAGGAATGGTTGAAATATGAACGTATGTGAATGCAAACCCTAATTTCTATATTTGTAGATTAATGTACTTATTGGATTAATATTCAATTATTATTTCAAGATTAAATTCCTAAATTAGTTTAATATTTCCCTTTATCAATTTTAGGGTGAAATAAAGAAGTTATGATTGTTTCCAATGTCTTTTTGTAGGTTCAAGTGGAATCCCAGAATGTGGCTCTAGAAGAGGCCCATCTCTAGACCTTTGTCGATCATTGAGGTAATGCTCCATGTATAGTGGTTTGGATTCTACTTCCATATATATCATTGAAGCCATCTCCTAAAGGTAAGGGTTGTCATCGCAACCAATCTTGTCACCACTCTCACAACCGCTTTGGGTTAGGCTCTCCACCTCACCACCACTTTCCTCCATTGCCTCAACATGGTCCCTAGAGGTGAAATTTGGAGTAGAATGGAGGATATTGGTGTTCCAGATGAGTATAGAGTAGTAGTGTATAGGCTCCATGAGCAAGTTAGGGCCAAAATCATAATAAAATGATGGTCTCTTAGAATGCTTTAGAAGTGACATTGGAGTCAAACAAGGCTTCCTTTAATCTCCAAACTTGTTTGGTATCTACATTGATAAACTAGAGGAGTGGATTAATAACGTTGGTGGAGGGGGCATCCATCTAGCTAGTTATGTTGTAAAGCTATTTTTATATGCAAATGATCTTATTCTAATTACAAAAACAACCCAAAGTTTGAGAGAAAATTTGAAATCTCTAGAGCTTTTTTGCCAAGAGGTGGGAATGCAAGTGAATACTAAAGAAGACAAAAATCATGATCTTTTCTCTATGGAGAAAAAAGAGGCAATATGAGTTTCTTTTGGAAGGAAAAAACAAATATCTTGGGCTTAACTTTCACAAGCTTAGTTGGGAGACATGTAGGGAAAAAAGAGTCCAAGGGGGGTGGAAGTCCTTATGATAATTAGAAAACATGTGCATGAATGCATAATTGTGGGATTGGAAAACCAAAAATACCTTGTTTGGCACAGTAGTCACACCACCGATTCTATATGGGTGTGAAGTTTGGGGCAACAATGTTTCGAATGAAATTAGAGACAGATAGAGAGGGTCAAAAGCACTTAATAATAAGTAACCTCAAAGTTAAATCCTCGGTTCCATATGAGATTATTTTGGTTGAATTTGGTACCTTTCCGCTGGAAGCATTGACATGGTTCGAACTCTAAGTTATTTAAAAAAGATGCACATAATGGAGAATCATCGATGGCCCAAAATAGTAGCTGAAGCAAAACTAAGCAGAAGGAAAAACATGTGGATGAAGCAAAACAACAAGTGGATGAGTAAATGGGACATCAACATGCAAGAATGTCCAAATACCAATGAGGAAATAAAAAAGTATGTGAAGGAGAAATTCAAGACAACCATGTGGACAAGGCAGATAGGATAGAAGAAAGCATACTACATCAATCATTTTAACCCCACTTGGGAGCACGAAGAAAAGACATACATAGGAGCGGAAATTAAATGGAAAGCAAAGATGTTAATTGCCCAACTGAGAACCAGCTCACATCATCTTAGATGTGAAACCAGTAGGTGGACAATACCCAAAGAAGAATGGGAAACAAGAACTTGTTTATTTTGTGTCAAGGGGGTAGTGGAGACATAATGACACTTCATTATGGATTGTGTAACTTATAATAAAATTTGAAGCGGTACATGTAGGGATAGTTTAAGCATTGAAAAGTTAACAAACCTTTTTTAAGAGGAAATGATAATCACAATGTCAAGTTTTTAATCAAGATACATAATATAAGAGCTAAAATTGAGAAAGGAGTTAACTTTTTGCAATATCGCATGCAATCTCTATGACTGATGTTTTGTTTTTATCTAGACATATTTTTTTGCAGCTCTTGGTCCCATAGTCTGTTTTGTCTCGTGGACATTATTTTAATCTTTCATTCATTCAAACCACCCACTTTCTTTATATAAGCTTCCGCACTTCGACCGCTCCACCTGACCCTTAATTGGTGTTTAGCGGGGTTAGGGAATATCCCACATTCATGGGAAAACATTTTGCTTTATCTCCTTTTAAGGCTTCCGACGCCCGCTACCTACGTGGCATTGGGCATGTACTCCTTTGATTTGTTTTGAAACATCCTTGGGGACGTGGCACTTGGAACATGGTTGTTGAGTTGGCTTGGATGGTCATGAGTTATTTGAGATGGAATTGTCCGCTGCATAAGACCTACAACTTGGTCCTCAAACGTAAACTCCTTGTCCTTCGATCTTGGAGTGAACTATGTAGATATGCCACATGGTGGCTTGAGAATATGCCACTTGTCCTTCGGCCATGGATTGACAAAAAATATCACCATATAAAAACTATAATGCAGTGAAATTTAAAACCCAAAATATAGTATGATGACTAATAATGATGGCAAGCTCCCCTCCAAAACAAATATGGACCCCACCTACTATTATCACTAAAACAAATCCATTTTTATTTGCCAAAATTTTGCACAAAATATAATATGATGACTAATAACGGCGGTAGGGTTGCCCTCTAAAATAAAAGTGGACCCCACCTGTTATCGGGGCCCCAACTGACACTTGATATGGATCCCATATTTGTTAAAATAATCGTTGAAGACCGGATGCTAAAACAAACCCATTTTTACTTTGCCAAACTTTTGTGCATCGCCACTTATTGACTCTCGATAGGATGATTGACATTTTTGCAACATGTCATTGCATTGTTGCACCTATGCCCTTAATAATGCCTTTTGACACCCGATCACACGTAGATGTTATGTTTTATGCACGATGTCTGTTTTGACCCATTCAAAATGCATTGGAAAAATTACTTTGAGATCTTATGTAAGCAATATGTTTTGGGAGATTTAGGAACATCTAAAGCATGAAATGACCTACAAATCACTCCTCCCCACTAAAATGCTTTTTAGTCCTAAAAAAGTATTCATTATCGAAAAAATAAGGTATGTTATTCTCATTTTTGCTATTTCTCTCTCTTTTATGGTGAATTTCGGTTAGTTGTTACAATGCTTTGAAATACCAAAACTCAAATAAAGCGAGGGTTACCGACACTGCTACAACAAATGCAATGTTGGGATGATCGAGTACACGAACAATGTGAAAGGATCCTCCTTTCGTAGAGTGAGAAGACCCGTGTACAAAGACAACTAAACATAAAACTATTAAATAAAGATGTAACGAGTTGCTCAACAAATGTTGATCCGTGAAATCCAAAGGGCTTCTTTGAAGGGTGTTAACTCGTTTGATACAATTAAGTGATATAATATGATAATATAAATGACAAGGGTCATGGCAAGCTCGAAGTCCTTGAAGTAATCAAACCAAAACTAATCTGCAACTTCACGTTCTTCTTGTATGATCTCACGCTGATCCTTGATGTCTTCGACTTCAAGTCAAAATGCTAGAAATGACTAAAAAGATAGGCATCAACGATTTATAGAAATCAAAATGTTTATTTTGATAAAAAAGCCGATAAAAATGATTGTTTTGAATGCAAGATGAAGTGTGACAATGCTAAGAGAGACTATCATTATAATTGATTATTTAATGTTTTATAGATTATTCCTAGATCATTAACGTAATGCAACATTTTCGTAATATGCATTCATACTACCATATTTTGTATTTTTTGGTTGGTAATTACTCCGAAAGGTGTTCCTACAAAGTGATGTGATCAGAATCGTAATGACATGAGTGGTTCATTTTTAGGTTGACATAAAAAAACTAAAAATATATATATATATATATATATATATATATGTTTTGGATGCCACAACTACCATAGCCGCGACTCCCCACCTCCCTTCAGTCGGCCCTCGACCGATCCACTCCCATCTCTCTACGTGGCTAAACCACTTCCCCACTTCTCACGTCCTCACCCCACCCTACCCTAAACCTTTAATATTAAAAAAACAAAAACAAAAACAAAACAAATAAGCCAAAACATTGAAACATAAAAATACATACCTATAAACCTAAACCTAATGTGCGGGCTCAAAGGAAAAATGTATTAGTTATTATAAAACAAACTTAAAAGCCACCGTATAGGATTTTATGGTTAGGTTAGGATTTTAGTATATTAAAGAAATGAGATAAAAAGAATAATGGTTATATATAGAATATTATAGGTGGTATAATTTTTAGGCTTTAGTTTAGTTTTTGGATTAGTATTTCATATGATATATATTATATCACATATGGTTAGGAATAGTTTAGGTAGTATATAAAATTAGGTTGTTTAGTTTTTAGTATATATAATGAATATTAAATATGATTGTTAATATTTATATTATATTATAGAATATATAATGTAGTCTTATAAAGTGTATAATAAAATAATATATAATTAAATGATATAAAATTAGTGTATTTATTTTTAAAAATTATGTAAAAGACGTTGAGAGGTATTATTTATGGGTTTTAATTTAGTTGGTGTTATTATAATGTTGATGTGAATATTGAGTGAAAAATTTGTATACATAATAATTAATGAATTCTCTTTGGAAGTTCATGGAAAGATTTATTCTATTTATTTTCAATTATTTTGGTTGATGAAATAGTAGTTATACTAACATACCTATCTTAGAAAATTTATGTAAAAAGACACTGAAAAGTATCATTCTAGAAGCGCCTATTCTACTTATTTGTGAAATCAAATATACAAACCTCAAGAATGATACCTCTCAACATCTTTTACACAAATTTTCTAAAATAAATATACTAATATAACTACTATATCATTAACCAAAATAATTGAAAGCTCAAGAAAGAAATCTTTGCATGAACTTAAAAGCCATATGCATGGTAGGAAGCGGTAAATTCTCTATTTTCTCATACCGTGCATACATCAGATCAATCGATATAAAATATGAGAGGAACCCACCAATTTTCAAAAAATACATCAAACCGAAAGACGATTACAAGGTTGGATATGGATCCACGTCAACTTCACCTTGTTTGGAGGGATGTCGGTGGGATTTTTATATAAAAATATCGCAGCTTTGTTTCGTCTCCTAGATTCTAAGTACGTAGGTATTATTTTGAAAACTCAAACGTCCATAGATTACTATGTGAAAGTGACGTTGGGTGGATATTTGAAAGTGGTTTTACTTTTGCTTTAATAATGGTTGCTCTCGAGTCTCACTAGCCATGCTACTTTGTAATTAAGTTTAATTTAGATATAAGAGAGTACATCATATGTAATTGGATCATATTAAATTATATTAGAATATAGAAAGTTTTGAAAATTGTTTGATTTGTCGTAAATTTGTATTTGGATGTTAATAATAGATGTTGAAAATTATTTCTATTCATAAGGTGAATGAAACTCAAAAATCAAAACCTACACTTAAAAGAATAATCTCTTTATCGTTCTTCTACTCTCTTTTCTATTTCCACTCATATTTGTCACTCCAAAAATAAATCAACAATGTATACTCAATATATAGAAAAATACTTGATACAAAAAAACATAAAATAACAAAAAAATCTCCGTAGTAAACAAGGAACCCATTCGCCCCGCTTACAGAGAACAAAACTCTCTGATAACTTGCAAAGCACGAACCATTTTGATAAAGAAATGAATTGCAGATTAAGGACAAAACATTTTTTCAGCACTCCCCTCCCTCTCTTCCTTCCTATCAAATGCCCTGCCATTAAAAACTTCACCCTCTCACCGTTGCAGAAGCCTGGAAATATCGCATGCATCCAGCCACATGTCTCCACCATGCAGGGACAGAATCAGGAAAAATAGAAAAGCAAAGCGAAACGGGTTTGGCAACTCAAAACGGGATCCGCAGCAATGGCGTTGGAGAAGCTCGACGGAAGAGCAGAAAATACCTAAAACACATGTCGATTTGTAAGGGGTAAAACAAACTTTAATAAAAGCGGTCATATCTGCATGGGAGGAAGGAAAGTGTTCGGGCAATGAGGGATTAAAATTCCACCAATCAGCGGCAGGTACTAATAAAATATTTACCCTCGACTACCCATAATTGAACAAATATTTGGAGAAACATTAGCTTTTGTATATTCTGCACTAATCTTATGCAAATTAATACCCCGAGGCGAAAACAATAAGACACTACTAGCGGCAAGTACTAATAACAAAAAAAAATCATCGAATCCCAAAATTGTCCATGATTACAAATATTTGAAGAGCATTTCAATGATCATCGAGTCCTGGAAGTCAAACACTATATTAAGTATTGATAATGATTATCGGGTATAAAAGTGATAGTGATGTAAAACCAATTATAGGTTCATACAAGAATTTGTTTGGGTATTGTATGCTTGATTTTAGGCTTTTTGCTTTCAACATGGAGGCCTATAATACTCCTTATTTAGAGACATGAACATCAAAACTCTAACTCGAGTGTTATGAGGACAAATGTCACTCTTACATGAGAATCATGATCTAGATATTTTAGTTGAATAATTTAGGGTTTCAAGTTATAAATAAATTATATGACACTTATCTTTAATAGAGGCTCATCTTCAATAGGTTTTTATGGATAAAAATGATGCGCCAAAATTAGCAGGAACTTGACAAGGTCATAACTTGAGCTCCGGGTGTCCGTTTGAGTCTGTTTTTTAAACCACATGTTTCGATGAGACGAATGCAAACAACCCGCCCTATCAATTGGGAAAATTTTTGGCACATTTTCGGGCCCTAAATCTGCCATCTTGAGGCCGAAAATTAGGATTTAAGTTATAGTTTGGTTTTTTCCTATTTTTGGGCATTAGTTAATTTTAGTCTATTAGTTGCATTATGAGTTATAAATTTGGCAATTCCTCTAATTTAGGAATGTAGAAGATGCATGGCAATTTCTGTGCCCGTACGAATAAGCATGCGAACTTACTAAGAATAGCAGGTTCTAGTAAACTGCTAAAAATAGTAATTTCGCCACCTAGAGTAGATTTAGTCAAAGTTAGTTAGAGTTTAATTGGCAACTCAAGTTGGGAGTTGTTTTCCTATTTAGGAAACATTGTAATTCATTATTCAATAACGAAGAAGGAGATCTATTTTCTTTTGGAGTTCATATTATTTGTAGTATATCAAGTTTGTTTAGAATTTGGCTACATTAAAAATGATTATTTTAGATGTAAAATAATTTGAATTTATAAAATAATATTTGTGGTTATCTGAAATAGATTCTAAACATAAATGAAATTGTGTATTTATAGGACATACTAAATTGATCAAATGTGTATTTGAAAGATTTATTTAAACCCCTAGAAAAAGGAAATTGATATATATTGTTCAATTGAAGAAAAGTTTGAATCTTTTGTAGACTAAAATGACATAGACTCGTATTCTTATAATTTCATAGTTTCTAGTGGTTAATGAGCTCTTATTCTTGAATGGAATGTGTGTTTACCTTTCGTTATATATTCAAACTTAGAAATCGCTATCTTCATGGGATTAGGTTGGGTTGAATATGACATGTATCGAAGATATGTTTAGTAAATAATCATAACCTATTAAATGTTCCTATTATAAGCACACTAGACATATTGTCATGACCAATTATGACATGCATTGTGGGTCAAGAATACATTTCGTTAATTTTACGAGATCATTTCTAAAAATAAAAATATATTTTGGTTTAAGTTTTCACTTGGTCATAATATTGGTGTCATCTAAATAAATAATCTCTTCCATATAGAAACTCTAATATTTTTCTCACGAGTTTATTGGGGCTCAAAAATACCAAATAATTGAATCAAGTCTTGGGTGTACATGCCTCAAGATTCAATTGGAATAACAATTATGATTTTATATTCATCGTTCATATTAGGGGTTGGATGTTTAATATGTAAATTTCTTTTCTTGCTCTTACCTAAGTCTAACCTATCTCTGCTCTATGTTATTAAAATAAAAATCATGAATATGTCCTTGTCATCTATCCCAAGAACACCTACATGGGTATTCAAGATACTTTTAGAATAAGATGCCAAATTTCATGAGGTCTATAATTCTACATTGAAAAGGGTTGTCATTGCATTATAGCCTATAAACTCCGCAACTTATTCTTTTAGTCTCTTTTGAGCATAAAATTATATGACATGTTAACATTATTAAGTCAAATGTCATTCCTAATCTTCCCTTAAAATCTGTGAATTGTTTGACAAAAATCCTGAAAACTCGTGAATTTTGGTCATGGGCGAGTAAAATAGACAAATGTCCATGCATGGTGGTGCATTTTAAATCTGTCAAAATATCTTCAGAACAAGGCATAAATCCATCCATCCCGATTGTAAAAATCAATTAAGAATCAATAACATGAGTCATGTCATGTCATACAATGCATTATATTTGGTAAGAAGTGGTTCAAAATAACAACCTCCTTTCTCCAATCTATTTTATCTTCATAGTCATATCTAATAACATTAATAGCTTCCTTTAAAAATGAAGAAGGGCCAACATTTTGTTGCACACCACCGTTCTCAAGAAAAGTAGCATTGAAAAATACAAGGGATTGTCCAAATTTTAGCAAATGTAATGAACATATGTAAAGCCAAGCTCTCCTCAGGCTTTGGCATTCTACACCATAAAAGAGATCATTGCAATAACATGTGGAGAACTGACAATAGAAATGACCTTTTACTGATTTGACAAGAAAAAGAATAAAGGACACATGAAACAAACTATCTAACACTTGCTTCTAGGCCTTTGACCCTTGCAATTCGGGTATGTTGAGATAGTAATGCTAAAAAAATGTGCAATGTATTCTCATCCTAAGAAAGAGTTGATCTCTAAAGACATCTACATCGACCTACACTTAGTTGTCATGCCTAAATTTTTGGCATGAATACAAAATACCACCTACAAAAAAATTAAAAATGTGAAGTAAAAACTCCTTTTCCATTTACCTATATTAATGTAGAAGACTATACATGTAACAATTATAGCTTCCTGCAAAGTGACAATGTGTTGTCACAATTTACTCTCTACAAAGACCATACATTAAAATATCGAGTTGATATTGTTTGTTTCTTGCCTTTTCTATTTTGTTGCATTTCCAATATGCCTCCATCGAAATAAGACTTGGCATTATAGAGCACTTTCACACTTTCTTAGATAGAGGATATCACAAGGCGTTGACATCTCTACAACTAGAACCGGATCGTGACACTCTTTACACTTTTCATGTAATACATGATCCTCAAACACATTTCTCTTGAATGAAACTTTTCGTAGTCACCATTCGTGAAACAAGGAGATCGACTTATGGGGTGACATGTTATATATATGCTAGCTATCTAAGTGGCTTGACATACCAATATGGGTGTGGTCAACAACCAAGTCTAATAATTACATCCAATTCAATGAATCGACCCATACCCTTCTATATTGTTTTCCGTTTCACTTTTTGAACCCCCTTTCTAACCATTATGAGCCATTGCTTTGGAAAAAATGACAACTATATTGTTTCCCCCATTCATGGTCAATTGTCATTCTCTCCCATGATCAATGAACCTAATTGCAGTGATATATTGAAAGGAATTGAGAAATTTGGTCTTGTTCATTTAGGGAACAACAATATAAATCAAGCATGCATAGGTTATTTTTCTCTATTTTCTAGCTTAGCGACAACAACATATTTGAGGTAGAATTCTTTATCGCTATGTTGCATAGTATTTTTGCATCTCCTACCTTCATGGATGTGAAAAAAAAAGGCTTACCTCTCCAATTGGATTCATCATAATTTTATACAAAGAATTATGGGCATTGCAAAAATTGGGAAGGGATTGTAATAAACATGGCCATGACATACCGCTTCCATAATGAAACAAGATGTAATTTTACGGTGATCATTTACTAACAAGAAGGCCCTAGCCTTCAAAAAAAATACATTAAGAACCAACCTTAGATAACATCGCTCATCTAGGCTCTCATCGGAAAGCACCTTAGCGTGCATAGGATGGTGGAAGAGCAAAGATAATTTGCTTCATCCCAGACCCATCATTACATACCTTATAATCACATTTAGAAAAACTACTAAATCCTTATACTATCAAAATTTTCAACTAGTGGCTGCATCATATATATAAGTTAACTAAATATTATCTACGTGGCTAGGTTTAATCAACCACCTTCTTCCCTTTGCCTTTATCTACTTTGACCTCAAACATGATCTCGACATCCGAATCCTCATTCACTTGTGCAAGACTACATGGAAGAGGCACAACAATGAGGGATTTCCACCTTTGCTTTTGGGCAAAGCTAAAAACACCGCTTATTTACCAAAGGCCTCATATCCCTTTGAAATCACCAATAACACCTTCACAAGATCTTGTAAGTGAAACTGCATGCACATCAATCTCTCCTCCAACTTTGAGTTCTCTTGATGATGAAGAAATTGAGACAGCGTAGTGTTGGAAAGGATATTCACACATCTCAAACCCTACACCATTTCAAATAGATTCCAAAGGCTCGGGGTTTGCTTGGGATCAAACATCAAATTCCTCGAGTGCTCACAAATGTATTCCTCCTCCACATCATTTAATTCTTCACCTATAGACAACACCCTCCCCAACCATTCTCTCATAGCATCATTTTAATTTTTCCCCCATCCACTCGTAAAAAATCGTCCCATGTGTCCTCCGAAAGAGGGATATGCGAGAACCAATATCGAAACAATGCACCACAACAAAGTTGCACTCCAATGGTAATGTCATAGCTCCAATGCAATAAGCAAGATTCGAACAATGGAAAGAATATGCAAATAAGAAAATAGGTCTACTCATTCTCATAGATCAAAAAAGGAAGTACAAATAGGGGTGTTGTGTAACCCCATGCCTAAACAAGGAAAGTAACTCCTATGACACCACTGACACATATGACATGACTAATGCATATGATGCCACTAAAGGAGGAGTTACAATTCCAAATAAGGAATGTAACTCCTATGACGCACTGACGCAAATGACAATGATAGATTCTATGATAGAATATGACACTTGTCATTTGACTCCCTAAGACCTATGACTCTCGCAAGGTGAGATGACTCACCATGTGATGTGGATGATGACTAGGCAGGTCACACACACCAACAACCCCCCCTTCATCGAAGCCGAGGTAGAGGTCATGGTAAGACAGAAAGAAAAGAAAAGAAGACTCCCCTAGACAACTAAGAAAGATGTGCCAATGGGGCCCAACAACTAAAGGCCTGATAAGGTGCCCATATAAAAACAACATCTTTCTAAGGAAGAAGAGGAGGAGAAAAAGCTATATAGCTCAAAGAAGATGGGCAGCTGCAATGCAGACCTCACCCCAAGAAGAGACCGTAAGTGAAGAAATTTCACCTTAGTGAAGGGCTTGGTGAATATGGTCAGCAACTTTGATCAACTTGTGTGAACATATTGTATGTCGATGATGTTTTCATGTATCGATCCCATATGAAGTGCATGTGAATATCAATGTGCTTTGTCATTGATGTTGAACTGGATTTCTACAAATTGAGATAGTGCTCATGTTGTCACAGAGATAATGGTAGGCCACCAAAGTGGATGCCAAACTCATCCAAGGTACCCTTGTAACCAAACAACTTCTTGGGCAGTGTTACCTGCTCCTTTGTACTCTTCTTATGTCGATGATATGGAAATGGTGTTTTACTTCTTCTTGGACCAACTAACAGGACTGAACCAAGAGTGAAACTCGTAGCCGAGGTAGACTTTTGATGATTGAGATCACCGGCCCAATCAAAGTTGGTAAATCCAACCAAGTCAATCTCATTCCCTCCTAAGTAATGAATGTCATCTGTGTGAGTGCCACGAACATAGTGAAGGATCCACTTTGCTACTTTTAAATGCAGCTCATGAGGCTCCTGCATAAATCTAGACACGATCCCGACAACATACGATAGATCTAGGCCAAGTGTGAGTAAGGTAGATCAAGCTCCCCACCAACTACCGATAAAGGGTACCGTCAACCAAGGGGGAAGAGCAATTAGAAACCAACTTGACCCCGGAAAGAAAAGGAGTAGGTGAGGACTTGCAATCAGACATGTGAAATCAAGCAAGAAAATCAAGAGAGTACTTAGGTCTGCGAGATCATAATTCTTGAGTTAGATTGTGAAATCTAGATCCCAAGAAAGTAATGAAGCAATCTTAAGTTAGACATGGAGAAATTTTTGGCCAAGGAGATCTTCACAAAATTAATGATAGTGGAAGAGCTACCCGTGATCAACAAGTCATCAACATAGAGAACAAAAAAGCATGGAGTCATCCTACCACAGAATATACACATTTGGGTCAGAGTGACACCGAGTGAACCTTGATGCAAGTAAAAAGGAGTCCATCTTGGCATACCAAGCCCGAGGGGCTTGTTTAAGGTTGTAGAGAGACTTTTTTAACTTGCAAACGAAGGATGGATCACGGACATAACCCAGAGGTTATTCCATGTAGATCTCTTCCTCTAGTTCCCCGTGAAGGAAGGCACTCTTAATTTCCATCTGGTGGACTTCCCATCTGTTAGTGGTAGTGATGGCAAGGGCCATTCAATGGAAGTCATCTTCGTAACCGGAGTAAAGGTTTCCGAGTAATCAACCCCAACTACCTGGGAGAAACCCTTAGCTACAAGTCACGCTTTATACTTCTCAACTTCTCCATCGGCTCCATACTTTGTTTGATATATCCACCTACACCAAACAATTTTTCTTCCTTTTAGAAGAGGGGTAAGATCCCAAGTGCCATTATTTATGAGTGAGGAATACTCCTCATCCATAGTAGAATCCCACTCAAGAATCCCAGAAGCTTCCTGGAAAGATGATGGATCAGAAGCAGAGGTGAAGAAGGAGTGGGGTCTAATGAAACTCAAGCAAGTACGTCTCTCATCTAAAGCATCTCCAACTAAATCTCCAGCACTCTATAAATTTTCCCGGCCCAAAGAGGTCCCAAAGGATCAAGCTCAGAGTTGGAAGATTCTTCACTCAAGTGAGAAGGGACATAGTCCTCATCATCACTAATGTTAGTATCAGATGACTCGAAAGTTTGAGGATCGGGAGGAGCAGGGAGAGGAGGAACTCACTCAACAACATCATCATCTGATGAGTCAGAATATGAATCAGTGGGAAAAAGAACCTCAGTGAAGTAAAATTCAAGGATGGCTCATCAAACTTCACACTCCTCTCAATATAGAGCTCATGGGTTGTAGGGTTCAACAATCGATATCCCTTCACGCCATCAGGATACCCGACAAAGATACAAGGTTTGGATTGTGGATCCAATGCCTTGCATTTCTTCTTAGGAATCCGAGCCATAGCCTTGGATCCGAAGACTTGAAAGTGCTCAACATTAGGCTTGTGTCAAAACCAGGCTTCAAAGGGTGTCATCCCTTACTACCTTATATGGAATACGATTATGAATGTAACAAGCACAATTCACTACTTTCAGCCCAATACTATGGAGGAAGGGACTTCGAGTGAACCATACAAGTAGCCATCTCCTTTAGAGTTTGGTTATTTCTTTCTGCAACTCCATTTTGGGAAGGGTCAAAGAATCGTACACTGCAAAAGAAATCCCCTCAAAAGTGTAGAAATCCTCAAACCTATTGCTCACATACTCACCTCCATTGTTAGTTTGAAGAACCTTGATAGACCATTCCGCTTTTTTCTCAACAAGAGCCTTAAAGTTCTGAAAATGCTCAAAGACTTCAGACTTAAGCTTAAGAAAATATACCCAAGTATAACGTGAAAAGTCATCAATGAAGGTTAGTATATATAGAGCTCTAGTGAAAGAAGGAGATGGAAAGGGGCCAGAAACATCACTATGAACAAGATCCAAGGGACGAGTAGCTCTCCAAGATTTTCCCTTATCAAAGTTTTTTTCAGGTGCTTTCTGAGGGTACAACCCTCACAAAGACCTTTAGAAAACTTAACTCGGGGTAACCCATTGACCATTTTGTTTTGGCTCAATTGTTCAAGGTAATGATAATTTAGATGCCCAAAATGCTCATGTCATAGCTTACTAACCTCATTTACATGAGTGAGAAAGGCATTGGGCATCGAATCAGAAGAGAAGTGGGAAAAGGTATACAACCGTGAACGGTGATCCGCCTTTCCCTCAAATGCACAAAGCGATCGAGTTTAGCTCATGAATGATCACCGAGTTAGGACCAAATTCCACTCGCATTCCTTCACCAAGGTGGGTGATTTGGTAAACCAATAGGAGATTGGTAGAGAGATTGGGAACACTCAACACTTGGTTAAATGTTCCACCTTCTATCTCTACCGATCCACTATCGAAACCGACACATGAGTGTCATCACCCAACGTGATTTGGACATGCCACATGGTTCAATGCTAGAGAATTCAACCTCTGAAGAAGCCATGTGGTGCGAGGCACCGAATTGATAATCCAAGTTGATGATGGAGCTGATCTAGCTACAAGGGCCTTACCTTTCTTCTTTTCATTTTTAGACTCCTTTGCTTTAGAAGACTCACCCTTCTGAGCATTTTTTTTGATGGATTTAGGAACACTTATTTTATTCTTCTCAAGTAACTAAGTTAAGTGATCAATTTGTTTCCAAAACATTGATGCTCTTCATGGCTAGGATACTTACAATAGGAGCATTTACACTTTTCCTTCTTCACTTTAGGCTTAGAAGTCGAAGTGTTAGTGTTGGGCTTAGTTTGGGGTTTGGTTGGTCTTGGTTTCTTTCTTAGGTTGGTCCTTTGTTTCTTTCTTCTTTTCATTTTTCTTGCCCTTATTCACCACAAGGGCATGTGACTTGGATTTTAGAGTCCCCATTTGAATGAGTTTGTCTTGTTCTTGAATGAGTTGGGACAAAAACTATCAAATGAGGGCATTTTCCAGGCACTACCCAAGGTGGATTTCGTGGCATGGAAAGTTGAAATGAAGACAGAGTATTCAGGACCTAACTTAGAAAGAATCGACAAGATCAATTGAGAGTCTTTCTTCTCCACTTTACATTCCTTTAGAAGTAGTCTAGTGTGGACAAACTTTGAGAAGAAGGCTATATAGGTTTTCAAAGTCACTAGGATTTAACCCTAGTAGTTCATTCTCCAACTCATGTGCTCTCATGTCATCTTGCTTCCCAAACATCTCGTCGAGCATTTTCCATGCTCCATCGGGTGTCGAGGAAGTTTCGATGTGGAAGAGCAAGTCGGAAGAGACAAACATACAAAGAAGACCTAAGGCTTCATCATAGTGGTTGAACCATTTAGATCTTTCGGGTTCATCATTAGGTTCTGTCTCTAACCCCATGGTAACACAATACAACCCTTTACTTCACAAAGCTGATATAATTTTAGATCTCCATTCAAAGAAATTAAAAGGTGTGAGCACCGGTACTTTAGAGATATCCATAATGAAGAGATAGAACCAACGAAGGTAGAAGGAAGGAGAGAGAAAGGAAACAACCACCCTAGAATAATATTACACCCCCTCGAGTTTGGCACTTTATATTTTAGTGCGTTGATTACAATCAGATGTGACTGTGCATCGAGAACTAGTTTATCACTCACCTTGCAATCAATGTAATAACGCATAAGAGTGGAGACCACAATCAAGGTTCGTTGGGCACAATAGTTTGACACCGTAAGCAAGCACAAGAATGAGTGAAAACAAGAAGGGGAAGAGAAGGCCTTGTGAGAAATGGTGTCTCACGTCACATGAAAAAACCCCTTTCTCCATAAGACTGTGGCGAGACATGCTCACAAGTCCACAAGCAATAAAAGGGATAGTACAATGCTCAAGATGATTTGAAATGAGCCTACACAAGCAATATAATGACACCCCCTGAATGTGACACTTTATAAAATAGTGCATTTACAAAACTGATAATCCCATCATGTAGTGTGTGAAAAAACATGCAACTTTGACTAAAGAAGTGCTCAAAATCGAGCAACGAGTCAAAAGTTATAGCAAAAAAATGATTCCCATAACTGATGGAAAATGCCAATAAGTCCTGCAAATAGATTAAAAAGGTGCCCTAAATGCATGCAAAGGGTGTCGTATGTGTGCTTGTTGGAAATGGCATCAAATTTTAGATAGGGTTTGTTTTTATTGTGAGGGGGATTAGCCTCCTGCCAACCCTAGACCTCACCCTCCGTCTTTGACACTCGAAGGAAGGACAATAATACAAGAAAAATATATCCAAAAATTATTACAATGCCATGAAATAAATGTTTTTAACCTTAAAACATTAAAGGGAGATTGATTTTACCAATAATTAATTCTAAAAGGGATGAGAGTGACCAAACCGAGTTGGTTTAAGTGCACCACATATGACCGAGTTAACCTTTGGTTGTGGTGAGAGCTCCTACAATGAGATAGTCACTTCAAGTTGAACGAGACAACTTGACCAGCTAGGATCTCATCTGCTACATTAACCTTGGGTCGAGAGCAAGGTGTCATTGACCGAGAGATAGCTCGGTGCTTAGAGTAACTAACACCGAAAGTGTGGCGGTACATGGGGGAAGCAGAGCCAGTTGTAAAAGCAGTCACAAGTCGAGAGTAACCGATGAGTTGTTTAAGATCACTCACCAAGCTGTAAATGGGATCCCTGTCGAACAAAAGTCAGTTGTAGAGGGATGTGTGTCAACAGTTGAAAGGAACATATGAGGATTCATGCAGAGTTGACACTGAGTTGAATGGAGAACAAAGCAAGGATGAGTGCAAGGTCTAGGTAAATGCTCAGCGAGACGGGAGCTTCCAATGGTGCACAAGTCAACCGAACAACGAGCTTGTAAGGTGAGACTCGAGCTGTAGACCAATGCAAATGAGCCTGCAACCTAGCACGAGAAAAATAGAGATTGAACATGTCCACACAACAAGGCTTTATCCCAACAAGCACAAAAGGTAACCAAAGGTATGTGCCAAAGGTAACCGGTGTTCAACCAAGCATGATTTAAGTCAGTGTGAGATTGATGCACTAAATAACAACGTCAACCAATAACCACAGAAATCAGCACAGAGCTCGGACTAGTCTGAGGATACACCAATGAAAACATGATTCAACACCAGTCTGAGCATACAACAACCTAAACCAATGTAGAGAGGCTTGATTCACCATGAGGAGGATGCATGTAGACAAGTAAGGTGAGTAGGTAGAGTATAGCTTGAAGTGAAAAACAAGACAACACTAAACTCTGAAATCTACAACCCGTGAACCTGAAATGCACCCAAAACACACAAAATACATACAGATCCTGAAAACTCAAAACCATGATCAAAATGACCACACAAAAAAACCTCAAACTTGCAACTTGAAACCTCAACGTGAGGTGAGTAATATGATTCCAAAGTAATAATCGAAAAAACTTGCACAAGGAAATAAGAAGAAACTAGAAGTAATAAGCAACTGATAAACGAAGAGTGCACATTTTACCAAAACCTCGCTCTAATACCATGAAAGAGGGATATGTGAGAACTGATATTGAAACAATGCACCACGACAAAGTTACACTCTGATGGTAATGTCATAGCTCTAACACAATAAGAAAGATTCAAACAATGGAAAGAATATGCAAATAAGAAAACATGTTTGCTCATTCTCATAGATCAAAAAAGGAAGTACAAATAGGGGTGTTGTGTAACCCCCATGCATAAACAAGGAAAGTAACTCCTATGATGCCACTGCTTATGACATATGGTGCCCCTAAAGGAGGAGTTACAATTCCAAATAAGGAATGTAACTCCTATGACGCACTGATGCAAATGGTAATGACATATTCTATGACAGATCTGACACTTGTCATTTGAATCCTTAATACCTATGACTCTCGCAAGGCAAGATGACTCACCATGTGATGTGGACGATGACTAGGTAGGTCACACACCAACATCCTCTCCCTTGACTACATGCTTCCTCTTCCAACTCAGCCCTTCACCATTGTCATGCCTTCCTCTCATCATGTTGTACATTATTGGGACTATGACTCAAGCATATAAATACAAAACCCCAAATCCCAATTGCACTTGGCCAAGAGCCGAAAAACTCTCCCCACCTCCACTTATAGCATTCTCTTCATGTTTTGCACACCTGAGAGACCGCAAAGTATATGTGTCTTGTTTATCTCATGACCTTACATCAACACAATAACAAGTATTAATTCCCCCCACCAAAACCTAGGCCAAATTATTTCCACATGTGGCCATTCATAACATCTTGCATCGCTAGTTGTAGTACCTCATTGGGTGATCATCCTTCCAAATTATTTAGGAGACACCTTTCTTACTTATCATATCAACTCCTATGTTTGTAAGACAATATGCTACCTGATTCCCATCATGTTTGATATGGGAGAAGAAAATAGTGGAAAAAGAATATGTAGGATCAACTACACTTTAGAGTCTCCTTCCACCCAAAGCTTCACCTCTATTAATTTTGAGCCTCTTGCACTCCTACGTAAAATATCCATTCCCTCATCCTTATTGTTTGAGGCTATCCCACAGTCATGGGATAGAAGTAGAATTGGTTGGCTTTTAGAATTTATAAAAACACACCCATATCCAACTTTACCTAGATTTCCTTTAGATGTTCCATCAAAATTAATTTTTATCCATCCCAGTTGGGGAGCCTCCCATGTTACTTACCTAACCTTTCCATTCCCATTATCAAGAAAACAATGATAATTTATTATTGTTGATGTGAAAATATAATTATGGCAAAAAACACAATCCACATTTCTAAAGGTTATACCCAAGACAACTAAGCCCATAGTGTTAAATTTGCTCCCGATTCTTCCTAAATCCCCTTCCAGTCAGTTTGTCTTGATGTGTCATGATCATGTGGACCTTTAAGGTATTCTAAGGATACTAAATAAAAATTTTCAAATGTTCAAAGTGATGTTTCAAAGTCAGCAATTCATTCAAAGTGAAAAATAATCGAAGACTAGCTTTTGGCGACAGCTCGAAAAGGCAAATTTTGGCATTTTCAGTGTCCGGTGTGCATCCTCCGAGAGAGTTTAAAAGCTCACAATCATTTGGAAGTGGGTTTGGAGAGTTGTGAAGATGTTGAAAATTATTTAGGAAGATTTAGGGAATTTTGAAGGTTTAGGGACAATTTGTACAACATTGGGTTTTCAGTGTAATGAGTGTAGAGCTAAATTGAAACCAAACTTCACCGGATGATTTTGAGAGCTACGTAAGAAATTATGAGGTGATGAAATAGGCATTGTGAATTGGAGTGAATTATCTATATGTTGGAATCTTCACATTTTTCACAAGACATGCTTGTTTCTCAAGGCAACTCATTTTGTGCGAGACACACCTTATAGAACTCGAAGAAAAATGGGATAATTTTTGAAGTTCTAGGTAGAATGGTGTTTAAAAACCATCCCATTATTCTTGAAAAGTAATTAGGAGTCACAATAATATAAATTTTCATAACAATAGACCATCTAGAGCTCTAAGAATTGCTTCGTTAAGTTGTCTCTCTTACAAGTGTGTTTCTCTCATGTAGTCATTTTTGGGGTGACACATGCCACCTTTTGCTGCATGTTGGGGTTTTGTGTCCCCTTGTACCCATTCCAATGGGACACAAAAATTTTCCCCACATTATCACTCCTCTTTGGCTCTCCACATCAAAAATTTTAGCCCCGTGAGTGCTTAAGGGTCAAACCCCATCTTGCTCAGATCACATCATAGCTTGCCAAGTGTCATCATCTCCTTGAGGTGCACTTTTTGTCCCTCATGTCCCCATCCCCAATGGTACAAAGGGGAAATTTTTTTCCCTACTTATCCCCTCTCTCTTGGTTCCTCATGTGATCAGAACTTAGCTCCTAGGTGCTCTATGTTGATTTTCTCATCTTCCCTCTTATTATACCTCAACACGCCACTTGTTCTCATTACAATGAGGTGATATTTTATGTATCCCTTATCCATGTTCCTAAGAGGATAGAGGGCACATAAAAAGTTTCCCCACAAAAATCCTTAAAACCCTAATTTCCCCTAAGCATCCGCTTTTCTCGCCGTGAACAAAATTGATTGTCGTGTAACTCAAAGTCATAAAACAACTAACTGACAAACATGTTTCTTCACCCTGTTTGACCTTGCATCCATTA
Source organism: Taxus wallichiana var. yunnanensis (assembly GCA_018340775.1). Lineage (NCBI taxonomy): Eukaryota > Viridiplantae > Streptophyta > Pinopsida > Cupressales > Taxaceae > Taxus > Taxus wallichiana. The sequence goes on from CM031238.1 coordinate 47,087,178, forward strand.
TTAAAGCTATGAAACTTGAAAATTCATGAGAAAACACCTAATATTCTTCCCATCACGTCCCGATCCATCCATGATTGCTAAAAATGAAGCTTTTCTCATAGTTCTTCATCCGGAAACCTAATTGCACCAATGTTTAAACTAAGTTTTCTTCTTCCAGACATCTCTATGATCACTATAACTTCAAGAATCCATTAATGGATGTGTTTCACCATTTTCTTTACGTTTTTAAATGAAAAAATAGATGAGGGTAAGGGCTAATGAGGAATACTTGTTAGATCAAGCTAGTTGATGGTTGTTGCGCGTGTTCTAACTTCTTGATCTAATGTCGATTATGAGAGCTTCCTTTTGGCTAGGAGGAACTACCTATAATAGAAAACAAGACCAAAAAGATAGTTAAATTATATATAATAGTGGACTTTAGTGTATGCTAGTTCCAGGAAGTGTGATACTTCCTAGATGCCCACAATCCACAGCTTCAAAAAAATAATAATCAAGAAATAAGTAAAGTCCTATTGTAGTTGATATGATTTAGGTATCTCATTCAAGCACAATAAGAAAATCTAATATAACAAGCTAGGTTATAGTCGATTTGAATGATAGGTAGGTGTCAGGTTGTTGGAACTAGTCAGGGTCAGGTTTTGGGTTGTTTAGGTCACTGATGAGAGGTTGTTAGGTTTTGTTCTAGGTCAGGGTATAAAGCACGTAGATCGATGTTATTTTTGTACGACCAATGATGGTTTATGCAGAACCGATGATGGTTATGGGTAACCGATGTCAATAAGGTCGGGTGTAAGAGAATCAAGGAAAACTGATTACAGGGTTTGATCTAGGATATGATAAGGAGGGTAGGGTGGATAAAGAGGTTGATAGGGGTATCAGGTATACTCAGGAATGAACAACAGGTGAGAATGGGTGATTTGGCGATGTGGGTAAAGGAAATATTTGAGTTATAAGCTAGAAAGAGATGGAGGAATGAGCATGCAAAGTATAAATTGATGACAGAAATAACAGAAGCTAACTACACTAAAATGGACAATGCTTTGGTAGAAATGTACTTACTGTGATGCAAACTTGATGGCTGAATGGTAATGGTAGTTGATCAGAAGAATGGTGTTTGGTATCGTAGTAGTGGCTCCCAGAATGATTCCATGAGTGCAATGCTTCAATATCTGTCCTGGTGATGGCTCTGGATGTCTGGATACGTGAAAGGATGTTGGTTCTACTTGCATGCAACTCTTTTCTCATCCTCTTTCTCTCAGAATGTGCCAACCCAAAAATAAGGTTGTTTGGGTGAATAAATGGTAACCGACGATGAGTTACAGGGGTCGACCAACATCGGTTTAGGTGTGACCGACGCTCGCTTAAGGTGAGATTCCCTAGGTTTACTAAAATGGGAAGATCTTTCTAATTTCTTGGGCCCAGTTAGTTTGTTCTCGCAGATTAGAATAGAAACTTCCCTTCTAATGGGCGGGAATGTGGTTAGAGAGATTTTAGGGTTTAGACCAAATCTTAGCTCATTAAGGAAAGTAAGACTTAGTTATTGTTAGTTATGGCAACATGCCAAGAATAGGTCTAGGGTGAGGTGGTGGATGAGATGTCTAGGTGAGGTGGAAATTAGGTCAATTAATGTAATTAAATGATGAATATTGTGAGGATGGGTATTAATTTAATTAAATTAACTAAATTAATATTAATGTGGTGTGGAGGGGGTGTGGTTAGGTGAGTATGTTTGGGTTAATTATTCGACGAGGCACCAAGGGGAGTGTGACCCAATTTTGGTGTCTACAGATGCCATAAAATATCATAAAACCTAAAACTTATGCCCTATAAGTTTCTTTTTTATTTGCAATAATTATAGCAGTGGAACACGACAAAAATTTGAGCACATGATCGTAGCGCAGAGCCGAATCCGATGATGATGTTTTCACAGCAAACAAACACCTTTGGTAAGTGTACTTTCTACAAATATAATTTTTTCAATGCTACCACTTATTAAAAAAGAAACCTTCTAAAAATTGCAATCTCCAATCACTCAACATATCCTGAAACAATGCATAATGGCAAGCATGGTAAAATTGGCAATTTTCCTAAAATAACAGTTCCAAAAGAAACTTACTAAAAATAGAAAATTACTAAATATGGTAAAGAATCATAAATGGATTTGAATTGAGTGTTCCATGGGATTTGGAAGATCAAATTTGAGAAAAAGAAGAAAAATATCCCAAAATAGCAAGTCTTAGTCCCACCTGCTAAAAATAGAAAGCCTCATTTTTAGTGCAGAAAGTTGCAATTGGCTTCATTTTCATTCATATCACTAATTTTTTCATACTAACATGGTTGTAAAGTTTTCCTACATCTCAAACAAGGAAATAAACTCATCATAAGGATCCTAAAGCATCGTTCTTATCATAATTGTGTCAAGGAGCGAAACATAACATAGTAAGGCACAGCTGGTGAAAGTCAGGACATTGTGCGCTTAACAAAGGATTTGGAAGGTGTGAACAACCCCATTGAAATCCAATATCATTAGAGGAGGTAATCATATTTATAAATTAAAACAAGGAACTCATCAGAAGCATCTGAGCATGAAGGTATGCAAACATCCCAAGTCTGAGCTCATTTAGGTACTTTGAAGTAACAAAGGCTAAAAAGGTGATCTTCATGTGTGGCATCAATGAATGAAAGAATGAGGAATCATATAAATCTCATTTGATGTCATAGAATTCTTAAACACTCAATAAAACACCCAAGGTAGCATGATCAATCCATTAAAGGATGTCATTGTGACTCAGTGGGAAAGTTGGAAACATTATGTCTCAAATCCATCATCCTCTCTCTGAAAAGAAAATAAAGTGAGCATCGTAAGTCAAGCAAAGGTAATTCATTGCATCCTCATTCTCTTCAAGAGATCATCATTATCTTCAAGAACATCCAATTATGTCATCTCCAATGGAAGAAATTTCCCATAATGAACAAGAAGTAATCCTACATCAAGTTCCTGAAAGTGTTCTAACGACCAACATTGTGTCAACTCCTAAAGATCCATTCCCATGGATTCAAGGATTGATTGAAAGTGAGCCGAGGAAAATGCAACAAGCTTCCATGCCCAAACTTGGGGCTATCACAAAAACCTTAAGATCCGTGGTAGAGGAAGAAGTCACGCATAACTTCCCGCTTCTTCATGATGTCTCGAGAAACCAATAAATAGAGTTTGTTAGGCTTAAGAATGTAAATCTTGTTGAATAGATAAATCCATTGATTACGGGTTGATGTGCATCTCATTGGTTTGATATTCGCATGAGGGAGAATCTCATTTGTTCAACGAATCCTCTTCCCACCTTCTCACTCAACACGAAGAATACAAGCAAATAATTGAGCAATTGGAGGAACAACCTAAAACTCTCGGTTCTTTCATTCGACCTTTCTTTTAGCCTAATTCAACATCTTCTCTTCCCATAGAATACATTCCTCTAATCATCAACTTCAACCTTGAGGTGATCAAGAAGGCACAAATCTATATGACACAAGGGAAGGTTATCGAGAGATGGATCGCAAAGATAACTGAGAAAGGTAAGAAAATATTCCCATAAGTTCTTTCTTTATTCAAGTATGTTCTTTCCACTCTATCAGAAGTAAATAAAGCAAGGGAAGAGATTGTAAAAGAGAATATTCACTAGGATGAGGTTTTCCAACTTGTTTTCGAGATGAGATCCTTTGACTCTCACACCCTTGTGAGAAAGAATGTGTTTGCATCATCACCAAAACATGTCTCCAATTTGAGTCTGCATCATAGATGAGAGATATGGTATGATAAGTGATGTCATCTTCAAATTTAAATCTAGTGGATAATAATTTGTGAGATTTTGAATGAATTTTGTAAATCGTGTTTAGAGACTTGGGTCCCTTCACTCAATGATAATTCATCATCAGAAGAACTCATTATCTCCTTTCAAGAATTGGTCAAGAAAGAGGCAGGTGACTCTCTTTCCTTCAATGAAGATATCTTAGAGTCCCTGACCAACATCAGATACTCCATTTCTGAAATTGTAAAAGATCACAAAAGATGGCTTAGTCAATGCAAGAAGATTAATGATGTTCCCTAGGCATGGATCAAAGTATTGAGTTACATTTGCATTCCAGAAGTGGATAAGGTGGCACCTATGATGGCTCAATTTAGTCAATAATTCAAAGGACAAAATCTCATTTGAAGGCTCTTCCTCGGGGACCATGATCAGAAAGTTCTTCATCGACAACAAATCATTCAATTATTTCCCTCTCTCTCCATATTCTAATTTTCAATTAAAATTTACTTTTTGTATTTCATCCTATTCACTTAAGTGGCCATTAGTTAAACATTGTAAGATTTATTTTTCCATTGGTAAGGAAAAGACTCACTTCCTACAATTATGAATGGTCACAAGTAATGTGGATAGGTGAAGAGTCATGTGGGGGTAGATGAAAAGACAAATTCTAATGTTATAAATTTGAATGGATTATCCATTTCAAAGGGTTGGCGATTGTTGATTGAATGTATGTAGTTGAGATTTCCACTTCTACATCAAGCAATAAAAGCTACAATTCTTATAATTCTTATCTTATGTTCATCTAATATTTCTCTTTCCAACTTTTCATATATGATAATATTTTAAAACCAAGAAAGGTGTTTGATGCCTTTGATGAATGAATTCATGGAATTATGTGTCTATGATTTGTTGTGTCTTATCATGGTTTGCATTGTTGTGTTCTTCTAATTGGATGTGGACTTACTTTGGTTGATGTATGTGAATTATGTTAGTGCCTACTCACAGAATTAACCCTCTCTTTCCTAATTTCTTTCCTTTATCCCTCATCACTATAAATTATTCCCTTATATCTCGTACAAGTACTTTTCCACGAGTTCGAAGAAGTGTTCTTGTGTGATCCCGACCTATCTAGCTACCCCATAGAATTAGGATATTTTATATTGTCTTTTCATGGAAACATACTTCATCCTTGAATTACTGAACATGGAGTCATCTCTTAAAGGAACAAGGCACTCAAAAGGAGCAAGAACAAACTCATTTTAATCTCATTCAATAACTTCTCTCGAACATCTCACTTTGTTGTTATGAGCAATTTTTTTCAAAAATAGAGTCCACATCATTGGGACGGAGGTCTTCATCATCCTCAAGAAATTTTTGTAGCATGGAAACATGTTCAAGACAAATCAAATCTTGGGAAAAAGTGAGTGCAATCTGATTTTGAATTCTTTCACAAGAGTCATGTACATTCTCACTTTGTTGTTCGGAACCATTTTTGTCAATATCCATCCATTCAAAATTGGTCTTGGCATCATTCTCAAAACTACAATCCTTGATTTGGTCATAGAAGCATTCTTCACCCTTGAGTGATTATTGCAGTGAAAATCTTGTTCAAATTGTTAGGACATCCAACGGTGGTGAGAATAGTTGATTTTGAATACACTCACAAGATTCTTACAAATTTTCACCTTGTTTTGAACCATTATCTTCAATACAAATCAGCTCAACATTTTCTCTACTATCTTCCTCCATGGTAGAGATGTTGTCTTCAAGATTGAGAATATTCATAGGAGACTCAAGAATCTCCTTTCCTTTGCATTTATGATCTTCTTCACAAATAACGAAAGATAAAGACATATCTTCACATTCGCTCTCACCAACCAAGACATTGGGAGGACATCAAGCTCATCCATCTACTCTGTATCAACATTAAACATTGGTGTATCAAAATGAGAAGCACAACTTGACTCCTACCTATCTTGTATCTCCATAGTTCAAATCAGATCTCAAGACGAGTTGAGGATCTTGAGTTTCTTCCACAACCTTTAAGATGTCTTGCACAAATAACTCTTCCAATTTTTCCATATACTCATTCTCACCTTTACTAGAAAGGTCATCACATTGAGCTTGAAGGAGATGACTGAAAATATGATCCACACATGTCCATGATTCATTCAAAACATACTTGTTCACCTCCTCTATGTTTCTTTGTCACCAAAACTCACCTTCTTGCAAGAATGGTCATACTTGACTTTCAAAATTCTCAAACAAGGAGAAAAGATCCAAGCTATGCAGGAAAGGAACCCTTCAAGCTCAAGATCCATTTCATTGTCCTCGTGATGAGAAGTAGAGTACCATGTTGGGGCAACGATATGGGAAGAATTTTCAACCCTATCTTGATAATTTATTATTGAATCTTCTTGTCCATATGGAAAATTAAATATTTCATACTCACCATGATGATCAACACTATGCTCCTTGGGTGAGAATGATGGAATTAACTCCTCAAAGAGATTATGCTCAAATCATTCATTCTCATTGGTTTTGAAAATTAAATTGGCCTCTTTCATTTATTCATCCATGATTGAATCAAGTTTATAATTTGGTTATTCAAATATCTCCATTTCATGATTCAACATTTCAACATCTCTTGAAAAATCAAAATTGGAAGGGAGATCATCCATGACTACATCGAATTCATCATCTTGAGTCTAGGATGAATGATTGTTTTCTCATACATCTTCATGATTGATTGATTCCTCAACAAGAATTGGGTCTTCTATTGTTTAACAAGAACCCTCCTCACTTAGATTAAGTGTTTCTTCAAAAGTTGTGCCTTGAGCCAAAATGATTTGATGAATGAGGGTTCAACTATCATGTCTTCTTCATCATCCTCCATAGTGCTGATTTGATTCTCAACAGATGGTTCAAGGATATGGCATTCATCAGAAGTGCCCAAGAATATTTCAGGGATGAACACTTCATAGTGTTGACAATCATCAAGGTCTTCTTCCATAGGGAAAATATCCTCTTCTTCCTCCTTTTCCATAAAGTGCTTCAAGTTGTTCGTATCTTTCTTGTATGGCTTCAACATAGTTCAAAATTTCAAGGTAGATTTGGGGATTAGAATTTCCTTATGCAATTCTCACAACTCTTTACACATACTCAATTTTCAAGGTTGTCATTTCTTCATTTCCATATGCAAGGAAATCATCCCAAGGGAGAGAGATAAAAGACATGGCTCCGAGTTTCTTGTTTAGTTGTGTGAGGTTGAAAATGTTACCTTCAGAAGGTTCTTCATCTTCATTGACTTCATACAACATCTTGTACCTTATTTGCATATTTTTCATCAAGTTCTTACCTTCTTCCTCATCAACAAGTCCCATTTTCTTTCCTTTAGAAGTAATCTTCTTGAATTGAAGCCACCAATATTTGATGATAGGTTCTTCAAAAACAATAATATTCTTCATTCTACACAATATTTCCTTGATTTTTGGAGACATGACACTAGCCTCCTTTCTCTTGTCTAATTTCTGATTTTTGCTTGAACTAACTAAAATCTCATCTTTGCAAGAACTGGTCTAGAATGATGGTTGGTAAGACATCTAGAATTTCTTGGTAATCATCTTCTTCTTCTTCACTATCACTCATTGGTACCTCACTCCAATCTAGAAATTTCTTCATTGTCTTGCGGGAAAGGAACACAATAAATATTCGTTCTTTGATGGAGTCACCTTCAAAAATTGATTTTCCTTTGAAATATGATTTTTTATTTTGTAATATATACTTGTTTTTTATTTTTCCGAGATATTTTTTGGGTGCGCGAGGGCGTATCTCTCCCGGAAGACTCACCAAAAATTGTTGGTGATAAAAATTTCGATATGGAAAATTAGGTGTTTCCACCAATGTTTACGGGGCTACGCCCTTTGCATTGAATGGTGAACTCCCATTATTGAATGTAAACTAATATAATCTTATCTATTGTTCTGGGGTGGAAAAATAGACTAGGGATCACATAGGAACACTCCACTTGAACATATGGAAAAGTGATTGTATGGGGTACAAGGGAGGAAATTACAATGATGAGGGGTGAAGGAGAGAAATTAGGAAAAGGAAGGTTATTGTTGTGAGTAGGCCAATTACAGAAGTTCACACCTAATAACCGAGTAGTTCAATATTTAATATAGAAGAAAGAAACAATGAAGCTATTAGTGAGACAAACAAAACCCACACAGACACATAGTTCTCTGAGGTCCATTCATCAAAGATACAAATCTCTTTTTGATCACTATACTTACAAAGTGCATATAAGAGAGAAAATAGAGGAATATATAGGAAAATGGGAATGGAAGAAATGTAGCTTTTATTTCATGTGCATTGGTGATACAAAGATCAACAACAACAAAAATCCACAATTGCTACAACATAAATGCTATTAAAATCTAGCATTTTCTGGATCCTTTGGAATAGAGAAGCCATCCTAATTTATAACAATGTGAATTGACCTCTCATCTCCCCCATGACTCTTCATGTTCCTATTCCACTTGTGACCTTTAATTTTCCATTAGAAAAGACAAATGAAGTATTTCTCTTATAATTTTGAGAAAATATAGCCTTTACAATTTTGAAAATACGTCACTTAAATGAATATGACAAAATACAATGATTATGCTCAATGAAGAATCGGAAGGGGAAAAGTAAGAGGGAGAAAGAGAGAAGGAGGGAGGATATGAAGAAAATCCACTACTTGTGATGACCCAATAGAATGCATAGATGCGAGTCATGAACTCTAAATGAAGAACTTTGACCCTCTATACTGAAAGAAGCCTCCTCCTAAATGGCAAACACTTACAACCTTGAACCCTTTTTAAAATCCTTGAAATGATGAACCTTCGACACAACTCAAAAACACCGAGAAGAGGAGTGATGAGTACTTGAGAAGTAGACAAATGAGAATATCGAAGATGAATCCCCTCATTGAGAAAATCATTATGATATTTGAGACATTGTTACATCTTTATGATCAACCATTCACATAGGAGAAATTTGATGTACTTTGTTCACCCAGTCCACGATCATTGATTACGCCACTTTGTGGGAGTACTAATGATGATGAGTGAAGCATGAGAAAAAATAATTTTGATTCCAGAGTGGGAAAGGATAATGAGACCAAAATAAATTTCATCCACCAATTGACCATGCATTCCATGTGAAATGAATTGAAAGGGCCTTCGGTACAAAATTGGCAATTTTCTCGTTTTGACACTCTTCGCTCACCGCATCGAGGAATGTGGGAATTGACTTGAAAATAGAGAGAGGAGCTCTCGTGAGTGCCAAGACCATCATAGGATGAGTGAAGGACTGAAATGTGACCACTTTTAGCTCATTTCACCCATTTTCTATTTTTAGAATATTCACCATTATGATCCCATTTAGCCATTTTTGCCATTTTTGTCAATCTTGTCAATTTTGAGTGTCTCGATCATGAGGGAATAGAATAGGGAGTATGAATGCAAATTTTTATCATACGTACTATTTATAGTAGGTTTTCTGTTATCTAAAATAACCCCTCCAGGTTATTTTGGCTCTAACAAGCTTAAAAATGGACTTAGCCATTTTTAAGGGGTTTAGATGTTCAAACGATTATCAATTTGCCTTTCCAAAAAGCACTAGTCGTTGGCATTTGAAAACCCATAGGGAAATTAAGGAGGCTAGGTGGGAGACGATCAACACTAAAGGCAAACACATGGAAAAATTCCACCATTTCCTCAAGCAAATGCATTATGTGGACCTCAAGTGTGCGAAATAAACCTAAGTTCATAATTCTTCAAGTCTGGGAAAGTCAATGAGGTCAAAAGGGGACAAGTGGAACATTTATTATGAAGCTAAAAAGTTCTAATTGATCCAAGTAAAATTTACAACGCGAAGGAAAAATAAGCTATGATAAGTCCTGACATTATGAAGGTGTGGGGCTTCCCTATTGGCCAATGTTTCACAAAGGTGAGCAAAGAAGATAAAAGAAAGACCGACATTCATTTAAGTATGTGGAGCTTTCCCATTGGCTCAAAATTTGTAATTGTTGAATGATATTATCAAGGATAGTTTGACACTATGAAGAAATGTGGCATTGTCTTATTGGTCTCAGTATTTCATAAAGGCAACCCCGCTCGCAAAGGACAAAGGAAAAGAAAGGAAGCAAATGACCGATCCCAAACCAATGGAAAGTGGACACATGGAAAAGACAAAGTAATGAACATGTTAGCAGATGCCAATCCCCAAGCTAATCAAAGGTTGCCACATCAAGTTCATGTGATTCGCGACATGCAAAATTTATATTGGCCATATCTTTCGAGTTCGAGTTCCAAATCTAGAAAACCTTATATCAATGGAAAGATCTCCTCGATTCCATCAACTTGGCATCATCAAAATCAGATTTTGGTGGCATTTGTGGGTGAAAAAGGGAAAAAATAGTTCAAGCCATTAATATGTAGACTCAGATGGATAAACCACCCAAATCGATCTAATTTAACTTCTTAGTTTCTCCAGAAAGAAAACAATCTTTGGGAAATGGATTCATGAGGGCACCCATACCATTTCTAGAAATTTAATACATACAAACGGTGGTTGAATTTTAAAAGGCCGTGTTGCAGGGAAAAAAATCTTCATTTATGATCAAAATCAAATCTTATCTTTTCCTCTACTCTTTCTTCCTTGTTCTATATAATGTAAAAATTATTTCATTTTGAGGGATAGCTCTTTGTTGTAATGACACTATGCCCAAATGGTGGCCTGACTTCCCACAAGTTTCAGACCTCTAACTTGGTCTCTGCAATGTATTTCTCACCTTCGCCATGAATGTAATGGAATTGTGCATACTTTAAGCAATATAGAATATGTTTTGTGGAACATTTTTCTTCCCTATCTCGTTTTATTTGCATTCTTGCCTCTCTATTCTATTTTGGCATGTTGTGTGTATCTTCTACTTGCAGGTTCCATTTTTTCTATGTTGTCAATGCGAATCAAGGTTACGTATGCATGGTTTTTGTTTGTGACACATTTTTCTTCTCTTTCCCATTTTTTCTCACTTTCCTTCCCCTTTGTGGAGAGCTCTCACCCTTTTTTGGTGCTATCACCACCTTTTAGCTTAGGATTTCCCTTTTATGCATCTTTCTAACCCTTCCTCTCTCTCCCTGGTCCCTTGGAATTATTAGTTTAGGATTATTTAGCTGCATTTCCTTTCTTAGGAGTAGTGTTAGTATTAGATTTAGGTAGAGGAAATCGACCTTCTCTAGAGGTCCATCTCAAGTAGTAAGTCCCACAACTTGAGAGATAGTCCCATGTTAGCAAAAAGTAGGGATATACAACGCATTATCCCAAGGTGTTAATTTTTGACATAACAGCTCCCATAGAGACTTACTAAAAATATAAAGTGGTCTACCAAACATCGGATTCAAACGAAACTACTTGCATAAGTTTACATAATTCATTCTAAAGTTTTGCTCCAATTTTTGCGTGATTCTACCCACTGGAATCTTGGGAAGTGAAGAGGTACCTTGCCATTTTTTTTGTTGTGATATAGAATCCATTAATGGTGTACATGATATTTTTATAAATTATTCTTTCCCACCTCGTTACGACAAAATTAGCTTCACTAGAATAGGTTTTTCTCTGGACTATGTGTTCAAATTTTTAGCTTGATTCCGTCGCCGGAATGATGGGAAATTGAAGAAATGAAAACTAGGATAAAAACGAGGGTTTCTTCATTGTCAAAAATATAGGGCATGCATGTTTTTCCTATACATTTATCTTGAAGGAAGATGGAAAATATTAAGATTGCAAAAATCTCACTTCGATCCGTTTACCGGATTGTGAGACATGAATTTTTCACTATCCATGGTACAAAGTCATTGTAACAAAAATGTGAACATGGAGCTTTGAAAAATGAAAATTTCTTGAATATTTTTCTCTGCGACCATGAGAACATGGAGGAAAAATGGGAGGAAGAAAAATGGAAGCAAGATTTTTGGAGAAAATTTGGTAGCATCTTTGGAATTTTTGTGCATATGAAGGAAGGCCTTTGGAAAAACTAACTTTTGGATTTTGATTTCTTCATTGGGGAGGGTGCATTTTTTTATCCCCTTGTCTCCTTGGAATAGGGTTGAAAGGGACATAAAAATGCACCTTAGCCTTATGAGGATAAGTAGTGATCATGCATTCTTTGGCGGATGAGTGAGAAGGACTTGTTTTAGAACCCGGGAGCCATGTTTGGGTCATGTGAAGGACCATAGGGAAAAAAGGGGCAGGGAACATTTTTTTTCCTCCTTATCCCCTTGGAAAGGGAAAAAAATTGCACCTTAGCCTCATGGTGACAAGTGGCGGACATGTGTTTCATGAGGCGAGGGCTAGAAAACTTGTGATAAGAGCTTATTGAGGCCTCATAGGGTCGTGTGATGGGTTTAGGAGCTCAAATGGGGGAGGGGTGCATTTTTTTATCGCCCTTGTCACCTTGGAAAGGGATACAAAAAGTGCACTTCAACCTCATGTTGACACGTGGCACTAGAAAAAATGACTAACTGTGAGAGCGTACCTTGAGGGAGAGCTTGAAGATAAGGTTGCTGAGCTCTCAAAGGTATTTTTGGAACTTCTATATATGATTTTAAATGAAAAAAACCTTTTGAGAAGAATGGGATGTTTCCATGATCTAAACACCCCCAAAAAACATTCTTTCTCGGACCGCAAGGTGTGTGCTACCAAAAATAGATTATGAAGAGAAACACTTTGGACTTGTGAAAAATATGATAATACCATCATGTAGGGAATTGAATTATATTTCCAATGGTATCTTTTTGGCCTTAAATCATTTCGGAGCTCCCAAAATCATCTTCTGAAGCTCAAGTGCTTTTTAAAGTGGAAGCTCCTCCACCTTCAAAACTCGATTTCGTTGAACTTGTTCTTAAACTTCAAGTATTCCCTAAATATTCCTAAACCACTTGAAAAATTTTATTAGCTCCTCAATACCACTTCCTCGATGAATTTGGTCCTTCAACTCATTTATAGGATGCACACTGTCTCGGGAAGGCTAAAAATGCCTTGAGAAATACTTGCATCAAAATAACTTCATGAACTTGTTTTCATCTTTCCAAAACATGAGCAAGGTCATTACAACACATATGAGAACTTGGAGGATTAGGATATGCCTAACATAGAAGGGGAACTGATCCGTAAGAGTGCTCGGAGAGGGTTTATAAGCAAAACATTTGACACTATGGTATAGTTGTCATGTTTTCAATATTGAATTTTGCCCATGCAAAAACATATGACATGTCTCGAAGGTATATGAAAAGGAGAAAAAAATTTGGCAATGGTCCCTTCTACTAAATCCACACTTGCATAATGTAAACACACTTTGCATGTAATTAAAAAGAACACTTGTAGGAATTAAAAACACACTTGCACCGAAATTGAAAACAAACTTGCATAAAAGGAAACACACTTACATAACATGAAATTACATAATTGAAAATAAAATAAAAAAACACAGAAAAACACCTGCAAGTTTACAAAAAACTGTACATCAAAAAAATAATTACATGACACAAATAAAAATACAACAAAAATATAATTACAAAATGGAAAATAAAAATAAATATACAGTCCATCTTCCTTAGAATGAGTGGCCAACTCATTCCTCAGAAGAGGATTTTAATCTACATTATTTACAGATGGATGGAACGAAATCTCGATTGAATTAATTAGAAAAATGGAGATTACATTCAAAGGTGTGGGAGGTTGCATTTATAATTCCATGCTTCCAACCAACTCCTTATTTTAAGGCATACATCTCTATCAAATCTTATCAACTAAGATTTCAATTTATCAAAAAGTAAAATCTCCACAAAATATGGAGAGAGCTTATTTAATAATCCGACTTTTGATTGAGAATCAAAATGACTATTGATTCTTCTTTATTTTACAAATAATAAAATACTTATAGAAATATCTATTTTTAGAATGAATTCCAAAATAGATAACAATGCAACCCTTGGAGTTATGTTCATCTCTGCAAATCTAGTATTCATCCTTAGAGCTCTAATATCCAACTCTAGAGCTATAATAATCAACTCTGAAGTGATCCCAAAGAGACTCAAGCATTTCCAAGATACTTTGAAGCATTCCCAAGAGACTCAAGCATTCCAAAGAGGCTCAAGCATTCCAAAAACTCTGAAGCGAGTTGGAGGAACTCTGAAGTGAGTTGAGCATTCTAAGAAGACTCCAAAACATTCTTAAAATGACCATAACTTTTGCATATAAAATCAAATCAAGATGGTTTTTTATTGAACTTGCATAATTTTTTGAGAGGAATCTGAATATGCAATCATATTTGGGTTTGGGTATATTCTTGATGACTGATTTTTCATTGTTTCCCAAACATATGCTTAAGGAGCCACTCATAGAACTGTTGAACATTTTGGAGCTAGTGAAAGAACCTCTAGAGCTAATGCAATGATGAAATAACAATCTCTGGAGATGATATGAGAGATTTTGAAGATCTTCCAAGGCTGGTTGTAGCTGGTGCTTAATGCTCAAAATGCCTTATTCAACAATGATAACAAAGTATGGACTAGCATATGCACAAATTGACATCTTTTTCCCAATAATAATTAGAAATAGCTAACGAAAGATAACAATAAATTCTAAAGAAATAACCATGATATATAATCTCTATTTCATCCTAAATAAACCATAAGTTTAGATATTACACTTAGATCCACTTTATATATGCAAAAAAAGAATGTCAAATATTGTATAAAATGGGATATTTCTTGGGCTCATCACATGTTAAAGAACCTAAGATAATCTAATAAATGATTTAACACCAAGTAAATCCTAGCTTAATTCTTTAATCAAATACATCAAGATAAAGCATGAAAAGAAGCTAAAAACTTGCACAAAACATTAAAAATAAAGAATGCAAAACCTCTTTCGAAATTGGATGCACTTTTGATATGTAGATATTTCCTTCTAAGTCAAATGCAAACTACACATGATCAAGGATGCTACTAAAGGGAAGAGATCTCATCAAAATGGCCTAAAAGCCATGTTTTGAATCTTCTCTTACTAACTTTAGCAAGTAAGGGGTTTCTTAATTTGGAAAGCTTTCCTATAATAGAAATGCTCTCTTGAGTAAGATTGAAAAGTTGTAAAGGTGTAAAAGGTGTAGATTGGTAGGAAGGTACTAGGTTGCTTATATAGCTTTCCAATTTGGGAGAAGCATACATCCTAGTGAATGTGGGATAAAGAAGATGTAGAATTAGGAGTGGATAAACATGTTTAGAAGAGATTAATGACCCATGGGAGTTAGAGAAGGTTTAATAAATGAATTGAGATTAATTAATAGGTCATGCTTAGCTCATAAAAACTATTTGGAGATGATTTTGAGGGAAATTAGTAGAATTAGAGGGGTTTGAGAGAGGGATTTAATTAATAAAAGGGTTTATTAATTAAATACAAGATTGTGAAAGGGTAGTTAATTAATAATGGGCAATTAATAATTAAAAGGGGATTTTAACTAACAAAGCGATGTTAATTGACATCCAAGATGGGAAAAAAACTAATTAACTAAGGAGATATTGTTAACTAACCGCGAGGATGGTAATATTAGCTAATTAGCGAAAAATCGCTAATTATAACACGATGACGGAAGAAGACAATTAGTGTAATTTTAATATTAAAATTGTAGGCGTGAAATTAGGTGTCTATATATAGAATGTAGTTTTCTACATTGTACATCATGTTGAGGAACTTGATAAATATCAAGTGAGTTCTACTTTTCTCTCTTGTAACACATGTCCAAAAATAAATATTTTCTTTACCCACTCTATTGATGTCACCGCCCTATTAGGATTTGAGGAACATACTAGTTTCCCAAAGATTCGTGAAGAATTTCAAAATTGTAGGTGCAATTTTTAAAGATCTAAACTTGACGAACAAACTCATCAAATAAGATTTTGTTTGCAGAACATTACTAAATTCAACTTTTAATGGTCTTGAAAGAGTATAGTTTCTTCTCATAAGAATATCTTGATAGTTTTGGCAATGTCTTTTGTTTGATGTAATATTTTTGGGTTCTCTAGTGACATAAAAACTTTTGATTCTATTATTGACAAATATGACAAAATTGACATGAAATCAAAGATTGTTCTTAAATATCATCTTGTCTATTTGTACACTATGCAATAATTTATACAAATAAATATAATTTTATTGTTTTATTACGCCGAAGGTGTTACCCCTATGGGAAAAGGCTTTGCGGACATTCATGGGACTGTGTTAAATTTGACGGCCTAAATGATGGTTTAGCTTTTCTTTGCTATTTTTACAGATTTGTTATTTTTAACAATTTTGCTTTTTCAATTTTACATGCTGCAACGAATTTGCTATTTTTAAGTTTTGTTTTTTTGTTTTTACATGCAATAGCCTTTAAAGGAAACATCAACAAATGCATGCTGAATCGAATTTGAGTAAGTTCCATTTCAAAACTTTGTAGGGGAGATTCACGACTTTTAAAACCATCTTGAACCTCTATTGGTACTTATTGTATTTGGTGTTCTTCGAGTTATCCATCGAATTGTCCAAATCTTTTTGTTTTTTTGAAAGTTGTTCATGGTCGCATAAGTTGTCAAAACTCGTCCCATAATACACTCATTAAAGACCTACATCAAATGTTGTTCTGGTAGGGGAGAAATATTTATAATGGGAAAAATAGCAATGGGACGCGCACAGGAGGTGAATGAGCCTGATGGTATAAGAGCAACAGTTACAGAAGTCATTTGTACCTTTCTCTTTGTGCTTTTGGCGTATAGGCTCTACCATGGCAACGGGTCAGTTAATTTAATTTTTACAAAAAATCCTATAAGTACCATAACTAAATCTACCTTATTTGCGATTAGAAGGCCGGTTTTTTTTTTATTGTTTAGGGGTGAAGCCTAATTGAGCTAATTAGGTGAAACTTTTAAAAACCATCTTGAACCTCTACTGTATTTGGTGTTCTTTGAGTTATCCATCGAAATTGTCCAAATCTTTTTGCTTTTTAATAGTTGTTCATGGTCACATAAGTCAAGGTCAAAACTCGTCCCATAATACACTCATTAAAGACTTGCATCAAATGTTGTTACGTAGGGGAGAAATATTTATAATGGGAAAAATAACAATGAGACACGCATGGAGGCGAATGAGCCTGATGGTATAAGAGCAACAGTTACAGAAGTCATTTGTACCTTTCTCTTTGTGCTTGCTCGGCATAGATTCTACCATGGCAACGGGTCAGTTAATTTAATTTTTACAAAAAATCCTATAAGTACCATAACTAAATTTGCCTTATTTGAGATTAGAAGGCCGGTTTTTTTTTTGTTTAGGGGTGAAGCCTAACCGAGCTAATTAGGGTGAAACTTTTAAAAACCATCTTGAACCTCTATTGGTACTTATTGTATTTGGTGTTCTTGAGTTATCCATCGAATTGTCCAAATCTTTTTGTTTTTTTGAAAGTTGTTCATGGTCGCATAAGCTGTCAAAACTCGTCCCATAATACACTCATTAAAGACCTACATCAAATGTTGTTCTGGTAGGGGAGAAATATTTATAATGGGAAAAATAGCAATGGGACGCGCACAGAGGTGAATGAGCCCGATGGTATAAGAGCAATGATTTATGTTTAGAAGTCATTTGTACCTTTCTCTTTTTGGTGTTGGCAAAGGCTCTACCATGGCAATGGGTTAGTTAATTTAATTTTTACAAAATTCCTATAAGTACCATAACTAAATCTGCCTTATTTGCGATTAGAAGGCCGGTTTTTTTTTTTTTTACCAATTGTTTAGGGGTGAAGCCTAATTGAGCTAATTAGGGTGAAACTTTTAAAAACCATCTTGAACCTCTATTGGTACTTATTGTATTTGTGTTCTTCGAGTATCCATCGAATTGTCCAAATCTTTTTGTTTTTTGAAAGTTGTTCATGGTCACATAAGTTGTCAAAATTCGTCCCATAATACACTCATTAAAGACCCGCATCAAATGTTGTTCTGGTTGGTGAGAAATATTTATAATGGGAAAAATAGCAATGGGACGTGCACAGGAGGTGAGTGAGCCTAATGGTATAAGAGCAATAGTTACAGAAGTCATTTGTACCTTTCTCTTTGTGCTTGCCGGCGTAGGCTCTACCATGGCAATGGGTCAGTTAATTTAATTTTTTTAAAAAATCCTATAAGTACCATAACTAAATCTGCCTTATTTGTGATTAGAAGGCCGGTTTTATTTATTTTTTATTGTTTAGGGGTGAAGCCTAACTGAGCTAATTAGGGTGAAATTTCTTCATTGATTACTATTGAGAAAGAAAAGATTGAAGCCCGCTCACAGCCACAGGTAGTTGAAATTTTCTTCTAAAATATCATCCACTCTTTCATCTTCAACAAGGATCTAAAAGGAATCCTTTAAACTTTTTAAAATAAAATAAAATTCTCTTAACTCAAGAAAATTCCATAGAACTGCCTCAAACTTATTTGAATTATGCAAAATAATATTATTTACGCAACCGGTAATAGACAAAATACGTTGGATTTTTTTTTTCTCTAATTAAAACCATTTCATATACGTGAATAGTTTTACTATAATGAATTGTGTTATATTGATTGTAGATTTCAAATTTTGAGTCTTTTTCAACAAATTTTTGTATATGTGCATTGTAGAATGTTTATTGGCGGATGAAGATTTATTCAGTTAACCATCTCTCTCGGGTTTAACAAGCCTTCTAGTATTGCACCCACATATGGCAATGAATTCCTTCTTCCTCGGGGTCTAACAATCCTTCTGGTATTACACCCTTATATGGCAATGAATTCCTTCTTCCTCAGTAGACTTTGTAACAATTTTCTCTCTGGTATAACACCCATATATGTAATGAATTTTGTCTTCCTCAGTAGATTTTGTAACAATTTTCCCTCTTGCTTGAGTTAGAAGCCTATAAGTTTTCAAAGTCATCACACCCAACACACATGGTTTTGTTGAATTCATGAAGAAATCAACTTGTTTCAATGGAGCCATGGACGATTGCATTGGTAGCAGCCTTGCCAGTGGCTATGGCCATAACATGTATCCTTTACATAACATGCTCCAGACATCTTCACCAGAAGCCTTTGATGAAGCCATGAAGTTAGTACTATTTAGGGCTCCAAAAATAAGAGAGGCTTCAACACATCCAAACCTGAAACACCGTAACAGAGTTGCAAGTGTGTGGAGAAATAGTGACAAGTTTGGCCATCATTATCCTCTGCGGGTCTTCAAATGGAATGAAAACCCATCATTAATTTCGGAGGCTATTGAACATGGATGTGCCCTTTTTGGATTAACTTTGTTTTGATTCTATTAATTTGTGATCCACCTCCAGTCATATCCCTTAAAATCTATGTTGAAACATGTCATGCTCGATCAGAGGGTCATTTCTTGTTGTGAGTTAAATAAGGAATCCTCACAATTTAGTAAGGCTGAAACAATTGGCTAACTGCAATGGCACTTCCCCTGATAAATTGTTATTTTTTAGTATCCTGCGTATGATCCGTTTCCAATATAATTACAGATAAATGACAAGAATAATATGCTTATTGAGTTTGTGTTCTCTTTAAATGCTTTGCTTGCATGATCCTACGTCATGTTGACATGGAAAAGCAAAAATGTAGGTCCAATGTATTAATACTTTTTTTTTTAATTTGCTAAAATGAATGCAACACAAAAATTACTTCTTCTCATATTGCAAATGGGATTTAGAAAGCAAAACCTTGTTTTGAATTTTTTAATATGTTTAGACTTCAACCTTCATTAACGATGTCATACCTACGACATTCTTTCAGATATAGAGAGACATTTCACATTTCAAAATTCTTCGGACCTTTGAAGTAGCAGAGAAAGTATGGGTAGAGGTTTTCTTCTACTTGGCTCAGAACAATGTGTCGTTTGAGGGTACTTTGTTAAAGCCCGTTATGGTAACTCCTGGTGCTGAATATAAGGAGAAAGCAACCCCCCAGAAGTTTGCATAGTACACTCTTAAGATGCTTAAGAGAAGAGTGCCACCAACTTTTCCTGGAATAATGGTGAGTAATTTAAGTGTTTTCATTTTGGTGCCATCACTTAAAACTTTATACCTTGTAGGATATCATGATATTTTTTTATTTGTGTTTGCAATTGGTTTCATGTGTTTACCTGGTTACCATTCCCATTTTGAGAATACCTTGCAATCAACACACTCCATGAGGTTGTATCTGGTGGTATACTTTCCTGTTGCATTAGATGAAATAGTTCCAAAGCCTTATCATGATGCCCATTTTGAGCATATCCCGAGATTATTACATTCCATGTAATCAAATTTGGCTTTGTCCATGCAAGTGGCGTTTGATGAAAGAGTTCTAAGGCTATGTCAAGATGCCCATCTTGAGCATAACTTGCAATCATTGAAGTCATAGAAAATGAATGCCTACTGACATTTCTGTTCAAAAATCCATCATTCTAGTCATTGAATTGCTAATAGAGAACCCATGGCATACCTCATCAAAGCAATCCCAAGGTTTGTATATGTCAACACAGATGACGCCAACCTGCATAGGTTGTTTAGGAATGGACTTCTTCTTAATACACTCAAACATTGGTTTGATCTGTGTAAATTCCTGGAGAGGAGGAATCTCCTTTGCTTGAAGGGAATGGCTTTATACTCTTTTAAGCTTTATCATCCAACCATTTTTTAAGATAGTGAGGCAGAGGAGGTTCCATTCAAGTACCTTTACCTCAGTAAAAAAAAAAAAAAATTCCATTCGTGTTTAGAGTACCCACATGTAGATCCGGGATTTGAGTGGGGTTTTGACTTTTTAGGCTTTAGTCCACCACCAGACTTCATCAACATCAAAATGGTCGACCATAGCAATATAGTGCCAAAGTAGTTTGTTTGCATACCGCTAATTGAACACAACTTCTGAAAAGGCAAACAAGAATAAACAAAATCTTCACTATAAGAAACTGAGAGGTCAAATTTATTGGGTGGGTTTTGTTGGCAGCACTTGTTCAATGACCTTTCGAGCCAAAATGGTATCCAATATGCTGATTTTTGTCTCAAAAATAATATAAATTGTAAATAATTTCATATTCAATGGAAATCAATTCATTGCAAATAGCTACGAAATTCACTCCATGGCGGTGGTTCATAATAGCAGACAATAGCACTTCCAGCTTTGTGTGGCAATTGTGAAAAATAGGTGTGATTCAAGATCGTATTGTTCTGTTGGAAGGAATTAGATCCTAGATGTGTCACCAACAAGTGAATCGAACATGGTAGAATAATAGTGTAAGGCTTCCATGAAACTTGTACCAAAAAAGGGGGTCTATGTAGTTATGCTATCAAAAGTGAACCGATCATATTAAAGAAAATATATTTGAAGGTTTGATGATATTTAATTAGAGATTTAGAATTTCTCTTTTCTTGATACCACAAGCAGTTGCCATGTCACTCCTGACTGGTTTCTTCACACAAGCCCAACTTGATTTGACTCGCGGGGAAGTAAAAAAATTAAGAATCATATTCATTTCACCACTTGACCAACTGAATGTTTTATCTTCATTGAAATCGATTTCCTGCAATGAACTCAGAGGAACTACATCTTGTTATATTCAATAAAGCAGATAAATTTGGAGATGACGATGTTAAAAGATTCTACAATTTATAGCTAGAACGCTTCTAATAAAACTTCAATTTATGGAAATTAGGGGAATAATTTATTCATAGGCATATAACACACATTTCGAAGCTTGGTACAAAGAGCAGGGCCATAAACATTTGTAGGGTTGCCCAAATTTGTTTAGAAAGAAAAATTGTTCAGTGCGTGATTACAACTTAAATTCAGTGATGTTTGTATTGCCAAACAAATTCCAACAAGTGACTTGATCCCTCGATATATGTCCTTGTTGATTAGTGGTTTCTCATTGATGAGCTTGGTAGATGCAGATGACCCCTATTGGATGCAAATATGATATTCCATGATTAAAAAAACATGGGAGACAATAAAACTTGAATTCTTTTTTAGCAGAAACATATGCACATTGTTTGAATATCAGCCAACTTAGTGTCATATAAGCCCAATGCTATGGGTATAATGTGAGATGGGATCATTTACTGGACACATGGACTCACAACTTCCTCTTGTTCATCCAGACAGTGGTCATTGATTCAATTTTAATATGTGAATATGTGGTCTCACTGCACCAAAACTACTATCACTCAACCAAAACAACCCATCAAATACTACCCTCTACATTGATTGCACCTCCACAACTACTTTACTCAACACTTATTGTATCCGAAGCAGTAGTGTCGTTCAAGGGGTATCAAATGTATTCATGTTTAGTGCAAATAAAGTTGGCCACAAAAGGCTACCACTCATGATATAAAATCTGCAAATGTACGAAAGTCTTCATGTATTCATGTTTAGTTCAAATAAAATAGTCCACAAAATGCTACCACTCATGATATAAGATTTGCAAATGTATATGTATGAATTTGTAACAAATTTGAAATGTAGAGATAGAACCTTTAAATGTAATGTTTCATCTATATTCCTACACTTACAAAATCAATCACACCACTTATCAACATCAACTACAAAAGTAATAATTATCCCTCTAAATCAAATAACATATACCATTCACGTTCACATTGCATTATGCACATGCGATTGCTAGTGTTAATGTATTTGGAAAGTTTGAGAGAGTATGCATTTTATTACCATATTCACCATATAACATATAAACCGTCAGTCAATATGAGGTTGAGGACGTGACATTGAAGTCAAATGTTCACTTTCACTTTAAGGATTGCACTTGACAACTAAGTACTCAACAAAAAGGAGAAATGACTCAAGGAAACAGACAACCAACACAAAAAAACCCACAAAAATTGAAGTCGTTGAGGCGATCTATACTATCAAATATAATGATTGTGTTATGATTAATTAACAATAAGTTAATTACACACCCTCTATAATTATCCAGTTGTCCATACATTCTACCTTTAATATATCTCCAACAATCATGGGGCCGGACCCAGACTTCCTGAAACAAAAGGAAGGCTGTAGCCTGTAGGTATTCTCCGCATCAACCATGATGTGGAAAGCCGCTCCAATATATCCGTTCGGCATATTCTGTCCCCAACATACGTCAGCTGATGGTGAAAAGGCCAATTCAAAACACACTTGCACCTGTAAAATGAGGAAGATAAATCAAGGATTGAGTCAAAAGGAAGGGAGAAACACAGGTTAGCGGCTTGTCTTGGACTTTAATTCATCTGTTAAGGGGGTCTCAGGCCTTTTGGGTTTTCAATTGCCGAAGATTTTGAGACCTCCTTCCTGCCCAATTTTCTTATAATGAAAAATTGGTGAGGGACGGTGTTTTGTTTACACGGGAACGATGATGTCTGAATGCAGTTGTTGGTGTTGGAGTAGTGTTGTTTGTGATACAGATTGGGAAGATGAGCAGTGCACTCATGAGCCATTTCAGCTCCCTGCACCTCTTCCTGATTGGCCTACTGGTGAGTATGAATTAATGGATGCTTCCTGCGTAAGTAGTCATTTTAATTGAGGATTTGTTTTTGGGTTTTTTTAATCCAACTTATCATATCCGCTTGCTATTTTTGATGTATGGTTGATTATGTATTCCTTTTCATTGGATTGTTTTTGGGATTTGTTTTGCTCTTTAAATTACGGTACCTGCTTGGCCTCCTAGGGAGATCTATGAATGGATTCATGCTGATTAATTGGTCGATTTAGTTGCATTATTTTTCGGTGTTTTTATTTCTCTGTTAAATTGTAAGTTGTGATACTTCGCCATTTTTTTATTGGATTGGCCTGCTCTTGAGTTTAATGAATGGATTCGTGCTGCTTACGTATTATTTCATTAATTCGATTGTTTTTGGGAGTTTGTTTTGCCCTATAAATTGTGATACTTGCTATTTTGAGTTGGATTAGCCTGCAGGCGAGTTGAATGAATGGATTTATGCTGCTTGAGCATTTCTTTTAATTGGATTGATTTGGTCTCTGTAAATTCATAATTACTATTTTTAATGTATCGGAATGCATAGTCAAGCGTAGACAACTGCTAGACTTAGAATCCATGTTGGAGGGATTGTTTTTCGGCCTTCTTTTAGGTGGGGATCGGGGAGAGGGTGGTTATTGGGTATGCGTAATTGTGATACCCACTTGTCGCTTTTGATATATGGAAAATGCACAATCTATCTAAATAATTGATAGGCTTAGAAGTCATTTTGGAGAGATTTCGATTCCCAAGTCTTCGTATCAGTGTGGCCTGCTTTAATATGGGGAGCATGTTTGGCGGGTCTTAACCTGGGTTATCAATGTAATAGATTATCACTGGATTCGAAATGGGAGAAAGCCTACTGGGTCATAAGCTTTGCGAAAGATATGTTTAGTTTTTAACGAGTCATTTCAGCTCCCTGCTCCTCAACTATATTTGCCTATCAATGAATTGATTCATGCCGCTTAACTATGTACACCTGTTCATTGCATAGTTTTTGGGGTTTTGTTTTGCTTTGTAAATTGTGATATCCACTTTCCATTTTTAACTGTATTGGCCTCATGGCGAGCTCAATGAATGGATTCATGCTGCTTAAACGAATAAGCATTCGGTTTTAATTGGATTATTTTTTGGGTTTGTGTTTTTCTGTAAATTGTGATACCCACTTGCCATGAGACCTGCTTGTCATTTTTGATATATGGGGAATCGGTGTTCACTGTCCGTTGTTTGTCGAACAGCTATAGAAGAAGAAATATATAAGGAATTATATATTCAATATACCCACCTGCTATTATAGATGTGTAGAAACATGGGGAATGCAATATGATGCTTTAAATAACTGTCAGGTCAATTGCGTATTCCTTTTCATTGGATTTTTTTGGAATTTAGTTTTGCTCTTTAAATTATGATACCCACGTGCTATTTTCAGTTGGATTGGCCTCCTAGTAAGTTCTACGAATGGATTTATGCAGCTTAAGTAGTCATTTTAATTGGATTATTTTTGGATGTTTTTTTATTTCCGTGTAAAATTGTAAATTGTGATCTTATCTATCGTTTATTGGATTGGCCTCATGTGAGTTTAATGAATGGATTCTTGCTGATTGAGCATTCCTTTTAATTGGATTGATTTTGGTCTCTGTAATTGTGATACTCGCTATTTTAATGTAAAGGAATGCATAATCAAGCTTAAGACAACTGCAAGACATGGAATCCATGTTGGAGGGATTGCTTTCCGGCCTTCTTTTTGGTGGGGTATAGATTCCAAAGTCTCTGTAACAGGGTGGGTTGTTTTAATAGGGTGTTTATACCCTTTTTAAGATTATTAGATTTGTTATGGAAATGCACAACGATTAAAAAGGTATGTAAGGTTAGAAAAGTAGGAGCTATTCTTAATAAATTAACTTCGAATAATAACTATGCCAAATTAGAATAACGTATTGGTTCTTTCAATGCATGTATAAGCTCAAAATACATGAGAGAGAGAGAGAGAGAGAGAGAGAGAGAGAGAGAGAGAGAGAGAGAGAGAGAGAGAGAGTTGTACAGAAGAATCGGGAAGACAAATTGGAGAATCTGGAAGTGCAGAGCTTGGAAAAGCTTCATTGCAAAACCGTGACTTGAAATGCCCTAGTGTGGAACTATACGGTTCGGTTGGGATGTATAATCCAGTTTTCACCCTTCCATATGGTCTTGGGCGTCTTTGAAATTGAGCTTTGTAACTTTTTGGGTCTTTCGGTGGCTTGGAAATGTACTTCGCTATCAAACCCTAGTTGTCGTACGGTGTTGATATTATTTGTAATCAACAAAATCACTCCAAAACCCTAACCATGAGTAGAAGACCCTACAAGAAGGTTAGTGTTTGGGTTGTGGTGAATCCCGTGCACCGCCTATGTCGGCACCACTCAATTCTAGAGGCCTCAAACCACATGTAGTTCTCAACCTAACATGTGAAATTTATATGGATGCAACTAGTTGGCAACTTGAACCCCGATCATGCTTGATTGGATTGTGCTATTGCTAAGATTTGGAAACAAGAACTCGGTGTGCTTGGATTTGAGGTAAGCTAGACTCCTTGACCTGGTTGAGTGCTTTAGAACTGTAGTGGTGGCTGCCCTAGTGGATGTGCATCACCTTTGGGAAGATTTAGGGAGCCTCGAGTGCATTTTGTAAGTGTTGGAAGTGAGTGTGTCAATACAATTTCATATGATTGTCGGGGTAGTAAATGAGGTGAGTTTAACTTGCTTATATAGGGCTCCGAAGGTAAAATGTTATGAAAAGGCCGACCCAAGAGGATAAAAGGACCCAACAAGTGATAATGCATCGAAGCGAGTTGAAAATTTAGCTAGGTCAAGCCGTACAAATCGGTCAAGACTGTACTATACACACTGACCTAACTGTATGGTTTTGGATAGGGATGTAGAAAATGAAATATGAGAGTTGCATCTTAGAACATAGAGTTTTAACATCAGTCTTGTGTGGTAATATTCAGATTTTGTTGACATATGGGTATATGAAAATAAGCAAGTTAGGCAAGAGAAGGCAACATGAACTGAGTGGAGATAGGATATAGGTGTTTGTCTTAGCCAAGAAGCACAATTGCAATAAGTAGTGTCAAAAGGGTAAATTGCCAAATTTGAGTGTCTAAAACGGGAGCATGTTTCATGGGGCTTCAACCCGGTTATTATTTATTAATGTAATAGTTTTATTATGACTGGAATCATAATGGGAGAAAGTGTACTAGGTCATAAATGAGAAAAATCTGTACTGTTTTTATGATTCATTTCAGCTCCTGCTCTTCAACCAGATTTGCCTCCTGGTGAGCTCAATCAATGAATGGATTCATGCTGCTTAAATATGTATTCCTTTTTGCTGGATTTTTTCTGGGTTTTTGTTTTGCTCTGTAAATTGTGATACCCACTTTCCATTTTTAATTGTATTGGCCTCACGGCGAGTTCAATGAATGTATTCATGCTGCTTAAGCTAATAAGCGTTCCTGTTAATTGGATTATTTTTTTGGTTTTCATTTCTCTCTGTAAATTGTGATACCTACTTGCCATGATACTTGCCATTTTTGATATATGGGGAATCGATGTAATCACTGTATACTGCCTGCTATTTATGGAGCAACTACAGATGAAGAAATATATAAGAAATTATATATTCAATATAGAAAAGATACAAAATAGAACATAAACATATGAATGGATTGTGAATAGGGTGGATAACTGGAGTGCACCATAAAACATATATAACTGTTAGGCTCAATAGCCATATTGGAGGTATATTTATTACCCAGCCTCTGTCACTGTGGTCCAGTTTTATGTGGAGGGTATGCCTGGCAGAGATTGAACCTGGGTCTTCATAATTGTAATAGCTCTGTTATGCCTTTGCAGTTGTATTGCATTAGGGAACAAAACATTACATTAGTTTTACAACAGGGTTACAGAAGGAAATCTCTTCTTTAAAGCTAGATAAATTAACATCTGAGCTTGCACCTCGAGGCATATGGTTAACCATATTTATTTCTTTACAGAAACACCCATTTTTAACATTGACAATTAGATGTTTGGCTTTTCACGAGCTCTTTTGGTTTTGCTGATGAATTATGCAAATGTATTTATAGTTGTGATTGATGAAACCACTCTCATACCTGCAATTTTGTTGTCTAGTTTTTTATTTCTCCATCAGATCTGGCTAAAGCCTATTGGTCATTTTGGTGGGATATCTATTTCCAACCTTGTCTCAGCATAGGCTGCTTTAATATGGCAAGCAATTCTATAAGAGTTTGAATCTGAGTCATAATTGCTACAGTTCTGTTTTGCCTTGCTTCAGAACTTGCATGAGGGCATGGGGTCTGATGAATAAATGTTTTTGTATTTATGGCTATAACTATTAAATCACTCCTAATCCTGGAATTTCCACATGGTGTCCGGCGTTTTTAATATACAGGGAATTCACCTTAAAGCTTCGATAACTTTTATTAGGCTTAGAAGCCATGTTGGTGGAATTTGTATTCCTCAGCTTTGTTTCAAGGTGGACTGTTTTGACACAGGGAACATTCCTAGCAGGGCTTGAACCAGGGTAATCATGGCATTAGAGTTTAGATAGCTGCCAGGCTTAGAAGCCATATTTGAGGGAGTTAGTATTCCCCAGCCTTGTCTCAGTGTGGATTGTATTAACACGGGAGCATTTCTAGCAGGGCTTGAACCTGGTTTATCATGGCATTAGAGCTTAGATAGCTGCCAGGCTTAGAAGCCATGCTTGAGGGACTTTTGTTTCCCATCTGTAGCTAGGCTGATTGGACATGGGGAGTGTATCTAGCAGGGTTTGGGCTTGGGTTGTCACAGTTTTAGAGCTTAGATAGAAGATAGGCTTAGAACCTATATTAGGTGTAGGCCGCTTTTATATGGGCAGCATGTCTGGTAGGGCTGGAACCTATGTTAAAGATAGTTCTCTTATGCCTTGCCACTGGACCATGGCTGGACTGTTTCTCGGTTTTATTGATGAATTGCACAATTGTTTTGATTCATGAAACTACTCCCATACGTGCAAATCTGCTGTCCAGTCATTGTTTTCTGCATCATAACTGGTGAAAGCCTATTATGTAATGAAATTACTTGTATAATTCAGATCATGAGTAGAAATATAACACCAAATAACACAATATTCCAGAATAATGATCTCAATATGCAATTAGAATAGCTTCGCCACTTCGAGGGGGCAACCTCCAAACCATACAATAATACTCAAATGCTCCAATGATCATAAACTACTACCTACTAACCTCTATATATACTATTCCTATGTTATGGCCAGCACCAAGGCCGACCCACTAATGAAAATATAACATATATGAAAGAAATACATAATGATAAGAAGTTATGATAGCCACAAGTCGGCTATATACATCC
Source organism: Taxus wallichiana var. yunnanensis (assembly GCA_018340775.1). NCBI lineage: Eukaryota > Viridiplantae > Streptophyta > Pinopsida > Cupressales > Taxaceae > Taxus > Taxus wallichiana. The sequence continues at coordinate 47,116,000 of CM031238.1, forward strand.
AATATAAGCTATATGATTAAGGGCGTAGCATGCCCCTCCCCTTCGAAGCAACATTGTCCCCAATGTTGAGAAGATCTGGATGCTTCTGCAGGAAATTTGCATCCTCCCAAGTTGCGTCTTCATTGTCTAGATTTTTCCACTTGATCAAATACTCAGTGATGACCCTTGTCCTCAACCGCTTAGTGCGTGTCTAAAGGATGCATTCTGGTTCCAGGATGATTCTGCCCTCTTCATCAAGCTCTGGTAACACTGTTTGGGTTGATATTATGCATCCCAATTACCTTCTTTAGGCAAGATACATGGAAGACTGGATGAATTCGAGTAGCCGGAGGAAGTTCCAGTTTGTATGCTACATTTCCAATCTTCTGTAACACTTGATAAGGACCATAATATTTAGGTGAAAGCTTGTTATCCTTTTTGTGTTGTTTTAAGGACATTTGCTTATATGGTTGTAAATGCACAAAAACCCAATCACCGACTTCAAAATGTCTTTCACTACGATGTTGGTCTGCTTGCTGCTTCATGCGGTTTTGTGACATGGCCAAATTCTCCCTGAGACTACAAAGCACCTCTTGTTGGTGTTGAATATGTTCTTCAACTGCTCGAACCTTTGGCTGGACTCTCAAAGATGAAGTGATAGATGGTGGATGATACCCATATAATGCTAAGAAAGGAGACATTTTAGATGAAGTATGAAAGGAGGTGTTATACCACCATTCTGCCAGTGGTAACCATTGGACCCATCTTGCTTGCTTATCTGATGTAAAACAACGAAGATATCCCTCTAAGCACTTGTTTACCACCTCTGTTTGCCCATCAGATTGGGGATGATAAGAGGAACTACGAGCTAGTTGTGTGCCCAAGCATGAGAACAAGTCAGTCCAAAAATTACTAGTAAAGATAGGGTCTCGATCACTTACTATAATCTTTGGTGTCCCATGTAGCTTCTGAATTGTATCCCTGAAGGCCGTTGCTACTGTACTCGCAACAAATGGATGTGATAAAGCACAAAAATGGGCATATTTGGTGAGTCTATCCACCACCACCATGATTACATTTTTACCTTCTGATTTAGGCAATCTTGTGATGAAGTCCATGACACCTCTTCCCACCTTTGGCTAGGAATAGATAGAGGTTGTAAAAGACCTAGGGACTTAATTGTTTCGCCCTTATTTTGTTGACAAACCATGCATTATGCCACAAACTTTTGGACATTTCCTTTTAACCCTTCCCAGAAAAAAATCATGCTTGATTCGATGATAAGTCTTTAAGAAGCCAGAATGCCCCCTACTGGAGAAGCATGGAGCTCAGATAGAACCCTATTTTTAAGGATTGAATTCTTACATAGATATAATCTATCTTTATACCATAAAACATCTCCTTTCCATAAAATTTTTCTCGACATGTTTGGATTTTGTTGGAGATTACGAATGAGATTTTGTGTACACAGGTCATTTTCCATTCAGACCTTGCATCCTCTATCCAATCCTCCTGTAATACAGATATGGCATACAACAATGCCTACGGCGATTCATCCTTTCGAGATAAAGCATCAGCAACTACATTCTCTTTCCCTTTCTTGTATATTATCTCAAAATCATACCCCAACATTTTTAGACCCATTTCTGTTGTTCTTCTGATGATAAGCGTTGCTCTAAGAAGTATTTCAAACTATCATGATCTGTCTTTACTTTGAAATGTCGTCCCATTAGATATGGTCTCCATTGTTTCACTGCATGAAGTATTGCTAACATTTCTTTCTCATAAATTGGTTTAGAGATATTCTTACCTTTGAATTGGCGGCTCTCGAAGGCAATGGGTCGCCCTTCTTGCATGAGTATTGCCCCCATACCATACCCTGAAGCATCACATTCAACAATGAATGTTTTTGAAAAATCTAGGGTGGCTAGAACTGGAGTGGTGCACATGGCCGCCTTGACTTCTCAAGGCCATAGTAGTTTGCTTGTTCCAATGGAAAGAGTCCTTCTTGATAAAGTTGAGTGGTGCTATGATGCTGCCATAATTCCTTACAAATCTACAATAATAACCTATAAGCCCCAAAAATCCTTGGAGATTTTTAGGGTTTTGGGAACCTTCCATTCAAGCATGGCTTTTATCTTGTTAGGATCCACTTTAACACCTTCATAAGAGACAATATGACCCAGATATTCAACCTCCTTGACACCAAAAGAACACACTTAGAAGCTTTGCATAAAGTTGATGTTGTTCAAGAGTTTCCAACACTTTATTTACATGATGCGGTGTTTCCTCCCATGTTTTACTATAGATTAATATATCATCAAAGAACACTAAAACAAACTTTGAAGAAATGGCTTAAATATTGAATTCATCAAGCTTTGAAATGTAGAGGGTGCATTTGTTAGTCTAAAAGGCATTACCAGAACTCATAGTGTCCTTCATGTGTCTTGAAGGTCATTTTATGAATATCTTCATCCTTGATTCTAATCGATGATATCTCGGAATGCGAAGATCAAGTTTTGTAAAGTAAACAACACCATGTAACTCATCTAGCAAATCATCAATTACAAGAATAGGAAACTTATCTTTAACTGTGTACTTATTGAGTTCCCTGTAATCTGGACACATGTGCCAATTGTCATCTTTTTCCATACCATCACTACAGGAGAAGAGTAAGCACTTTGACTATGATGAATAAGTCCTGCTTATAACATCTCTTGAACTATCTTCTCAATCTCACTCTTTTGCATATAGGGGTACCTATAAGGTCTGATGTTGGGTGGTTGACTCCCTAGTACTAGCTGGATGGCATGGTCATGGTCTCTTTTCGGAGGCAAACCCTTGGGCATTTCTCCAAAACCCCTGAGTGCTCATCTATAACTTGCTTGCATATCTGCGGGTATAAATGTATTTGAATGATGTGCTTCCAATGAAAATAGTTGTGCCTGAGCCATACCCTCTTCGCACCTTTTCTAAGAAATTTTTGCATCTGATGAGAACTTACCATCTGTGGGGACTTTGCTCTTAGTCCTTTTAGTTTAAAATTCCTCCCTTCTGACTGAAATTGCATGAACAACTCTTGGAAATTCATTTCAATGGTTCCCAAGGTGGTAAGCCACTGAACTCCTAACACAATGTTTGCTCCTCCCATGGCAATGGCATACATATTGCTAGTTAGCAAGTAATCTCCCATGGCGAGATTAATGTTATGGCATTTTCTGAACAACAACATGATTTTCCCATCGGCGATCATGACTTGACATTCTGGAGTTGGATAAACAAAGCAATTCAAGCGTACCGCTAACTTATGATTGATGAAATTGTGAGTACTTCCCGAATCAATCAACACTTGTTACCCTCTGTTTTTTAAGAATCCAACTACTTTGAGAGTTTGGGGAGTGCTAATACCGAAAAATTGCATGGCATGATATTGTTGGTTGGGGATCTCCTAATTCCTCCTCTAGCTCTACCTCTTCGTCTTCTTCATTTTCTTCTTCTTTAGTAGGTCCCTCAATGTAGAACAACTTCTTTTCAGCACACTTATGTCCTGGTCCAAATTTGTTGTCACAATTAAAACATAACCCTTTGGCTCTCTTTTCTTGATTTGTTGAGGTGTCGGTCTCAGCGGCCGAGGAATGATGGTGGAAGGGTGCTACGATTTCGATAAATACTTGATAGTTTGTTTCGACTTGAAAGAAATTTCCTCTGCCCTACGTGCCATGATCATAGAGTTTGAAACCTTATGAGGATTAAACATACGCACCTCAGTCTCAATTTGTTCTTTAAGACCCCCAAGAAATAAGTCATTCAAATTATCTTCAAGAATATTTTCCACCCGTAAGGAAAGGTTTTGGAATTGATGGATGTAATCTTTGACTATTCCTGTTTGTCCGAGCTTTGCTAATTGGCTAAAGTAATTCTCTGACACACTAGAACTATAGTGCAATTGAACTCTTCGGTGAATCTTTTGTCCATGTAACATTGAGACCACTCTTTTCCTTTGAGCACATAACCATCGATACCAAATGAATTGGTCAGGTTCAAGATCTGATGATGCCATGGTAACCTTTTGTCCCAATAGAATCGATGAAGATCAAAGAAATTCTCCATCTGGTTAATCCAATTGAGTGGATCCTTTCCATCAAACTTACGCATTTCCACTTTTGGAAGCATGTGACGGGCTTGTAGAGTGTTTGTATTTGGATTGGTCTTGTTTTCGATCCACCTGGCTAGTTTGTTTATTAATTTGACCTAAAGATCCACCATGATTAGTATGAGTATGATTGAATTGTGGCTCATTAGGAATGATATGATGACCCATGATATTGTAGCTAAATTGTTGAATGAAATCCTCCAATCGTTGTCCAATCTTTTCCACATCTTCTTTGTTGGCCACTCTACCTTCGAGGTTTCGCAACTCTAACTCAAGATAGTTGACCTTATGGTCAGTTGAAGTAAACCCTAACCCTGAAGACTTTGTAAATACCCCTTCTGACTCTAACTCCTCAACTATTATCTCATCCTTATCAAGGGTTTTACCCGGAGTGATGGAATTCTTTTTGCCTCTTGTCGAAGGCCCAGCCATGATGCCCCAAAATGGTAAGATTTAAGGATCAAGGTCGAAATTTAGGGTTTCAGATTTCAATAGGAATTCGGCCAAATTTTATAAAACTCAAAGAACGAACTCAAACTAATTTTTAATCTTCTTTCTGGAAATGTAAATAACTTTGAAAAATTCCACAAATTGCACCCTATGTAGCTGAATTATGAAAAAACATAAAACATTATAACTTTTGCAGAACAAGTCAAAAATTATTAAAATTTTGAGGGAAGCTTACTTGACTGATTTCGCCACACCACAAAAAAATTTGCTGAAAAATTCGCTACTGATGTTGAGATATGGACGAACCTTCAAAATTAGGGTTTGACGCAGTGTTGGCCGAGTTCAAGCTCTGATACCACTTGTAATGAAATTACTTGTATAATTCAGATCATGAGTAGAAATATAACACCAAATAACACAATATTCCAGAATAATGATCTCAATATGCAATTAGAATAGCTTCGCCACTTCGAGGGGGCAACCTCCAAACCATACAATAATACTCAAATGCTCCAATCATCATAAACTACTACCTACTAACCTCTATATATACTATTCCTATGTTATGGCCAGCACCAAGGCTGACCCACTAATGAAAATATAACATATATGAAAGAAATACATAATGGTAAGAAGTTATGATAGCCACAAGTCGGCTATATACATCCAATATAAACTATATGATTAAGGGCGTAGCATATTATGTCAAGTTTTGACAAAAATGTATCAGTTCTCATGGGTATCTCTCTTAATCCACACCCTCCTGCAATTTCTTTAGTGTAATGTTTGGTGTTTTTAGTATTAGGAAATGCACCATCAATCTTACATAACCATGTTAGAGGGGTTTCTATTTCCCAGCCTTGTCAAGTCTAGGCCGCTTTATCGTGGAGAGCATGTCAAGTTTAGGCTGCTGTATCATGGAGAGCATGACAAGTAGGGCTTGAATTTGCACCTGGGTTATAATCATGGCAATACTTCTGTTATACCTGGACAAGGATTGTTTCTGGTTTTATTGATAATTTGGGCAATCATTTTTATAGTTATATCTGGGAAACTGCCACGAGGCCTGCAATTTTGTGGTGAAGCATTTGATATTTACAACAGAATTGGCAAAGTCCGTATTGGTTCGTTAATGTCGAAAAAAATTGTATGTTTTTTTATGCTTATGATTCTTCATGAATAGTGAAACCACCTGCAGACCCTCAATTTCCTCATGGGATGTTTGATTTCTGCATCAAAACTAGTAAAAGCTTATTTATCGAGTTCTGATAAATTGAGCATTTGCTTTACTTTTTATGCTTAGAACATGTAAAACTACTCTCAGTGGTGCAATTTGTGAGGCATTCAATCCACATTAGGAAAAGGTCGAATTTGTGAAGGGCTTGTGGCTCAATTGTAGAGTGTCAAAAAGTGCTGATGGGTGGTCCTAGTCTTACTACATGGAATAAAAGCTAGGTTAGGTGCCCTCAATCCAGGTGTGGCCCGATGGAGTGGTAGTGAAGGTTGAGTCCATACGCAAAGCCAAAACCTCTAAAGGGCTGGTGGCTTAGTGTAGTGCAGTTCGAGGTGAGGTCCTAGATTAGTGTCCCGGCTGGTACATGTCTTACAACACAATCTTTTTGTGGGATATTTGGTTCTGCATCAAAACTAACAAAAGCATATTGGGTCATCACCTTTTATTAATTTTTGTATTTGTTTTGTTATAACTTGTGAGAATATTCTCAAGCCTGCAATTTCCTTGTGAGGTGTTTGGTAACAAGTTTTCATAAATAGTATAATTGCTTCTATGCTGCTTACATAACTGTGAAATCCTTTTTGGGTCCTTGTTTCTGAATTAGAGTGATACCACTCTCAGACCTGCAATCTAATTATGGGATATTTGATTTTTACATCCAAGCTACTGAAAAATACATCTGTTTTTATATATTGTGCATCTGTTTTTATGGTTAGAATTTGTGAAAGTATTTTCTAATACCTGCAATCCTCCTGTGGGGTGTATGATTCCTAATCAAACCTACCAATAGTTCTCATGACCCCTATCGAATACCTACAATTTTCCCTGTCAGGTGTCTTGATTTCTGTATCAAGAGAACCCACTCTCAGACCTGCAAGTTTCCTCTGGGGAGTTTGGTTTCTACCATAAGTGTACTGGGTGATGAGTTCTCATGCACTCTCAGGCCTGATCTCCTTGTGGGGTGCTTGATTCTGCATTGAAATTAACAAAATCTTACGGACCACGAGTTTTGATAATTGTGTGTGTTTCTATGGTTTCAGCTCATGAAACCGCTCTTAGGATCTAGGATTTCCTTGTGTGGTGGTTTTGATTTCTGCATTATAACAAGGAAGTACATATTTGATCATGAGATTTGATACATTGCGTATTTTTTATGGTTATAAACTTATAGCTTGTTAAAACATTCTCAGACCCGCCTTCTGCTTGTGGGATGTTTAATTTCCAAAAGTTCTGAACTAGAAAAAGTGTAGCTGGGTCTTCAATTTTGATAAATTGTGCATTTGTTTCTTTGGTTACAATTCATTGAGCCACTGACAGGCCTGCAATCTTCTTTTAGATTGTTTTAATTTTTACTGACTTAAATCTATTGGGTTGTCAGTTTTCATAAGTTTCATGTGAGCAGTGAAACAAAAGTCTTTTGTTTCTGCTTCATATGCCATATTTACAACCTAACTGTCAATTTTATTTTGCATGAACTCTCGTGCAATGATTTGGAAATGAAGGCACAGGATTTGCCACTGGAAGCATCTGCTTGGGGGAAATTGAAGTTTCTCAGGTGTGTACATTTGAAAAGGTGTGGAGCTGCTATGAAGGAGGTAATGATGATAAGGGAGCTACCTTCTATAAGCCTACCAATTTACCAACAGGTTATTTCAGCTTAGGCCATTACGGCCAGCCTAACCATACACCTTTGGAAGCATGGGTTATTGTGGCCAAGGAGATCAATTTTTCTGTAGATTCATCATGTCAATGTAATCAATCTTATTGTGTATTGGAGGCACCTACTAACCCACTACTATTTACTAAGGACTGCAATGAGGTTTTCTGTGGAAGAGGACAGCGACCAGCACTTGCTAAACCACTGAATTATACCTTGGTTTGGAGTAGTGACTCCTGGAGTGGTGATCAGGATGGATATGCCTGCTTTTGGTTGCCTTATCCTCCTGAGGGTTACACTGCCTTGGGTTTTGTTGTCACAAATACAGAAGATAAACCCTCTGTGGAGGAGGTGAGATGTGTTCGGTCAGATCTTACAGAAGATTGTGAAATTGATAGTACAATTTGGACTACAGATTCAACTTCTTACAAGTTTCCTTTCAGTGCATGGAATATGAGGCCTGCTAAGCGCGGCGTGCAAACACAAGGGGTCTGCATAGGGACTTGCTACTGTAGCGATTCTTTAAATTCGGAGGAAATTATCTCTCTTTCCTGTTTGAAGAATACAACTTATGATTTGAGTGCAATGCCAAATCTGAACCAAATTGATGCATTAGTCAAACACTATGGCCCCACTATATATTTCCATCCAGATGAGGTTTATTTGCCTTCATCAGTAGAGTGGTTCTTTGAGAATGGTGCATTACTGTGTAATAAAGATTCCCAGACGGCCGAGCCGATCAGTCCCAACGGTTCAAATCTACCCCAAGGTGGTTTAAATGACGGAAAATACTGGCTGGATTTGCCTGATGATGGCCGAGCAAATGAAGTCAAACAGGGTAATTTAGAGAGTGCAAAGGTATATGTTCATGTTAAACCCACTTCAGGAGGAACATTCACTGATATTGCAATGTGGGTTTTTTGCCCTTTCAATGGACCAGTTACTACAAAGATTGGGATTTTCAATCTATCCTTTGATAAAATTGGAGAGCATGTTTCTGACTGGGAGCATTTCACTCTACGGGTAAGTAACTTCACTGGTAAATTGTGGAAAGTTTATTTCTCACAGCACAGTGGGGGCGAGTGGGTGAATGCATCAGAGTTGGAATACATTGAAGGCAATAAGTTTGTAGTCTATTCTTCAAAAAGTGGCCATGCAAGCTTTCCTCATGCAGGGATTTTCTTCAAGGTGATTCAAAACATGGTGTGGGTATAAGGAATGATGCAGCTCGAAGCATTTATTCCCTTGATGCAAGCAAAAATACGAAGTAGTTGCAGCAGAGTATATGCAGTTGCTTGGAGCAAATGACCTTCTCCTAGAGCCATCATGGTTGCAGTACATGAGGGAATGGGGTCCTACAATTGTGTATGACTCACGCGCTGAGATTCGTAGATTAGTGAGATTTCTTCCTTCCAAAATCAGGCATGCTGTTGAGAACATTTTTAATAGACTTCCCAATGAGCTTGGAGGTGAGGAAGGACCAACAGGACCCAAAGAAAAGGATAATTGGGAGGGTGATGAAAGATACTGAACCAGAATTTTTCAAACTTTTGAAGAATTCTTGTGATGACGAAGGAAATATTTGTTGTTTTTTTATAATACTCTGCTAATGTAATAGAAATACTGGCTCACATGTATTAGTAGTCAACAAATTTGGATTTTATTTGTAGTGATTTGTTACTTGATGTACATTTTTTATTGTTCCACTACAAAGAATTTTATTTTTCAGATTACTTCCAGACTCAGGTTTGCCATATATCCAGGCACATTTCTAAGCCTAGGGAATATGCCTAAGAAATGACTTAATCTCAAGCCCTCTGGCCTATTTAATTTGCTGGGGTATTTTACAATTTTCACTGCCTCAACATTTTCTATTGTGATGCTACTCAGTTTATGATTTGTTACTGACCCATTTCTACTTGCTCAGGTATCTTACAAATTTCAGTGCCTCCGATTTCCACTGCTTCTAATGTTCATTCTATTGTGCCACATACTTATATTGCTTCGATGCTGCTTTGATTGTTCCACATGTTTCTTCTCAAAATGTTATCGCTTGTCAACATGTCCCTATTGCTTCCGAAGTTGTTCTACCTTCTCAACATGTTTCTTTTGCTTCTCAAGTTTCTCAAATTTCCCAACATGATCCAATTGCTTCTCGACATATTTCTCAGATTCATCATGTTTGTCAACCTTCTATTGCACAAAATTTGTCCATTCCAACTAATCTTGATTGTGCTTCTAGTCAAAATCTTGAAATTACTACTATGATACATACATTGTGTGATTTGCAAAATTAAATCAGAGTTCCTAAGTGTGTCAAATGCCAAACAATAGGGTCACATGTAATGATCTTCTTTAAAATCCATTATCTTATGAAAAACTTTCTTTATCTATTTCCAATAGGATTTGTTTCTCCCAAGTTTGAATTGTGTAAGGGCAAGGAGACCCTTCTTATCACATGCCTTTTGTCTAGACTTTGTTCATGATGAAAAATTATTGAGCAAGTTATTTCATGGAGTTTGAAAGATTATGCACTTGATTAGTTCTATGTTTTACCATGCAGATATTTGCTTTTATAATATTAGATGATGATTTCTTGGCCCATTTCCAAATCAATATCAGTTTGAAAGTCACAAATTTGCATAGCTCATTCACTCAAATCAAATAAAGACCAAATAATATTATTAGTATGTGATTCACTTCAATACCGTTTTTACTAAGATGACTTATCAACCACCAAATAGTAAACTTTAAAGCATTTTTATTAGTAGCTGACTTTTAATTATTAAGGACAAGGTGATCTTAAACACTTATCGTTGTTTTGATGACCTTTGTCAAATTGTGAGCATATGGGAAGTTAAGCTTATATATTCAAGTGTGCTTAAAGACTAGGTCCTATATTCGACATCCATTGGTGCAAAGTTTCCAAATAAGACCAACTTTAAGTTTAGATGCAATGAAAGTGTATTTCAACTTAAGAATGAGGCTACAACTATGACAATTATTTACAACCACCATATAGAAAGCTTGTATTACCTCAACAATAAACAATGTATGAAATTCACTAGACTTAGTGAGAGCCCATAGAATGTTTTTAAGAGACTATATAAGAATTGGATTGTTTAAGACTACTTCATCCAAACCATTGGGCACAAGATGACAACTTGGGCAAGGGAGACCTTTCTCATCACATGCCTTTTGTCTACTAGACCTTGCTCACAATGACAAATTATTGAACAAGTTATTTCAAGGAGTTTGAAAGATGATGCACTTGATTGGTTCTATGCTTTATCATGTGGATATGTGCATTTATAATATTGGTGGCCTATTTCCAAATCAATATCAGTTTGGAAGTCATAAATTTGCATAGCTCACTCATTCAAATCAAATAAGGACCACATAATATTATTGGTAAGTGCTTCGCTTCAATATCATAGTTACTAAGACGACTTATCAACCACCAAATATTGAACTTTGAACCATTTTTACCAAGAGCTTTACTTTTAATTATTAAGGGCAAGGTGATCTTAAACACTTATCACTGCTTTGATGACCTTTTTCATATTGTGAGCATCTAGGAAGTTAAGCTTATCTATTCAAGTGTGCTTAAAGATTGGGTCCTACATCCCGACATCCATTGGTGCAAAATTTTCAAATAAGACCAACTTTAAGGTTTGATGCAATGTAAGTGTATTTCAACTTAAGAATGAGGCTACAATCTGTGGCGGTTATATAAAATAACCATATAGAAAGCTTGCATTGCCTCAACAAAAACAACGTATGAAATTCACTAGACTTAGTGAGATCCCATAGAATGTTTTTAAGAGATTACTTGAATGCAACATGATTATGTTTCCTCCGATATAAGAATTGGATCATTTAAGACTACTTGATCCAAACCACTAGGCCCAAAATGACAACTTGGACAAGGGAGACCTTTCTCATCACATGCCTTTTCTCTAGACTTTGCTCATGACAACAAATTATTGAGCAAGTTATTTTAAGGAGTTTGAAAGATTATTCACTTGATTGGTTCTATGCTTTACCATGTGGATATGTGCATTTATAATATTAGATGATGATTTCTTGGCCCATTTCCAAATCAATATGGGTTTGAAAGTCACAAATTTGCATAGCTCCTTCACTCAAATCAAATAATGACTAAACTAATATTATTAGTATGTGATTCACTTCAATCTTTGTTGTACTAAGATGACTGATCAACTACTGTAGACACTTGTTTTGGTAATTCATGACTTGCAACAACTCAAATTGTGCAACACTCTTGCACTAGCCCACACTTTCTCTATTTGACCAATTAGGCTATCCCTAGCTATGTCTCACTCATTCTTGCTTGCACACACAACCTACTTGTTTGCATAACAATCATATTATTCCATCAAATTAGGCTACACCCTTAAATATTGCAATCCCAATTCCCATATTATTCGCACATGCATATGGGACCAAAGCACCTAATTTCCATACATTATGGACCTACCTAATCGCTTTGGTCCCTTTCCCTCCAACAATAATTTTCTTAATTTCAATCTCTTTGGTACACTTCTCGTCAACCTTTCACGATTTTCTAGATGCAGAGCACATATATAAGCAAGTTATTCATCTCCCATTAAGGAGGAAATTCATTCTACTTGGCACTTGACGCTCCAATGTGAAAACACGAACAATCACAAACAAAGCTACTCCAAGACTCCCTTGAGCCTCACATACTCTGCATACTCATTCTAGGGCAGTCATCCACTCAGATACTGCAAATACAAAAGACATATTATCAAAGTCAAGTCAAGCTAGGGAAAAGGTTAAGTACAATCACATTGTTACAAGATCATGATTATCAATATGGTTACATACATTCTAGATATCACATGTTAGGCGAGAACGATACACGGTTTGAGTCCTTTTCAGAGTAGTGATGACATCGGTGGTGCACAGGGGTGCCCACAACCCACCTAACGTTTGTTTTGTAGGAATCTCTCACCATCTAGGGTTTTGAAGATTAGATCAATTCAAAATGAGCATCACACAATATTATAGTTCCAAATCCCAAATAGAGCACATAACAGAAGCATTGTTCATAAGAACAAAAAGTTGTAAAAGGCCGAAAGTAAGTAGAGGGACCAAAGCATATAGAAAGGGCCATAATATGGGTATGCTTTGGGCCGTACCATATGTTTTGGGCCGGTAGTTGTTCATATCATAGTTTGAAGAATGAGGTTCTCACAAATCATTTACAACCTTTCCAAACATGAGACCGTCCCAAATCAACACACAATCCAAGATATCAACTAAGTCATCTTCTCCTCCTCATTGCTAGTACTTCATTTCATTTATCTATCGTTATCTATCTTGTTTCATGTATTATCCTGATATTGCTGCAATTAGCTTTGGAAACTAGTTGATTAGGATAATATTCAATTGTTACCAACCCCTAAGATATTAACCATTTAGGTTAAATCATTTGGTGATCATGACTCTTTATTGAACCCTAGTTGCCCTAGGGCTTCTTCTTCTTACTTAGTTTTAGATATATCAATTTTCTAAGGTTTGTAATTTTATTTCATTACGATTTCATCCTCTTTACATGCGATCTTAAATTGATTTTTAAATTTATCTCGAAGGTTTCATGGCCACTCTTCCTCTTTGGGTCATTTTAGGGCTCCTAATTGTCAAATCACCTTTTGTTTCATATCTCGAGCATAACGACTCTATTTTTCAAATTACTTTGAGGTTATTTTTAATTTTTACATATTTAATGAAAACCTCTTTTTGTTTGCCTAATTTTTAGCACACTTTTCAAAAATTCAAAATTAATATTTTTAGTAATTAGCACATAATCGAAAAAAATACACTTTTGGCGTAATCCTCGGAGGTTTTTATTTCAATTTAGCATTTTCAACTTTTGTTTTGTTTTATAAAATAAAAATTATATTTCAAGGTATTTTGGTTCTATTCATTTGACAATGGTCGCTTTTTGCCCAATATCACTTTTTGGTTTTATCCCCATGTTCTATTGATCACAAATTTCTTCACATGTTGATTCTCATTCTTTGCCACCTAATTGGAGTTTTTTCTATCATCAGTAGTACATACCTATGTGTCTTCTTGATTGTTTTGTTTTCTCGTGTACATTTCTTCTATGACTTACCATGAACTTTTGTGTAACCGTAGTACTGCTTCTTCTCCCATATCTCCTTATGTAGATGATAGTTATGGGTATTCTAATCCCTCCATGTATCATGCCCCTACTAGTTATGGTTGGAACACATATCCTGAAGATAATGATTCCAAAGTATATGAGTGCTTCAGTAAGCAACATAACTTTGTGGATGCCTCGCCATACCTCTTTGTATAATCTTGCTTCTAGCAATGTACATACTTATAGAATTTCTACTCATGATTATCATATTCCTAGTGTTGTTATTGTTGTTATTCATCCATTTGTATATGATGGTTCTACAAATGTGATGGCGACTTCCCACCTGTTGACTCGATTGCTCTATTTCTAATGATAGTGACATTAAATCTCTTTCTGATAGTGATACTAGTCATGATGCATGTATAGAGGACTATTTGCATTTTTCTGATTATGAATATTTTGTTGATAATGTTGTCCATATTGTTTGTGTTTCTTCTTTAGATATTTAGACACAAAATATTGGTATTGATGAAGAATGCAAAAATGTGAAGCATGAGGATCATGTAGGATAACAAAAACATCGAATGAGTTACACTCCAACAATGTGATGAGGTTGTGTGAAGGAGCGAGCATCAACCATGAAGTTCATGAAAGATTCGAAAAGGGGAAAATATCATATGTCCATCCCCATAGATCTGAAAAAGATAAGGGGTACAAATAGGGGGTGTTGTGTAACCCCGTGCCTGCAATCATGACTCCTCAAGTGGAGAAGGGGAGTTACATTCTAGAAATGGAAGTAACTCCCATATGATGCACTAACGCACTGATGCGTAATGATGCATAAGGAATCTAATGATGACCCCTATGACACCCTTGTGACACATAGACCTATGACCTCACCTAAGTGAGATGACTCACCACATGATACGAAAAACGAGAAATGGGTCCCGACACTAAGGATCTCAAGCAATGGAGGAAAACCCAATGGGAAAAACATCCACCAAAAGAGATGAAAAACAATCTCTAATCTAAGAAAGATGCCAAAAATGGGTCTTGACAATTGAGGAGCCTGATAAGGTACCCATGTATAAAAGGGAAATATCTTTGGAAGAAGAAGAAGAGATGAGAAGAGGGAGAAAAGAGGAATGCAGAAGATGCCATGGACGGATCTGAACTTTGCAACTCTAGGAAGTCTCTAAGAAGAGTGTCATGACGTGATCCTCTTCCTTTGGACTGAAGAAGAGCCACCCACACTTAATTGTGTGCCTTCCCTTAGGAAGGAAAAAAATAGAGACCGGAAGTCCTCCCACTCTGCGAAGGAACCCGAAGGCAAAGAACACGAATAACTCTAAATCTGGTCCACGAAATTGTGACATAAGTCTAGCAAATGAGTGCCAAGAAACCTAAGGCAATGCCACGAGCACGTAAACTATGAGAGTGAAGAAGGGGAACATTCACAAAGGATGCCCAAGTGAAGTGAAAGCAATGAAACAAACCCCACAAAAAAGAGGATCCATAAGCAAGGGTGGATCAACGATGGTCTCCTAAAAAGTGGAAGTGATAAGAGTCCCAGAAGGGGCACTCCCAACAAAAGAGATGAAGAACTCCTCCAAAATACTTGTAGAAGAATAAGAACTCCATGTCTGCATCACAAGTAGATCTTTCGCAAAATAAGATGAAGGTATGAAATATACTCATCCCAAGAAGGGGCTTGAAAAATAGAAGAGCGATGTCGGACATGTATGAATCATCCATGCATGAAGAGGAGTGGAAAGGGCCTCACACACTAGAAGTGGAAAGGAGGATGATGCAATGACTGTATGAGGTTGAGAATGGGACTGCTCGATGTTTGATGAGATGGGAAGAGTGTCAACATACTTTAGAAAGGTGAGAGGAGGAGAGGAGTGCTTTGTAACACTCTTGTCATCAGAACTAGAAGCATAATCCTCATCATCATAAATAGAAGTAAGTGATTCTAAGTCAAATGGAAAAATCATCACATGAATCGAGAGGAGGAGACAAGCTGTATCAACAACAAAAACAATATCGGTATGTGAAGGGTCTCCAAATAAAGACTGAAAGATGCTCTAAATGGCGTGGGGGCGATTTGAGTCTCGCCACATGAAGGTGGAAAGGTCTGGTGACATGCAACATAAAGTGACCAATAACATGGTTGCATGTGTCGAGATAGCCCTCAAGACGACTGGAATCAGTGGGTGTAGGAACTGGCCCACGTAGCAAGTGTGAAAGACCTTCGTAGGAAAATTAGTGTTCCATAGAAGCATGTCATGATGTCTAGTTAGCTCTCCCAAGAATAAGTGGTAGAGGCTGTGCGATCCTACGATGCTCAAGTCTTGAAAGAGCATCCTCCATGGTGTGGAAGCAAGAAGTGCAAGGTTCATGAGACGAAGGGTGATTTAGAGGACATTTTGAAGAACAAGTGGCAAAAATAATATCGTGCAAAGGCGATAAAAATGGGTCAAAGTTTCAAGCCACCGGTCTTCGACTCATGATTCTTCATCATCGATCACAAAAAATATGCCACGTGGTGGATCCTCAGCCACCATGTGGCCTACCACCACTTATTTTCATCATCACGCTCGACAAGCTATGTATTGAGCTATTTCGGGTGAGTTCGAGTTATGCATTGTCGAGCTATGCACCGAGCTAGATCACTACATCGGATGAGTTGCTATGCATTGAGTTCAAGTTATTCACGGGCGAGTTGACTATTTAGCTCAGGAGCTATACATATTGTATTGGCTGGTAAAAGGCATGTCTATGTGGCCCAAAGCCATGTGTTATTATCCTCCCCTAAAGCCTTTTAAGACTTACCCTATGTCGAATCCCCACAAATGTGGGATTAACCACCTAGTAGTGGATAAGGTGGCGAAGGACCCGGTGATATGGTATTGGTCTCGGTGGAAACCATATCCCCTCGAGCTGGCACAACGAAGATGGAGGTCGCGTAACAAGACGTGACACAATGGACCAAGTAGGTCATAGCCCACGTGGATAGGTCAAGGATGGTGAAGAGTCACAGGGGTGGTTTGTGTGGCAAAAATGAAGGGGAGGAGACAACTCACATCAAACTCGATAAATAGGTGGTGGAGGTCGGTCGACCAACCAAAATGCGACATGAATACTCGCAACACGGTGGGAAAAGGATTCGATCCACCTACCTTCCCTCCACAAAGCCCGCACTTTGATCGACTTGCCAACCAAGCTAGCTATGAGGGAACTCGGAGCGATAAGGGGTATAAACAAAAATTTTGGGCCCTTTACCACTATATAAAGGGACCGACCCCTCTCCTCAAAACACACAACTCTAAGCTTATTCTTAGAGCTCAAGGAGGTGAATCTGAGTGATAAGAAAATTAAGAGACATTTATTTTAGGCATAATTGTGAGTTGTGAGTTTAAGACCTATTATTTTTAATAGGCATATTATTGTTATTGGGGTTATTAAAACTACCCAATAGGCCCATAACGCCATACTTGTATTTGCATTAGGAAGGTGGAGGACGGTCCTCAATCGTCATTGGTGTTCTTTGAAGGACTCAGTAGGAAAGTTTAAAGTGCCATTAAGTTTTATTGTAAGAAACTATATTTTACTTACAAGTTTTGACTAGTGGAAGGGTTCTAAAAGAACCCAGACATAAACTATTGCGAAATCAGAATCAACTTTGTGTGTAGTGTGTTTTCATTTTTGCATCATTTTAGAGTCAATTTACTTAAACCAAGTAACTTTTTGGTAAAACATTAACAACCTATAGGGGTCTAAGGTCAAGTTAAAAAAATTGGCCGATTTTCGGATCAAAGGACCGTGTGTGTGTATACAAGTAAGGTTGCAGAAGACGTCGGATTCAACCGAGAGTGTGTTTATGCGGAGTACAACACCCGAGAAACAATGATAACCCCGGTTTACGAAACTTTATAAGTAGTGCATGATGAAAATAGGGCGTGTGCATGCGGCGTGGGACAGTTGACCACTCACCTTGCGGTAGGAAAGAAATTACACAGTGTGGAGGTCACAATAATTCCTAGTCGAAGCGAGAGGAATGACACACAATCAAGCACAAATGACATAAACAACAAAAGGGAACAAACAATTCTCAATGTGATAGAAGCATCTCACATCACAAAAGAGAAGTATCTCTTTCTACAAGGCTTTGGAGGACGTCGTCACTAATGCTACGGAAAAGAGGATCAATACAATGCAATGAGCCAGAAAAGTGGCTGGAAGGCCCAATAACCCTATACATGGAGCTCGAGAAAAAAATACCCTCCCTTACAATGATGAATTATAATGTTTTCCCTTAATTAAATTAACACTAATTATAAATGTGGGAAATAATGCCAAAAAAAATCAATTTGGGAGAGGAGGGGGTCTCAAGGCGTGAATGGGTGAGCTAGAGGGGAAACTTGACGAGCTAGGCAAGGGCAACTCAGCGAGGTAACTCAGCGGAGTTGGATCGTGTAGCTTGATAACTAAACAGAGGGGTCACACCAAGTTATGCACGAGTTAACGCCATGGTGGGAGGTCACGATCATGTCGAAGATCACCGGGTTGTGAAGTCCATGTTGAGCACGGGGAGTGCACATTGAGTGTCGGGAGCCATGTTAAGTGCCGAGAGCCATGTTGAGCGCAAGTAAGGCTTCGTATGATGGAAAAGTGACAAGCGAGCGTGGGAATCTACAAGTAACTCTTCCTCATACTTGACCTCCCGAGGTCATACCGAGATAAATGGTGGGGATGGAATATGTATGGGATGCAGACAAACTAGTTAGGCAATCTAATGTCTTCAATACGCACTAGTGGAACTTGCAAATCTAAGGCAAAGAAGGCCCTCCTAACCTGAACTGGTGTGATAGATCGATTGGCAAGGATGACTGCTCGAAGGCTCTAATCAATATCGAGCTTTGGCGTGATTCGATCTATGGGTTGTGGAATACGTGGAAAATGACCTGGGATAGTTTCGTGTATGTCTCCGGATAAGGTCATATGGTGGATGGTAAATATAGTTGACTCTATGGATGATTCTCTGCCTAGTCTAGAACTCTCTAGCTTTGTTAGCTTATTGTATCTAGTAAGGATAATTGTTTGATGATGATAGGTGGAAGTGGAGTGGATCTAAATACTAGTGTGCGTAGGCCAGTGTCTATGTCTGATTGACTTATGGATTCGTTGGGTTGCGGGATTTGTGGATCGCAACCGTAGACTCTTGGTTGTTGCGGTCCTACTATGGTCATGCGTAGAATTAGTTCCTAATCCCTAACACCCAGTAATCGTATGCTTTCTCAGCCTCTATATTCAAAACTAATAGTTGTGCGATCTTCTCAGAGTGCCTCATAGGTGTTCTTGCAACCTGAATTCTTAGGCTGGTATCTATATCTGTAAGAGTGTCTCCGTCTAGTTGTGGGACCAAAGGATCGCAACCAAAGGTTTGTTCTCTTTCAACCCCTTCTACAGTCATATGGATGTTACCTAGGGTAATCTGTAGTTTGGTTGATTCGACCAAAACATGTGCACTTGGTCGTCTTCTATGTTTAATCCGCTCAACTGGGAATTGATTTGTTGCAAGCTTACCGTTGTTCGGAAGACTTGGATCCTAAGATTTTGATCTATATCAGTTATTGCTGTGATGAGATTGGGTTGGGGCACGATTGGCTCGAATACGTATTCCCTGGCTCCCTAGGTCCCGTGATTGTCATACAAAAGTAATAATGTAAATTAACTATGGCAAAGTGAAATTTAACTATTTTGAATATATCTATAGCATATATGATTTCTCTATTTTTGTATTTTCTGATGAACTATTCGAATGAATCTAAAAAAGTAACTGTTAACATATCTAGAATTTGACAATTAATCTAATGACGAAATTAAAACAAACAAGATAACCGAGTGTAGCTATTTGTCTGTGCAATTGTGAATCTATTCTAAACAATGAAATAATTGACTTAATCTATTTACAAGGCTCTCGATCCTATCTCAAAAGTGAGGAGTGAATCATAGTTTCTCAAAACTATCAATCCCCATGACTTCCTCGCAATATCGAGAGTAGAATTGATCAAATAAAGTAATTGGCTACTTTATTTGATATATTTCTAACTAGAACTTTGAAAGCTAGAACCCGGATTCGTAGAATAGTGGCGAATCCGATGGTATGTGTGATCTTGTCCCCTCGTGTGATCTCCTCGCTCCTTCGTGTTCACGTGGATCCAGAAAAGTGTGTAATGCTAGCATCAGCGAAGTAGATATTGGGACAAAGGTAGCTCAAGATACAGACTGAATACAATGCGAGTAGGAGAGGGATAGCGTAAGAGTATAGAGCTTGGCTTATGCAATTCCTAGCGGGATTTATTGCGAGTCATGCAACATGAAACGTCCAAAACTTGAAACTATCCTGTTTGAAGAACAAAACCTACAACTTTAATGGCTTCCTATTGAAAACAAACTATTCTACTCCAATGGATTGGATAAAATGTCAACAACACTTGCACAAGATGGATATGTGGCTTCCTAACAACAAAACAACACTAACTAGGCATGCAATGAAAGAAACTAAGAACTCTAAGCAAAATGAAAACTAAATCTATTGCAAAGAGAAATTCAAAGGAAAATTTGAGGGGCCATTTGCTTGAGCACAAGCCAACTATTTATAGCATTTACATTTACCCAAGGTAAAAACCAAATAGAACTCTTAAACTATAAACAATGGCAAAACACTATTCCAGGGAACTAGAATCATAAATGCAAGCTTATGGCGGTGAAAGAAAGCTGGTAAAACGTTGAAATTACATGAGTCATGTTAAAAGAGCTTTCTAGAAAACACGTAAAGGACCGCCGCCCTGAAAGCAGGGCGGCGGTTATGAGACCGCCGCCTAGGCAGGGTGGCGGTTTCGTCACTGAAGAGAAAAAGGCCAAGAAAAGAGGGGAAAAGGGAAAAACAAAGCACGTGGGGGCTAAGTGGGGCATGCGGGATGTTAACGCACACTTGGAGATCTTTTCCGGATCTCGAACACCTTGCGAGGAGACCTATATCATCATTGGGGCACTGTTGTTACGGCGCAAAGACAATACCTTACAATTTTGGGTACGTTGGAAGAGTGATGAGCACCACATGTCGGTTGGAAGAGTGGACCGTTGAACCTATCGAGGTCTCAAGGGGAATCATGAAAGGAAATAGAGCGACGAGCTAGCGTGAATCTCGTGAGATAGTAAATGAAGGTGAGATTATAGGGGTTTGGGCAGCCATAAGGGAGGAATGCATGAGATGAGGTCTCTAAGTGAGGAACAAGTCCGATAAGGGCTCAAATGTAGAAGGCAGGAGGACGAGCCAAGGTGAAAGAAAACAACATCGAAGAAGGTGGTCCAACGAGAGATGAACCGGGTGCAAACTAAACAACGAGTAGATGCAGGAGGTCAAGGCAATAGACTAGGGGCATGACATGGGAGCCAATGGAAAATAAAATCACTAAACTAGAGGATCACGTGAGCAATGCCAAGGTCAACGAAACAAGATGATGCGTAGGCACCAAGTGTGGAACTCAAGCCAAGGCACAAGTGTAGATGCAAAGGAGGTTGAACGAGTAGGACTTCACCGATGCAGTCCGAGAGTCGATCTATCAACGAGCTAAAGGATGCAAAGTAAAAATGATGCAAATGCACAAAAATGTAGGTCAAAGATCCATAAGGAAACCCCATTCGTAGAAAAGACAAACCAAGTTGAAAATGACGAAGGTGAGTGGAGGAGGTGGCAAGTGGGGCAGCTTGGTTCCCAACTCGGTGAGTCGGGTCGAGTTGTCTTGAAATAGCTTCAAAAACCACAAAAAAAAAAAAAACTTGGACTAGAAAACAAAATTTGTAAGACGAGACACCTAGAAACCTCCAAAACATGCATGCAAAGGGCTGGAAAACCACAAACACCCAAAAACATGAACTGAAAACCGTAAATGAGATTTGAAACCCGAATCAATGTAAGTAGAGCACAAATGGAAAAACCATTATGACGCTTGCACACAAAACTTGAAAATCACAAAGGAAGAGCAATAAAGTAATGATAGATGGTGAGTTACATGAATCCCAACAATGTGCTTTCTATTACCATGATGAAGAATGTGAAAATACGAAGCATGAGGATCATGTAGGATAACATGAACATCAAATGAATTACACTCGATAGATGACGAGGGTACATGAAGGAGTGAGCATCAACCATGAAGTGCATGCAAGATTAGGAAAGGTGAAAATCTTATATTTCCATCCTCATAGATCTCGAAAAGGTAAGGGATATAAATAGGGGTGTTTGTGTAACCCCGGACTGCAATCATGACTCCTCAAGTGGAGAAGCGAAGTTACATTCCAGAAATGGAAGTAAGTCCCATATGACACACTTACATGTAAGGAATTTAATGACGACCCCTATGACACCCATATGACACCTATGCCTATGACCTCACCTAAGTGAGATGACTCACTACATGATGTGAAAAATGATTCACACCAATAGGTACAAATGATGCTAGTGGCCTTTCTTCCTCCCAAAAGAGTCTTTCAAATACTTGTGAGAAAAATTTGGTTATAAATGATACACGTGTTTCTTCCCTTCCTCCTCCAAATGATATTGTATCTACTCATGCACAAAATTTTATTGCCAATGATGTTAGTGTTTCTTCTTTCTCTTCACAACAAGATGTATTAGATGCTTGTGAATAAAATGTTGTTACAAATGATATATGCATTTCTACTCTTGTTTTTCAAAAGGATATTTTACATGGTAATGAACATAATGATGCTTGTTACTTGTATTTATTCTTATTCTTCCTATGTCAAGGAATTTGTTAATGAAGGTGTCCAATCTTCCATTCCTTCCAGTTCTTCTCCTAGTCCTCCTGGTTCTAATGCAACTTCTCCACTAGTTGGCCCAAAGTTTCAATTCCAACCCAATAGTGTCCCCATGACTACATATAATAAAAATGTGAAACTACTCAATGAGCCTCTTAATGTCTATGCTACTCCTCCACAAGAAGTCCTTCCTCTCATACATGTTGTAGGTGACTTCCAAAATAAGGTTCATAAGCTTACCCTTGAAAGAAAGGCCTATTATGCTAGTCTCGATCATAGTTTCATTTATGGATTATCTTATTCCTAATAATATCTTCAATTCTTCCTTTCCTAAAGGTTTTATCATGCATAATTTTACACTCTTTTCTGAGTGGGATAACCCTTACACGTATCTCAAAGCTTATCGGGTAGCCATGGCTTCACATCCCAATGATTGGTTGCTTCTCAAAGCATTCCCCACTAGTGTCACAAGCATTACATTAGATTGGTTACATCATTTTCCTTGTAGATCTATACATACTTTTCTCGATAAGGTAGAATAATTTCTTAGGTGGTTTATATTTAGTAACACACCTAAGGTTACATATGAGCCTTTTCCATCATTACATTAACGAAAGACCGCATCTATTAGTGATTATATCTTACATTTCAAATATTCCATGTATCATTTAATATATCAACCTATTGATTTAGAAATGCAATATATCTTTTGTCGTGACTTGATCTTTCTTCTTAAGAAAAAGTTATTATATGAAACATGTGAATCTTTTATCGCATTAGAACAAGAAATAGTTAATCGCACTATGTTACACCAACACATGACATAGTTACCACCCCTTCACATACACTCAAATTTTACAATTAGATTACATCCACTTACATTATTGCACTAGTTTCACGTTCTTCATCCCCTACACACATGAGGTCAAGGTCCTTCATTGTGGTGATACATCTCACCTCACTCCACCTCCATGTAGATATCCACCACAGTTCACTCCTCCTCCTAAGAGGGAACCCTTATAGTTTTCTCATTCCACTAGGCCACATGATACCTTACACACAACACTTGACAAGTGTTTTATGTGGCTACCTTCTATTGAGAACCACCCTCCTCATTAGTTGCAACAAAGTCATAATCAACCTTTTTGCAACTTCCATAGGATTAATGGGCATCAAGACTATTGGTACTCAATCCAGGATGATGGATTAAGCTGGTATTTTCCTAGACTCTCCGTAGATGTAACCATTATGTGTGTTTCATATTGTTCCCCTTACTTCAAAGTTCAATTTGAGTAAAGGAGAATTATAAATTTGTAAGAAATTTTGTGCCTTGTCAAAATAAAAAGAAAGGATTCAGTGGAAATGTTGAAGGATTGACACCATAAGAATTCCTTGGGACTGGTTAATGGATTGGTTGATCAAAGTATAAAAGCTTCAACTTGTGGGTGATTGGGATATGTTTACATCTTTCGCAAAGGTAAAAAACATGCAATCAACACCGAATGAAAAATTTAAAATGGACTTAGCCATTTAAAAAGTCCGGGACGTTCAAATGTATGTCAAGATATGCTCCACCAAGAAAATAAAATTCTTGCGAAGGAGAGTATAGAAGGCGGGATTCTAGGCCTCTCTAATCCATTTGGGTTTCACAAACTTCAAGTCTACGGAATGTACCAAATTCATACGGTTTCGGGTCCACGACGAGGTAGACAAAGTCAACGTGGTTAGAGAGAAATGTGGTAGAGTTAGGGGATATCAAGATGGCACAAGATCAACGACCGGTGGTGGACACATGTCACCATTCCAACGTAGAGTGAGCAGATGGGCTACACACGGACCTCAAGTCCGTGAAATGAACCGAGTTTCATAAGGCTTCAAGTCCAAGTGGTTAGGCAGAAGGTCAAGGCGGATACGTGGTTGATGCGGGAGCATCCTTGAGAAAACATTCAATTGTAAAGAATTCAAGCTCCTTGGTGTCAATGTGTGTTGTGTAGGAGCTCTAGAGGTCTTGATAGGTCATACAAGTCATTACAAACATTGAATGGAGCTGAGAAAGTTGGATTGTTATTTCTTTGTGTTTTCCCTCCAAAAGGGATATTTGAAAATTCAAATGTTTGCATTGAGGCATTGGACTCGTAAAGTTGTTCTAAGTGTGTTAAGGGTTGATAAATGTTTTTCAAGGTCATATGAGTGTCATGTTAGGATTCTAGGTTGTGTGTTGAGTGTTTGTATGTTTGTGCATCATTAAGATGCTTAGAATAATGTGTAAGGGTAGTTAAAAGTCTCATGTTATGAGAATTTGAAGAGGCACTATTGAATTCAATCATGAAAGTCAATCTTAAGGCGATTACATGTGGATGGTAGGTACATGCAAGTAAAAAGGATCTTGAGTTTAGTAAGAGGAAGGAGTTGGAATTTGATTCCTCGTGGAGAGTAAGGATGAAAAAGTGAAAAGGAACAAGTTTTGTAAGAAAATTTTAGTATAACACATATATGCCTTTGGTTGTGTGCAAACGTGTTTTATTTGTAGTTTTCCACAATACATGCATTAGTGTAAGGAAGAGCTTGGTTATTGTGTATGGGCAAGAAGCTCTTGTTATTTACACTCTAGTTATTTGTATGAATGCTTCATAAATGCATTGATAACCTGTCTCGATATGGTATATGCTTTATAAATCTATCTTTTACAAGGGATCAACTTGGGACGGTGAGGAATTTAAGAGGTGTATTGAAGTACTTTGAGGTGACTGTTATGTGTGTGAGCTAGTCCTTTGTGGCATTAAAAATAGTAGTATGAACTACGCACAAATCTCTCATGAAGCTTGCATAGGAGTAATTGTGGAAGACTGTCTTGTGCGTTACAGGTTAGATAAAGCTTAACCTTCACGTGTGGAAGATTTATAGACAATGAGATGCCATCAAAATGATGTATTGATGCAAACAAAACACTAAGGAATCGATATTTGATCTTGAACAAGGATACAAATATTAACAATAGGTCATGGGTTAACATACCTTGTTCTAAAAGCAAGAAAGCTATACATCACTCAAAATGGAGGCTTTATACTCATTTCTTGAGCCACTGTAAACTTAACACATTCTTAACCTTGAAATAGTCCCACAATTGAAATTTAAAGATTCGGTTCGAAGTTTTAAAAAAGTTATAACAAAATACCCTTCTCGGGTTCACTGTGCAAGTTTGTAAGTGATTGAGCTAGGGTTAGAGATTCGAGGCCCTTAACAAGAGTATTTTTCTTTGAAACTGGTAAGATATGATGGCAAGGATCTCTTCTTGTATATTTTGAAAGAATTTTGGATTTTGGAGGGTTAGTTTTAGATATTTTCATAGCAAAGGTGAGGTGGAAGTGATCTAACATAGTCAAGGGCTAGTCTAGTAAGGTGAGTTTTTAAAGAAAGTATATGGAATACTAGGAATTGGGTTGTGAAAATATACACTTCTATAAGACCTTAATGGGTATCCAAAAGCCTCTTTCTTATGCATTGAAACTTCACAAACCACAAATAATCATGCCAATGTGCCTAAGAAGACCTAGTGTGGGTTTAAGGACAAGATTTGTAAAAGTGAAATGTAGAGAGTTATATGTGGAGTTGAACCATGAAATTTTGGGAGCATGTTGGTATATTCAAAGGTGAACTAAGTAAGCTTTCAAAACTCTCTAGGTAGCCCTGGAAATATATTTGCATTGTTGGAGAAAGTAACCTTGTCTTAAGGACTACGGGGGTTGAGATTGGAGAAGCCTCAAATGAAACCAAACAACAAGGGATATGCTTGGGAAATGAGCTAGAACAAGAAACTAAGGACAAGAAAGGTAAGAACCAGTGATAATAGATAAGTATCATGCCATTTTGATGAATGATAAGATATTGAAGGACTGAAACAATTATGAATGGAGAGTTGATGGTATAAGACAAGAGTTTCTCGTGCAGGTATATTCGGGTAGAGACTTGGTGAAGCCATTTTTAGTGTTATTTGTAAAGATTGAGAAAATTTTGACAAGTTTTAGCCATTATAGGCATATAGAAGATCCTCTTATGCAGAGACATGGATAAGTTCTTGTTTTAAACTTCTTGAGAGTAAATTATATGTTTGATTTGATATTTTCTCTGCATCATTTGGTATTAGAGCATGGATTTGTATGGTGATTTGATTTGAGTTTGAATATATGAAATTTTGTGGCTAACAATGTGTTGAGAAAGTGTGTGTAGTGAAGAAAGTGACATGTGAAAAGAAGTGAGAGAAGTTGAAAGGAGATATAGGAAACACCAAAATAACTGGTGAGGCCAAGGTGAGGTGTTGAAGGCAAGGTGAAACAAAATTGTTAGAGTGAGAAGATGGATCAAGAGGAAGAAATAGTGGAGTTATGGAAGCTGCTTAGCCATAAGAGGAAGAAAGAAGAGTCGAAGAAGAAGAAGAGAGAATAAGCAAAGAGAGAGATAAGCAGAGGAAACATGAAGAGTGGATGGAATCAGAGATGAAGTTGAGAGAAGATATAGAGAAACTGATATAGATGATGAAGAGGAAACCAAGGTATGTATTTGAATTAATTATGAAAAATAAGGTTAAATGACATGTGATGCAGATTGCAAGAAGAAATCAGAGGTTAAGAGTAATCTAGCATGAGGAAGAGCATTTGAGAAGAGAGGAAAATAATGAAGAAAATAATACGAGAGGAAGAAACTTTGAAACCGGTTCTTAGTCATGGTTACATCATGCTTGTATGGTGGAAGAAATCAATAAAGAACAAAGGAAAATAATGACAATAAAAAGCAAGTGATAGCAAGAACAAGTGAATGAGAGTAGAATAAGAGAGAGAAATCTAACTTCTTGAAGGCACCAACAAAGCAAAAAGAAGTGAAGATGGCGTGGAAGAAGAAATAGACATGAAGCTAGCAAGAAAAGAGAGAAACACTCAAGGAAAGCAATCAAATTCAAGAGGTAAGCTTAGAAAAATAAGAATGAAAGGTGAGTGAATTTGATTCATTGTGGATTGACATTGAAAATGGAGAATGAATTCCTTGAAATTGTAAAAAGTGATGTTGATTGTGCATTTGAAGTTAGTGAGAAAGGTTGGAATGAAAGTTTTGAAGATGATTTTTCACAAAATTGGTTGGATGAGGTGGATGGTAAGATGAAAATTGTAGGTGTAGTTGAGACAATGGTAATTTCTTGGACATGTGATAATGAAAATGACAACAGAGAACATGAAAAGGAAGAGTTAAGGCATTTTGAGATGAAGAAGATTGACCATGAACGAGTAAATGAGCAAGAAGATGAATTTTTTGACATAACAAGGGATGAATACAAGTTGGACATGGAGTATATAGTGATGGAGAACATCATGGAACCTAAGGAAGCATGTATTTTTTGTTCTAATCCTTATGTGTGCAGGTATGAAGAAAGACAACTTGAAGGTGATAAGAGAAAAGGTGAAGAAAAAAGAGAAATGGGAGAGAATAAAGGCAAATGGAAGACAAAACCTTATTACATGGGGCCCTGGTGGCTATGAAGAATACAAAGACAATGAGAGCAATGTTAGTGTAGGATATTTATTTTCTTTGTATTTATTTATTTACTTTGAGCTTCCCTACAGTCATGGGATATTCTTGCTTTTTTGTAGCAGGTTGTGTTGAGTTAGCTTACCAAATTCGCGTGCTCACCACTCACTAGTTGTGTGGAGTCAACTCTACTTCTAAAATCGAGTTAGTGAGAGTTATTCCCACCGATCTAGGAGGAGGTTGGACATTCACCACCTATATGTACTTGACTTGCATAATTCTATTACATGGTGAATATGGAGCATGAAGCATTGAGCTGATTTATCGGAGCCATTATTGCGCTTTCATGAGTTTTGATCATATTGCATCTTATTCATGTTAGTTATTTTGATTTAGTGCACGTGTGAGTTTGGTGTAAAGGGTTTACCTAATTATGTTAGGAATTAGTATTCACATGGTTTATTATAATTGGTTAGTATGTTTATATTGTTATAACAAATGTATAACAATATATTAGTACTAGGAAGGTTATTGTTTTGTATACTTCCTATTTTATAGGAAGTTGTTCAACAAAATTCCCGCATTCATTTTCTGCACTTTCATTTGGTACCGTAGCGTTGCATTCCTTCAGATCCACAAACTCTAATATGGTATCGTGAGTTCAGCGAGGTTATGATGAAACATTTGTCATTATGGAGTTATTTATATTTTTGAATACTTCATCCGTGAAACTAACAATTCATGTGCAAATCGAAATAATTGTCTCACATCATCGATTTGACTCTTTGATTTAGTGCACGTGTGAGTTTGGTGTAAAGGGTTTACCTAAATTAAAATAAAATAAAATAGGGGTTATCACATTATTTTCCTATGCCACGATGCCCCACATGGTCGCTCATATCTTTAGTTCTCACAGCCCACATAACGAACTTGAAGATGCATGGATCTGATTGAATGGATGTTTTTGGGCCAACATGACCCCATAGCGTATTGAATATTATGGATCTAACAACATTGGGTGTTTTTCACATGTCTAATGCGTTTTTTTGTAGGGTTGAGGTGTTTTTCATGGGTGTTTTAGACCTCTAAGGAGTTGTGTAGGTCCCATATACGGGTGGCATGTTTCAAACCTTTGGAGTAGTAACACGGCCCATATAAGGCAAAGTTGAGTATCAATAGTTTCATTTTTTTTCAAACCCTTAACAAGTGTTTGCACCCCTTGTAAAGTGTCAAAGCAATAATGGTGTAAAAGTCATGTCATACAGATAAGTGTCTTATATAGACCATTAGTGTGTTTGTCTCATGAGGTGGTTTTGGACGGTACATACAGTCATTTGCTGGTTTGGAAAGGCCTTCTAAAGAACTTTCCATTGTCCTACACACCCTGGTTTCTCCCTGCTGCATTTTCCTTGGATGGTAGCGCTCAACAACAACAAACAACATCAAAACATAGTTTGTTTTTAGGTTTCCTTCTCAAACCTAAAACAACTCTTTGTTCCTCTTTCCACGTGGACTCCACTTTCAAGGAGTTTATTGCATTAATTTTCTTAGTTTGACTTTACCTTAATTCTATATTAGCATTTGATGCTTTTGGAAAATAAGTCATTTGAAAAAATTGCATTAGGGAGAATTAAGTGGTTCTTTAAACCTTGTATTTTCATCTAACGAAGACGAAGGGTGAGGCCTAGGTTGGTAGGAGGCCACTTCCTCCTCAAAAATTAAACTATTTTATTCTTCATTCCGTCCCTGGTTCTAATGAGTATATGCATGACACCCTTTCCCCTCATTTATGGCAAATTTTTAATCAGTTTACAAAATTTTAATTAAATAAGCCATTATTTACGGGAAATTGTTTTTGCTATAACTTTTGATCGGTAGCTCGTTTTTGAGCATTGTTTTGGTCAAAAGTGCATGTTTTCTTGTTCTCTACATGATGGAATCATTTATTTTTGTAAACGCACTACTTTATAAAGTGCCACATTTTGGGGGTTATAACAAAACTCACCCCAAACAGGTGTGTGCATACTCCTCGAGGTGGTTTTGGACTTGTAATTTTTGCACTAAGTTATAAAGTGCCATTTGGGATAATTTTTTGGGCGTTTATTTGTATTATGGAGTTTCAATTTCAGTTTGAATTTACCTTAATTCTATATTAGTTATGTTGTTAAGCTTGACTTTGAGAACTTTCTATCTTGGAAGGCATGCATTATCAATCATTGCATTATGAAAGATTTGCATGCCCTACCCTCATTTATGGTAAATTTTTAATCGATCAAAATGGTCTTGTTTAAATTTTGATCGGTGAGCCTCGTTTTTAGCATGAGCCTCTACATGATGGAAGTTTATTTTTGAGTGGTTTAAAAAAACTAAGTGATGAGGTCTATGGCCTTCTCATGGATATTTTTAATTTTTGGTGTTATATTACTGGAGTTTCAATTTCACCATATGTTGTTATGCTTCTAGGGATATATTTTGTTTGTTCGAGCACACCTAATGAGCCTCTAGTGTCCTTTCACTATGGCCTTCTCGGTATTATGCTTTCTAGGGACGATTATCCTTTCACTATCTCAGGACGATTATCCGACAGCTTGTATGGCGACCTTGTTTCACCATTTGAGAGCGACACTTCCATGGACCACTTTAGTGCCTCCATAGATTATTCCCCCTCTCATATCCCTTTCATTGTTGAGTGTTCATTATCCAAAATAAGCCCCGCTTATTTCATCTAACTCCTTCTCCTTTTCCTTGCTGGTACTTTAAATGAATTTTTACACAATTCAGGGACACAAAACTTTATGGGTATGTTTTCATTGGATATAGGATTTTCTCACCTTTCCGAAAAGGTAAAATTTTCTTCCTAACTCCAAATATTTTAAAAGTTATGGCTTGGCAGAGTTTTTGGGGAAATTTTCCTTGACAAACCCACACCAATGAGAAGGTGCCACGTGGCGTGGAGGTCGGGTTGGTGGAGCGAAGTTGGGAAATTTTCCAAAGTGGGCAAAAGGTGAAAAGGAAAAAACCGCCCGCAAGCTGCTGAGGAGAAGGAAAAGAAATGGCTTGAGGCCCACGCCCAATGTGAAGGTGCTACGTGTCCCGCTCGGTGGTGGGGTCGAGGTGTAGAAGGATTTGGTGAAATTTTCCAAAGTGGTCAAGGGGCAAAGGAAAAATTTGAGGCACGTCCCCACCAAACAATGAGAGGTCGACACGTGTCGGTGGGAGAGCGAGGGCGGGGAAATCTTGGGAAATTTTCCCAATGTGAAATCAAAGGAGAAAAGGGCGAGTTTAGACCCACGATCACATCAAAAATTAGAGGATGACACATGTCCCAGAGCGGTAGAGGCATAGAGGCTTTTGGGAAAATTTTCCAAAGTTTGACCCCGCCGATCTAATTTTGACTCTGTTTTCTCCATTTTTACCCTAAATCTTTAGAGCCATATATTTTGAACCGAGCTTGGTTTTTTGCATTTTTGGTATCATTGGAAAGCTGGTGAAGTCCTTTACACCATGGACTCCTCAATTTTTATTTTTGGTCAAGTTTTGTGGGTGAAAATTGAAGAAACATGTCTGGCATGGGAAAAACGTAGAAATGACATCCAACCACCAAAAATTAATGTAGTATGGCACCCATCTTTCTCCAGCATGGCTCAAATGCATTGGGAAGTGGATTTGTAGAGGAATCCATCAATTTGCAGGCCAATTTAATGGATTTTGTCGGTGGTTGGAGATCTAAAATCAGATTTGCTCACGCATTTTTGCCTTCCTTCTTTCTTTTCATCAATTAAAACCTAGATTTGGCTCATTTGTAAAAGTTTGTTCATCATTCTTCTCTACCTCTCCCTTCTTTTCTTCCCTAGGGTTGAAAATGGAGTTAGAACCTCCTCCCCTGCTCTGTAATGGATTTTTTTGCCTCTTATTAGTAAAATGATGTTTTGTGCAAACTTCTGGAGTAATAAAAACGTGTTTTGTGATGCATTTGTCCATCCTTGCTCATTTTTCTTTGTTTTCTTCTTGCCTCTCTTCATTATAGGTATTTTTGCATGTTTGGATGTTCATTGCAGGTTTTGGAGCTGTGTTCATGGAGTTTTGGGACATTTTTTATGTGAAATCCATCCTTGGTCTTGTGATGCACTTGTCCATCCTTTCCATTTCTCACCTCTTATTGTTCCATGGTAGTTTTGATAGATGTTCAACATTTTCCTTCTCTAGTGTATCACCGTTTTAGTGTAGGCTCTGTTTTTCCTCTTTCTCTCTCTCTCTCTCTCTGTGTGTCTTCTTGGCATAGTTAGATTAGGATTAGATCAGCTTGCTTCGCATTGGAATAGCTTGGAAGGTAGTTTAGGAAGAGGAACCAACCTTCTCTAGAGAGCTTTCCCCATTTTCAAAGGTCCCACACTTTGGGAAAGCTCAATGTTGTGCATTCACACCAAATGACATTGCCTTAGAAAAGTAGATCCATAGGTCATTTTGGGGTCTTTGGAATTTGCACTAACAGTTTTGGCACACCCGGTGGGACCTTAGAGGTCTTCCACTTTATTTTTGACAGGTTGGTGTGTTCCTGTTAAAGATTCAGCCTTTGGAGGCATATTCAAAAGCACATCTGGTGACTCCATCTAGTAAATAACTCATTCTCTAGAGTTGCAGACCTATTTTCCATTCATTTCCATCCATTCTTCCTTCCATCTCTTCCATATTCTTTCATTCCATGAAGTTGTGCAATCATGACTTCATTTCCATTATGGAATTTTCATTCACAACAACAACAATATAATCCACCTCCAACATGCTTTACAACTCCTTCAAATCAGCTTTTGAGCAGATTCAAAATCAACATACATACCCATATGAGCAGCGGTGCCAAAATCAGTTTGGCTATGGAGCTTTCCAAGAGCAGGGAGTATGCAAAAATGAAGATGATGAAATGGAAGATGCTGTTTTGTGGAAGATCTAAAAGATGGAGGTAAACATGGTGCAATCCAGGGGCTCAAGCACAAATGAAAGTATTTGGAATCGGTTTTAGAACACCTTGTCCATGGGTGAGACCTTTTACAAGGCATTAAACCCTCAAGAGAAGCTTGACTTCATTATTGCAACGCTGCCATTGCTTGCAAAAGTGGATTTGAGGAAATATAGGCATATGAGAGGAGCATCCAACAACCTTTTCAATGGGTAAGCACACCATCTCATGCTTTTTCTTTCCCTCTTTCCCAATTTGTTTTATCTCGGAGTGTCAAGTTTCAAGTTGCCCATCTGCTGTCCCAAAAGTTAATTCCATTTCTCCATATCCTAGTCTCCCATCCCACCTCAATTTCTCTACTCTTTTCCCTTCCAAACAGCCATTCCCTCCAAATAAACCAGAAGTTTCACCTCCCTCCCCACCACAAACAAATGTAAAATTGGTTGAACTCCAACCTATTTCTCCTCTTGCATTCCCAGATCCATGTTGGGAAGATGAAAATCAGAAGACCAGTCAAGGAGAACATCAAGAAGAAGAGCCCAACAGAGAAGAAATAACAGAAAACTTGAAGAGTTGGGCTGCCAAATTTGGGATAACAAAAATCCCCTTGATGGTGAAGCCAAAAGAGGAAGTTGGAGTTAGAGAACAAGTGGTGGACAAGGCTGATTTTTTAACAGCAGTTGAGGAAGAAAAACCAGCTCCAAACCCCATTGAAGAGGAGCAAATGGATGAGATCAAGTCAGTTTTTGCAACAACAGAAGAAGGAAGCATTATTGATACATTTTTGCTTTCGTTTGAAGGGGTTGATTTGATCGATGAAGCCATTATGGAGGTGAACAAAGCAGGTCCAAATTGTGAGCAAAAGGCACAAGAAATTCCATGTTTCTCCCCACTTCATCTCTCCAAAAATATGATTTCTTGGATGAGTTTGAATTGACAAGTTTCATGTTTGAAAATGAAGTTGCACATGGTGAAGAAAATGCAGATTTGAAGGTCACCATGCAAGAGGAAAAGCTTTGTTGCAGCGGGACAATGAAGAGTTTGATTTTTATCAGACTTAGAAGAATGTTTGGATAAGGAGCCAACTGAAATTACAACATTCTCTTCTCCACCATTCATTCTTCAACATCAAGAGCTTGCTTTGCCACAAAGGAGAAAATTGAAAAATAGCAGCTTATTTTTTGTGACAGCTCATTGGAACCAAGATTGGAAGATTTTAATCTTCCATGTTCTTCATTGGAGGAAGAAGGGAAACAACAGAAGAGTTCCATCATTTCTTCCACACCATCCACCCAAGAAGGTCTACAAGAAGACTCCATTTTTGGAGTTGAAAATCAAAGCTATGGGCATATAAAATGGATCAAACCTTGCCCAATAAGACATTTGGCTTCATTGGAGCCAAAGGAGAAGCCACAACTAGTCATGCTTGCTTCTAAGCACGAGGATGAGCTACAAAGTACCAAGGATCAGCTGTCATACCTCTTCAATTCAAATGCAAAAAACTAAAAGAGGTATTGGATTTATTTTCAGATTGACACCTTGCTGATATAGGTAGAATACCAGCTTCTTGTTGATTTTCCACTCATCATAATAGCCATGATTAGCTCCAAATCAATTGCATGGCTGCCCATTTTGAAGAAAGGAAGCTATTTTTCACAACCAGTTGCAAGGTTTGTTTATCTCACCTTTGCTTCCAGTTAGATTAGTGTAGGTAGGTTTATTTTCGTAGAAGAAGTGCTTTTGCACACTCTGCATGTTCCATTTGGAGTATGTATGATTTCCAATTTTGTACATAGTTTTGTGGTGCTAGTTTTGCTCTTGCATAGTCCATTTCGGTGGCATTTTGGTGAGGATCGATCCAAGTTTCGATGGTTTCAAGAGGCTTAAAAGGGAAGTTTTCAAGTAAAGGATCAGTTTGCAGGCTATCTATCATGACTCCATGCCCAATGGATGCTTCAAGGAGGTAGTGGTCATTTCATCTAACGGGAGATGACCCTCTCGAATCACGAAATTGTTATCCAAAATAAGCCCCGCTTATTTTGTCTAACTCCTTCTCCTTTTCCTTACTTGGTACTTTAAATTATTTTTTTGCACAATTCAAGGACACAAAACTTTCTGGGTATGTTTTCATCAGATAGAGGATTTTCTCACCTTTCCAGAAAGGTAAATTTTCCTCCTAACTCCAAATATTTTGAAAGTTATGGCTTGGCGGAGTTTTTTGGGGAAATTTTCCCTTCACAGGCTTGTGGCCAATGAGAAGGTGCCACATGGTAGTGGAGGTTGGGTTGGCGGAGCGAAGTTGGGAAATTTTCCAAAGTGGGCAAAGGGTGAAAAGGAAAAAACTTGGCCCGCAGGCCCGCCGAGGAGAAGGAAAAAAAAAGGCTTGAGGCCCGCGGCCAATGTGAAGGTGCCACGTGTCCCGTCGGTCATGGGGGTCGGAGGCACGGAAGGATTTGGTGAAATTTTCCAAAGTGGTCAAGGGGAGCAAAGGAAAAATTTGAGGTGCGTCCTGCCAAACAATGAGAGGCCGACACGTGTCGGTGGGAGAGTGGAGCGCGGGGAAATCTTGGGAAATTTTCCTAATGTGAAATCAAAGGAGAAAAGGGTGAGTTTAGACCCACGATCCCATCGAAAAATCAGAGGATGACACGTGTCTCGAGTGGCGGAGGCTTTTGGGAAAATTTTCCAAAAGGGAAAATTTTAAAGTTTGACCCCGCCGATCTAATTTTGACTCTATTTTCACCATTTTTGCCCTAAATCTTCAGAGGGCCATATCTTTTGAACCAGAGCTTGGTTTTTCATGTTTTTAGTATAATTGGAAAGTTGGTGAAGTCCTCTACATGATGAACTCCTCGGTTTTTAATTTTGGTCAAGTTTTGTGGGTGAAAATTGAAGAAACGTGTATGGTAAAACGTAGAAATGACATCCAAAAAAATTAATGTAGTATGACACCCATCTTTCTCTAGCATGGCTCGAATGCTTTAGGAAGTGGATTTGTAGAGAAAACCATCACTTTGTAGGCCAATTTAATGGATCTAATCGATGGTTGGAGATCTAAAATTGGATTTTCCCATGTTTTTGCCTTCATTCTTTTCATCGATTAAAAGCTAGATTTGACTCATTTGTAAAATGTTGTTCATCTTTCTTCTCTACCTCTCCCTTATTTTCTTTCGAGGGTTGAAAATGGAGTTAGAACCTCCTCCCCTACTTTGTAATGGAATTTTTTGCCTCTTACCAGTAAAATGATGTTTTGTGTAAACTTCTGGAGCAATAAAATGTGTTTTGTGATGCATTTGTCCATCCTTGCTCCTTTTTCTTTGTTTTGTTCTTGCCTCTCTTCATTGCAGTATTTGTGCATGTTTGGATGTTCATTGCAGGTTTCGAGCTGTGTTCATGGAGTTTTGGGACATTTTTGTGTTAAATCTATCCTTGGGTCTATGATGCACTTGTCCATCATTCCCATTGCTCACCTCTTCTTGTTTCATGGCGTTTTGATAGATGTTGAGCATTTTCCTTCTCTGGTGTATCACCATTTTAGTGTAGGCTATGTTTTCCCTCTTTTCTCTCTCTCTCTCTCTCTCTCCTTGGCATAGTTAGATTAGGATTAGATCAACTTTCCTACACTAGAATAGCTTGTGGTAGGTAGTTTAGGAAGAGTAACCAACCTTCTTTGGAGAGCTTTCCCCATTTACAAAGGTCCCACGCTTTGGGAAAGCTCAATTTTGTGCATTCACACCAAATGACATTGCCTTAGAAAAGTAGATCCATAGGTCATTTTAGGGGTGCTGTGAATTTGCACTAACATGTTCCTCTACACCTATTGATAATCATGAGTCCCATGTTGACCATTCACCACAGGATCTTGCTATTGAAGCACACTCTCCCTATTGTTGCCTCCACAGAGCTCATTGTCGCCCATGTTCATGCTTCCATTCACTCTCCGTAGTAGTGTTCTATTGGAAAACCTTCCTCTGAGACAAATGTGACCATTGCCTTTCATGCTCCATTACATCTTGATTGCTCAGATGATGACATTCCACATACACAGGTTGCTACCCTTGAGTGCAGCGTTGCTTCATCTTGGACTTCCAGTAGCTCTTTGCAACAATCTTCTCCTCCTACTTCATGTTGTGATGTTTATACATTCTTGTCAGACATTGCTCTCATTGAGCAACCCCATTAGGACAAGTATCTGCCCAACTTGAGTTGTCTATTTGCATATTCCACTTGTGTTGCATTACAGGAATATGCTCCGATTAAGCCATCACACATTTTGGAGGACCCATTCATCTCTCTCATTGGGAGTGCCCACCTTGGGACATTTTTCACTTCCACTATTTTAGAGATGTTTCATGATCTAGTTGTTCTTATGGATCCCTTTGTGAGGGTTATTGGCCCCCACCATCTTCTCTCTCAGACATGTATACTGCAGTGGCATTACCATTGTCTTTTGTGCACACATTTTTCAGACTTATGCCACCTTTCAGTTACATACTAGATGTAGAGATTAGAGTACTACATGCTTCTTCTTCCTTTATGGAGTGGGCTAACTTTCAATGCTCATTTTTGTCCTTCCCAAGGGTAGGAATGTTGTTCGGTGCAGACAGATTCTCTTCAGTCTTTACGCGCAGAGGACCACATCATCAATGCTCTTCTTAGGGGACCTTCTTGTCCTCACTTCTTTCTCTCTCTACTCTGGAGGATGATCATTGTACGTGGGTACCTCATCAGGCTGAGTTACTGGGACCCACTACTTCTTCTTCTTCTCCAATTTTTCTTGAGTGAGTTTCATGTCTCTCTTTTGGGGGAGTTTTTCTCCCACTAGGTTTTCTCCTTTTCTCCACTTTATGAGAGATTTTCATTATACGTGGGTACCTCATTAGGCCATGTTCTTTGGGACCCACTTTCCTTTTTCACTGCCCACCTAAGTTGTGCTTATGGGGGTGTTAGTGTAGGATATTTATTTTCTTTGTATTTGTTTATTTACTTGGAGCTTTCCTACACTCATGGGATATGCTTGCTTAGTTGTAGCAGTTGTGTTGAGTTAGCTTACTAGTTAGGTTGAGTTAGCTTACCAGTTGTGTTCAGTCAGCTCACTAGTTGTGTGGAGTCAACTCTACTTCTAGTATTAGTTAGTGAGAGTTATTCCCCATTGATCTAGGAGGAGGTTGCACATTCACCACCTATATGTACTTGACTTACATCATTCTATTACATGGTGAATATGGAGCATGGAGCATTGAGTTGATTTGGAGCCATTCTTTCCTTTGTGAGTTTTGATCATATTGCATCTTATTGTTAGTTATTTTGATTTCTGCAATTGCTCGTGCATTCATTTTTCATCAAAGATCCACAAACTCTAATAGAAAGAAGATCAAATAAAAGCTCTAAGGATGAAAAAATCAACAAAAAACAAAGAATATGCATGATTATTTTTATCCACCTTGGGAGTATGATGTAGGAGCATCCTTGAGAAAACATTCAATTACAAGAATTCAAGCTCCTTGGTGTCAATGTGTGTTGTGCGGGAGCTCTAGAGGTCTTGATAGCTCATACAATTCATTACAAGCATTCAATGGAGATGAGAAAGTATATTGTTCTTTCTTTGTGTTTTCCCTCTAAAAGGGATATTTGAAAATTTAAATGTTTGCATTGAGGCATTGGACTTGTAAAGTTGTTTTAAGTGTGTTAAGGGTGATAAATGTTTGTCAAGGTCATATGAGTGTCATTTTTAGGAGTCTAGGTTGTGTGTTGAGTGTCTATATGTTTGTGCATAAATAAGATGATTAGAAAGATTCCTTAGTTCACCTTTGACTATACCAACATGCTCCCCCAAAATTTCATGGTTCAACTCCACATACAACTCTCTACACTTCACTTTTGCAAATCTTGTCTTTAAAGCCTCACCAGGTCTTCTTAGGCACACTATCATGATTATGTGTTAGGGTAGTTACAAGTCTCATGTTGTGGGAAGTTGAAGAGGCACTACTGAAGTCAATCATGAAAGTTAGTATTAAGGACAATTACATGTGGATGGTAGGTACATGCAAGTAAAAAGGAGCTCGAGTTTAGTAAGAGGAAGAAGTTGGAATATGATTCCCGATGGAGAGGAAGGATGAAAAAGTGAAAAGGAAAAAGTTTTGTGAGAAGATTTTAGTATAATACAAATATGCCTTTGGTTTTGTGCAAATTATGTTTGATTTCTAGTTTTCCACAATTCATGCATTAGTGTAAGGAAGATATTGGTTTTGTGTTTTTTGCGTAAGAAGCTATTGTTATTTACACTCTACCTATTTGTATGAATGCTTCAAATACATTGATAATCGTATGATATGGTATATGCTATATAACTCTGTCTTTTACAAAGGATCAACTTAGGACTATGGGGATTTTAAGAGGTGTATTGAAGTACTTTGAGGTATGAACTAGGCACAAATCCTTCATGAAGCTATGTGTATGATGCTAGTCCTTTATGACATTAAAAAGTAGTATGAACTAGGCACAAATCCTTTGACCATGGACAAGCTTAACATAGGTTAGAGGTTACCATACCTGTTACTATGAGAATAAAGCTAGACATCACTCGGAAGGAGGATTTATTTCTGCTTTATGCTAATGGGTTAGATTGATATTAGCCTTCATGTGTGGTAGATTTATAGACAGTGAGACACCATAAAAATGATTTATTGATGAAACCAAACACTAAGGAATCTTCTCGGGTTCATTATTTTTAAGACCATGGACAAGGATTAAACACTTAATAATAGGTTTTGGATTTTGAGGGTTACCATTACCAGATTTTCATAACAAAGGTGTGGGGTGAAAGTAAAGCTAGACATCACTCGTTTTCAAAGAAAGTATGGAGGATTTATACTCATTTCCCTTAATGGGTAGCCACTAGTAAAAATTAACATGTTATTAACACTAGTATGTCCCAAACAATCCCATTGATTTTCCAAAGGTTGAAAAAATCGTTTCAAGCCTTGGTTGTTGTGTTTTACATGGAAAAGTTATAATAAGAATACCTTTTTCTTAATTTTATTCATACGTTGTTTCTTATTTTATAATAGAGGAACATTGTGTGGTGTTTTTAATTGAAAACTTGTTTCTTCACCATTTTTAGATAAGTGATTTGAGCCAAGGTTAGATATTTAAGGCCCACATTAACAAGATATTTTCTTTAGCTACGAAGAAGACTTCAACAAATAGGTTTTTTTTTCAAAATTTTTGATATATTTTGCTATATGATGGAAATGATCTCTTATTGTATATTTTGAAAAAAATTAAAAATAAATAGTAATTTTTTAAAAAAATTGTTGGAAAAAATTAGTAATTTGGATTTTGGAGGGTTAGGTTTAGATATTTTCATAATTTAACTAATTAATTTACCCTAAATATGGGGTGGAAGTGTTTTGGTAACAACAATCAAATGGATTTGGAGCCAAAATGTCTACATAGGCATTAGACGTAGGTGAGTTTTCAAAGAAAGTATGTGGAGTCTCTAGGTGTTCGTTGGGTTGTGAAACCTTATACACATTTTGTTTTCCCCTTTTTCCCTCTTTCCTTGTCTTGATCCCTTAATGGGTATCCAAAAGCCTCTTTCTTGTGCATTGAAAATTCAAAACCATAAATAAGATTAATGGTGAAAGCACAATAGTATGTCCCACTTTTTTTTAGGAGTTCAATTTGGTTTTGATTTTTGGGTGATTGAATTGTAAAAGCATGAATTTCCGAAGTTTCATTGATTTTCCAAAGGTAATAGCCATAGCAAAATCGTAGTTAAATTTATGAAATTCTTGTGGACTAACAAATGTTGTGTTTAAAGTGTAGAATACATGTAAATTTAATATATTTTTAGCTTTATAAAAGAAATCTAGGTCTTTTTTTAATTTTATTCATACGTTGTTTCTTATTTTATAATAGAGGAGCAAGCATAAGCCAAGCTCTACTCTTGCCCTCTCCTACTCGCATTTTCGGTCTGCAACCACACGCTTTCTCGGATCCACATGAACACGAAAGAACGAGGAGATCATCACACGTGGTGTTTTTAAATGAAAACTTATTTTTCACCATGAAATTTTAGATATATGTTCTAGATTTTCAATATCGAGTTCTTTAGTCAATTTTTTTGTATTTTTTATTTATATTTTTTATTGTTTAATTATTTAGTGAAGATATTTTTAGATTAAGGGTTTCTACACATGTCTATATATGCCAATATATTTTAAGATTTATATCGAAATTGAATTTTTTTCATAGCTACGAAGAAGACTTCAACAAATAGTAAGTTTTTTTTTCAAAATTTTTGATATATTTTACTATTTTTCAAATTGTGTTGATTGTGTGATCCTTTGGTCCCACTATTGATTGTATAGATACTAGTAAAATACCATATGTTGGAAAAAAATTAAAAAAATAAATAGTAAAACAATTTTTTTAAAAATGAAAAATATATTTTTAGAAAGGTAATAAAAATTTATATTTTGGTGTAAAATTTTGTAATTTAACTAATTAATTTACCCTAAATACGTGGCACCTATGTGGCACATTTTGGCAAATAATTATCCTCCAAATGGATTTGGAGCCAAAATGTGCCACATAGGCATCATCCAATTGTCCTTATAAGGGTGTTCAGAATAAAGGGGTGTTTACCATCGACCTTATCTAGAGAACCCCTTTTCCATGTGCGAACACCCCTTATGATTGCGAACACCCGATCGATCTATCACACCCCCCTTAACCCAAATTCCATTAGTGCGTGTCGAGACATTAGCCATAGTTTGTCTAAATCCAACGCATATTCTACCCCCACCGGGTGTCTCGTGCACGACCTCGAGAGGTCAATTTCCATTTTAAACTTTGTTTAGTAGTTTAAATTTAGTTTAAAACCCCAACCCACCAACCGCAAAAAACTATAAATTTTAATAACTATAATTTTAAAGCAAAGTTTTTTCTAATATTATTTTTTTTTCTATTTTAAAGTTATAAAAAGCATGTAATATAATAAAGAAAAGTTTTTTGTAATATTATTGTTTTTTTTTTAAATTTTAAAGTTATAAAAATCATGTAATTAAAAATAACCTAATTTCTATATAATAAGAGTTACATGTGTATAGTTTTCTATTGAATTTACTCTTAGATCCAGATCTAGCTCAATTTGTGTGTGCGGTGAAAATTATCGAAGTGGAGGAATCATGGGAAATGAGAAGAATAACAAGCGAAAATATAGTGAGGAAAAGAAAGAAGAGGAGAATGTTAAAAGATCACTTCGTAGGGAGAAACAAAAGAGAGAGAGAGAAGACTGCAAAAATTGGTACATACATACTTGAAACCCTTGATATCGTAATTTTATTTTTCTTGTCTAGGGTAAATATGAAGTTTTAGCTTCAACACGCCTTCTAGATAGAATAATATTATATTATAAATACAATAGAATGATTAGTATTGTGCAAACTATCCAGTATTGTGTTTTTTGAACACATCATGTATTAAACTCTGAGCTCTACTTCAAAGGATAATTTCTTCCATTCTTGCAACCAAACATTATTCAACCAAATTAAAAATTGAAAAATCATCCTTCACTGCAAACTTATAGATAACTACCAAAACTAGTATATTGCACTCTTCAAAATTTCCATCTAATATATACATGGAATATTCAATGAATGTTGAAACTAAATTACATTTGTAATCAATTTACCACTTACATGTTGTATTTTGGCTTCTATAATAACAATATGTTATTTCCCATCCAATTTTGCAATGGATGTCTCAAAAATTGCTTAGTCATCTTCCTCATTCATGTCTTTAAATTCACCTCCATGCTCTATGACATCAATCTCTCTTGTAACTTGAAAATCAACCTCATCTCGATATTTACATTCATGCATGCAATCATTTATATGCCTATAGTTTTCAAGAGATATCTCAATCTATTTCTCCTCCTCTTGGTGACACATTAATACCACCATCTTTTTTATTCTCTTCATTTTCATTCTCATTCTCCATGAGATCAATTAAAGACACATGTTGAACACCCTCAACTACACCATCACCATGCCATATCCATGTCTGAAATCCATTGTCAATAAAATTCTTTCTTGTTTCTTCTCAACACTAGAACTCTCTTCTTCGAAAAGAGATTCTTTCATCTCTTCCAATATTTTCTTCCTTCTTCAAGAAACCTTTTTCCTTTTCATTCCAACCCATGGTGTGATCCATGCCATCTTTTTCACCACTCTTTCTCTTCTTTATGATATTGAGAAAACTCAGTTCTAACAACTATCTCCTTCAAGTCTATGATAACCTCCATAATCATTTTATTTTTATACTACATCATTTGTTGCTCCATATTTGTTTCCTCTTTCTCCATGTGCCTATACCTCAAGGGTGAAACTATCTTTCTTTTAAGATACTTGTCCACCCTTCTATCAATTTCTTGAACCATTCGTAATTGTTGTCCAAATTCCATCTCTGCATCTATAGCCATAGCAACAAATCTACTCAATAATAACTAAGGATGTCCAACAAGCTCTCTACTCCAAGAATTTTTGGATCCTTTGATACCAAATGATGCAAAAAAACTTAGTTACTCCTGCAAATTTAAAAAATATTCTCCACATACAAAGAATTTAATCACGGAAATATGTTGGAAAGACAACAATAAATAAGATTCTCCATTAAAATGCATACACAATATAAAATATTATTTATTCATAAAAACAATTTACATCAACCTTTGTTCACAATTTTCTCTACACTCTACACAAAACATACATTGGTTTTAAATACGAATCTAGTAGAATCCTATTTGAACTTACTAATTTTAAAAATTGCTAACTCCTCTAGGTGTTCCCTTACATGCACAAAACATTGCGAGCTTAGGGGAATGCCTAAGAAAATCCTAAACAAATCCTCTTAAAAACACTCTTAATAATTATTCCACTATAAAAATACCACTTAATTAATTTGTTACATCATACTTTGTGATTAAAAATAATATGAATAAGTAGAAAACATACATCATGAAAATAATGATCATGATTCCATAGAATGCCTCATTCTACTAGAAGTATCCACCCCTTATTGAAATCTATGGTGGGGACCATGCCTCCTCTCTTGTAGTATGCCTACATGCACATATCTTTCCTGCTCATTCAATACTAATAAAAATTTGTTATAATTATTTGTGCACATCCAAAAAGAAAGCATCTCAAAATGGTTCAACATTTTGT
The DNA here is from genome assembly GCA_018340775.1 of Taxus wallichiana var. yunnanensis. Lineage (NCBI taxonomy): Eukaryota > Viridiplantae > Streptophyta > Pinopsida > Cupressales > Taxaceae > Taxus > Taxus wallichiana. The sequence continues at coordinate 47,160,185 of CM031238.1, forward strand.
TTTGTTTTAATTGAACAATTTTTAAAATATAAATCTTATCATTATGTGTATGGAAAATAATAGCAAAAAAGAGTCAAATGATGAATATACAAGAGCATGGATCTTAAGTTATAAAGGCTTATCAACCTAACAAAATATAAACATTTTTAAATAAAATTGAGTATAAATATGCAAACAGAAGGAAATGGTTATTTTAAACATTTACCTATAAATAACGCTTAACAATTTATCTTAATTCTATCACCATTATAATAAGAATGTACTATGATATTAAATTCCAAACCAAAATAAATTAATGCAAATGTTTAAATGTAAGGAATGTATCCCTTAGAAAATTTTGGCTATAAACCTATCCTCCTACCAACAAATCTAGCTTGCACATAATTATATTATCATGTCATATTATTATAACAATTCTTAACCTCATTTTTGACTAGATAAGGTACCAGATCCTTACTTTCAAACCCTTTAGGTAGATATCCCTCTTCTTTTTATCCCTACCCTCTCACCCTCTACACCTATTTTGTCTTTGTCCACATGTCCACAATGATGATTTTATCACTTGTATATCTTTTTATGGGTCAATAATTTCCTCATGGATTGAATTTTATACAAAATTATATATAGGAACCCATATATAAGAAATTTAAATGCACTCATCTACTCACTTGGTACTTTCAAGAGCCCTATGATAAAATTATCATTTCAAAAGCACTCAAATATCTCCTAAATTACCTTCAAACAATCACAAATAATAGGAGAAGCCCCTACATAGGTCTAAAGAACTCTAACCTTGGTCCTAGAGTCAATTTTACCGAGAAAAAGTATTTTCAATCTAATTTAAGCACAAATCACACCAAACCATTATCTATATTATCAAGTGATAAAATTCCAAATCTAGTTGCAACCACATAGATATCACATGTTAAGTGGTTAACTACATGTATTTTAATCCCTATTCATAGTAGTACTAACATAGGTAGTGTACATATTACACTTTACCCCAAACACAAACCTTTTTGCATGGACTCTTACCCATGGTTTAGTTTTGAAGCTATTTCGGTCATACAAAGGGTTTCATGATACCTAGGGTTTCACAGTTAAGCATATTTTTGTCTTACATAGGTACCAAATTTATAAAATGCCATAAATTCACATTTTAAACCACCAAAAAAAAACCGTACACATCTAAAAGTTCCATACCTACTTATCCTACACTCTTAGAATTAGAAATGAAGCACTTGCACATCATTTCAAATATTTCTCTTACTTTTCTAACTTCCCCATTTTCACTCATTTATCCAATTTTAACTCTAATTTATTTAATATTACCTTAATTTCCCATTTTGATAAAGAGCCAAATTTTGAAACTTTTATCCGATTATATCTTTAAATTAGGGAAACGATAACAAATAAAAAATATTCAATAATGAAAATTTAAGGTTTTAATATAGTTTAAGATGAAATTTTTTATATTTTTAAAATTTCATATTAGTTAAAAATTGTAAATAAAACATTCATTAAAATATATATGAAAGAAGGCCATGGAAAACATGTGGCATTATTTATTTTTGAACTAAGTATACAACGTGTAGATGTGCAAATTAGTGGTATTACATAAATAACGTACTAAATTGATTACATTTTGTCACCAAATTAGTTATATGTAATAGAATTTCAGTTTAATCTATTCAAAAATTTAAAATAATAGTAGGAAGATTACATTATTTAGATTATATGAAATTCTAAAAATATTTGCAATAATTTAAACCATATAAATACATAAATAGATATGTAAGAACAATGAGATTATGGAAATGACTCCCTTTGATAAATTTGAAATTTTGACATATGCATCTTCTAATTTCTTTAAATGTGTAATCTCATTTTTTAGTTATTTGATCTCTATGTTTATACGTTAAAATGTATTTTGAAATTTAGTTTTTCTAGAATGGATTTATATGTTACTATTTGATAGTTGCGATTAATTTGTTTATAACATTTTTCTATTAATTGGTATAAATATAGTTTGTTGTTCTCTCATGCCATCCATTAGTCTTTTTATATGCATTTTACAAAAAAGTACACTTTGTGGTGGCTACAAATACTATGGAATATTGTTCATGGATGGGCTACATGTGCTCTTATGATTTGCTGATGGAATTTTTCTAGAAGAAGCAATCCTATCATGTCCCAAGTTGGACGTTAGACTGTGTATGCAAAAGGATTTTAAAGTAGCCTAACAAGTGTCCTCCACAAAATTGTATCCTTGATGTTATGTTGATGTGATATCTTTGTCACGACGTGTCACTCTTTTGTCATGCTATATTGGAATAAAATGAAATGAACTCATTAAACATCAATCCGTGACACATCGAATGGACATTGTTCTCATGAAGAAAATTCATTGTGAAGAAAAGTATTTTAGAAAGCAATTTGTGATTCATGTTGTCTTTCATAGAAGACAAAAACTGAGTACATCAGAGATAAAAGAGGACCTTATGAAATTTTTTTCCTAACCCATTTTGAGTGCTTACTTATGCTTAAAAATTTTCTAGCTTCATATCCTTGTAAGAACTATGCACCAAATGGTCAAAATATGTGAGACTAATCTAATATGATAATATGTATGGTGAGAAACTATCTACATCTATTAGATCTACATTCTAATAAAATATACATCTATTAGATGCTCTATATTCCAATAAAATAGCTAAAGGATATATGCATGTATGTGACAATAAGAATATACTAAAGATAAAATTAATCAATGTTCCTAAACAAGATCTTATATATATTTTAAATCATTCATGAATGGTGTAATCATCATGTATGTTAATTTTTTTACAAATTGTGTTTATGGACATAGATCTCGTGATGCACAACAATATGTTGATTTGATAACAAAAGTTATGAAATTACTTCCCAAGAAAAATGTCAAACACTTGGTGAAGATGGATTTCAAAAAATTAAAATAATTTTCCCAACAAGAACCACTATCAAGAAAGAAAACAAAAAAAAGTGTAGAGAGAATATATGGTGAATTTGTTAATTTGACTACAGTTGTTAGAGCACATTTGTTGGTTACATTCTTGAATCATGTTGATATGAAGGAAACATTAGAATTTTTGGGTGTGGATTTTGGATAGGAAAAGTCACAACATATGGAAGAAGAATTTGTTGTGAATGTGTCTAAAGGAATAAGTTCAGTGGGTACAAAAACTAGGTCTGCTTGATAAGAGTATTTCTCGTAGAGCAATATTAACTTCAATTGTAAGTGAAGATACAACAAAGAATCATCATGTTACCGCTACTTGCTAAGGTCTTGGGTGTTTCTAGAAAGACAATCAGTAGGTATGCAAAGAGGAGGAAGACATTGGATAATTCTACTGTGGAAGAAAATTGGGCACTAATGTGTAGAAATCCATGTTCTGATAAAATTGAGGATAATATTGTGAAGATAGTTTCTGATTTTTGGACTAAGAGGACTCATCCTTCTCCAAATGTGAGGGATGTTTTAAAACACAGGATATCTCACAATAACTATGATGAACATATAAAACATTGGCTCAAAATAACTCAACATGAGATGTACATCAAGTTTACAGAAGAACATCCAGATGTTAAGATTGGAAATGACAAATGTTTGAGAATTTTAAGCCTTGGTATGTGCGAGCTGATAAAGTCCTTGAAACATGTTGTTTCCACTATCACATTGAGTTTGATTATCACTATCAGGTACACAAAAATATTACATATATTGAGGTGTGCTTTCATTTATAGGCTTATTAGAAATTTGATTAAATTTTGTTTTATGAGATGTGATTTAATTTATGTATTTCAAAATCTATGTTTTTTCAGTATAGAAAGTTACGAGAAGCATCAAATGGTCTAGAAAATGCCCCCTACACACGTGTGAGTGAATTCATAGCTTCTATTCTTTGCACAATATATCCGATGATCATGTGGATGGTCCTATGGCTTGCATCAAAGGTGTTTGTGACAAGTGTGGGGACTTGAAATTATTTCTAAAAACAAATGAAGACTTGGACATAGTTCAAATGGTGACTTGCAAGAGGTGATTATTAAATAAAGAAAATATAATTAATTTTAAATTTGGATGTACATATTTTATTTTTATTTTTATGTTTATTGCAAATGAATATAACAAGTTGTCCATTATGTATTGATTTTGTAGGTTCAAATACATAAAATATTCAACACGACTTGGAAAGAATGCAACTAGGTTGACTTGGTAGAAGAGAAATCCCCATTACAACATTCATGCAAAGTTTCCAAAGTTTGATTAGTCCATACATCAAACATTCTCACTATGCAAAGTGGTAGATACACAATTCAAGACCAATAGAGACACATTCCCTATTGGTTCCATATTTTTGTGGTTGATTTTATAAGAATTACTCATTTTCTCATCAAAAGAGATTCAAACACAATATTATCATATTGATCAGGTTACCATCATGGTTCACATATTTTATAGGCATGCACAATTGGATTTGGATGGGGTTGAAAGTACATATGTGAAGCGAGTGATTAAGAAGGAGTATCACTTCTATATAAGTGATGACAAGGAACATGACACCCACTTTGTACAACATTGTTTTGATTTGTTTTTTTGATATCTTCATCAATGAGGAGTAAAAATAGATCAACATTTTGTTTGGTCGGATGGTTTGCATCATCACAATTCAAATCCTCTCACCCTTTCTTTACACTTATTCACTATCATCATTATTATCAAAAATACCTCATTTATGGAGTTTTTTTAGAGTGGTCATGGGAAGGGAGAACACGATGGTGCAGGTGCATGCATCAAATGTGCTCTAAAGAAACAAATATTTGATTATGAGGGAGATCATTGATTGATGCCCACACCATTTGTTGAATGGTGTAAGAAAACATTTTGTAGTTCAGGCTTCAACCTCACATGAGAGTGTCATGCCCCCACACAGAGTGTTTTGGGAGATAACAAGTACGTGCATTTAAAACATATGTATCTTGATGTGAAATTGATTACAAGTTACACATAAACTTACGTACATGTACAAATTTATTTTTCTTAATTTTGATGTTTGTTAAACTTTATTGATTTTGTACATGATTAATCAGGTATTGATCGAAGGAAAAAACATGGATGTGAAAGGATTCCTAATTCTAGGTCTTTGCACTCTGTGATGACTATGGATAGTAATAACTAGACAATCTGTATAAGAGATTATTCTTGTTTTTGTTATGAATGCATGAAAAAATCATATACAAAGTGCAATAGTAAAAAATGTGGGTATGTAGGTGAGTGGAAGCAAGTTCCTTTAGTTGTGGATGACTCATATGGATCAGATCATGATGATAGTTTTGAAGATGTGCCCTTGATTTCACCTGATTATGACCACATATCTAGACTTGTTAAACAAGGTATTTTTTGTTTAAAAGGATTGTATTTGATCATTGAATTAATATATATATTTATAGTATATATACAATCATTGAATATTTCTTTGAATTTAATTCTAACACAAAAACTTGTTTGTACAATGATTTTGTTGTAGGTGATGTATTTGCAATCATTGCAAAAGAAGACAATATTGAGAAAGTGGAGTACTACTTGTTGCATTGCACAAAAGAGAGAACAAAGCTAACAAGTGAAATAACAAGTGAGGAGACAACATTTTATACTGCTCGGTTGTAGTGCATGTAGTGCAGGGAACATATTTACGACAGTGAAAGCCCTCCAAAGTGGGATTCACTTTGTTGATTATGAACCGAGACAAGAAGGTATATCATTACACCCATCACATAGTTGTTACCAGGTTACAATTGCATCAGGTGAAGAATGCACATGGTCCACACAAAAAATGGAGACTAGATGTAGAAGATCATGAAAAAAATTTTTATAGGTCATTGAACAACTGAGTTGAGCCACTTGGTATTATATAGAAGGACCTATAATATTATATATTGATGTCTTCTAAATGGAATCTTTTCTCTATTTTATTTGTCACTTTGGCATATATATTTGACAAATTTCTTGCTATGAATTAAAACTTATATCCTCCTATATATGTTATGGATTAAAATTTCTTGCTATGAATTTAAGCTTATACTATGGGGTTATGATTATTAGTAGGGGTGATTGTAATATATGTATGGCATTTAACTGGTATCACATGAGCTATGTTTTTTAAACTTATGTACATTTTAGTGTTTTTAGTATTTAGTTAGGTTTTTAGTATTTGTATTGCATATTGATAGTAGAAGGTTTATCTTGTCCTTATATTCCTAATTGCATTATGGGTATTAGACCCTACCCTTAAATGGATTTTGTAACTAGTGGGTTGAGAGATATATAGATTGTTACACTAGGTTGTTGCTTGAATGTGTGTTTCATTATGTATTACATTATTTGATAGAGTTGGTTGCATCTATTTTTTTTGTGAATGGAAGAATTGTGTGAGCTCCCTCTTTTCATCCTCCTAATAGATGGAAAAGTAGGGCCAATATGACAACTACTGACTTAGAGGGATCAAGTTTACCCACATATGAGTGTGGCATATCTTTTGGTATTGCAGGATTTTCTTGATAAATGATAGCTAGGAATGATCTTCAAAGTTGAAGGAACTCATTCTTGGTTGTAAAAGAATGTGTTTAATGTAAATTGGTCATGATGGAGTAGGAAAATTTTGTGGTCATTATTGTGCAAAAACTTTTATGTTATGAAGTTAATATTTTCCTTATAAAATGATGTCCTTAGACCCAACCCAAGATATCAAAAATCATTGAGTATTGTTTACCATAGATGTTTGGGCTAGAGAAAGACTTCTTCATCTAATAGATAATAATGTTGGTAATGTGTAAACACTAGTAATGAAGTGTTATTTTTCCTCTTCATAATATAGACTTGTAATTATACTTAAATTTAAAGGAGTTAATGATGTTGGCTATTTCAAACACGGGGTTAATGTGAACTTGTTATATATATATATATATATATTCTCTTTTGTATTAAATTCATATATCAAAATCATGTCTAAATAATTTTTGATTGATCTTCCTATGTAATTGGGATCTAGTGATAACCACTAAATATATATGAATCAATATAACCCATATTCTTCTACTACCTCTACAATCATGTTTATGAAATGAAGTAAGAAAAGGATCATTCATGGAAGAACAATTTAGTGATGTGTTGTCTCCAAAAAGTCTTGTTTCTCTTGTTTATTTTCGTTGAGTAATATTACCATACTAGATTTATCTATTGGGTATATCAATCCTACTTCTATAATTATTTCCACCTCCTCTTTGAATTTATCCTTCATATTGTGATTTAGTCTATACATATACTTTTTAATAGGATTTTCCCCCTCCTTTAGTTCGATGCAAATTTCTCCCAGATACAATGTACTTCTATTATTTAATTGAACTTGGTAAGGAATAAATCTTCACAACTTCACACAATAGTTGTAGAATCTTTTACATTTCTTGCTCCATCCAATAATCTCCAATGGTATCTAGATTAATAGTTCTTTTGGGCCTAATGTATTTGGTTCTTTTTCACATTATCTCATCATACATATTTATTTTTACTTTGTTTCTAGTGTCTTCAACTATCCTATATCATTATCATAAATTGCACAATTTTTCCTCTTCCATAATTTTTGAAATATCTTTCTAGAAGTGGCATAGTCCATGTTGGCTCAAATCTACCTTTAAGTTCCATTTTCTCTTGACTATCTAGATTTGTTCCTTCATTTTTACTATCCCCTACAATTTGGCATACATTTATTACCTTATCAATATTTTTTGCTCTATTCTAACATTGTTGGTCATCGCTACACATCACATAGTATTTTTTCTTTCAAGGTTTTTTAACTCAACTCCACTTTTGGAATCTACATGAATGTTTGATCTTTTGTAAGGCTACATTAAACATAGTATTATCATCCTCAAAATTGAATGTGTGAATAAAACCTTCTTGCACCTACCTTTAATTATGTATTTCCTTCTTCTCTCTTGGTGTTTGTACCTTTCCCTTGGCACTAGAGTCATTGTTTTAAGAAAAATGTAAATCCACCCTTGTGGCCCAATTATTTATAGTTTCCTTATATCATGGCATCTTTGAATATGAATTTATGGAAAATGGATTACAAAATAACTTGACCATGCATTATTCAATCTAAAACTAGTGTAAATATTGCAAGCATGATACCCATTACTTCAATCCAACCAATATTCTCCCATCTATGCACAACCCACCATGTTGTTCATGACTCTTTCAATGCATAGTCTAACTGTGCTTACACTCATATTTTCCTAGGTTACATGCTCCTAGAATTTTTCTAAGGTGTATAATTTTTTTATTTAAATGTAATTAATTTGACTTGTATTATGAAGAACATGAAGGGAATATAAGGTGAAGAGCCATATTATAAGATATAAGATCATCACTTCAAAAAAATATGGAAAGACAAGAGGTAAAACATGGGTTGCTTTTCATTATACTATTTTTAGCTCTATGTCCTCTCAACCTTAAGATCGTATCTTGAATTATCATTTAATAAAAATATCAATTTATTTTACCTTTGTTTATGTGGATATCTTATATTGTGTCTTTTATTTTCATTCTTCATTACTGTATATGTAATCAAATATAGATTCACTCATATTAGCAAGTCCATATGAGATATTCCATTAACCTCTACTAATAATGGTGCGTTTAGCATTGATTCAATTTTGAATGGTGGAATAACAATGTTTTGGGATTTAATATGCCAACATATGTTATTATATGATTTTGAATCCTCACTTCATCAAGACATGGTTATATTTCTATATCAATGTAAGTTTGTAATGTAATATTATTAAAAGTGAAATATATCAAAATCTCTAAGTCATATATCAAAATCATGTCTAAGTCATATATACATACAAAATCATGTCACACACACACACACACACACACACACACACATGTCACATATATCAAAATACACAAATTGTACAGTCATATATATACATGTCTAAGTCATATATCAAAATCTCGTGTAAACACTATATACATGTACATGATGAAAATGAGTACAATGTATCAACTAGATAGTCTTCATCTGTCATGTAGTAGGGTGAGTACCAGATCCCTCACTAGGCTCTACTACACCCTACATTTATAAAAATAAATATACACATCGAAACTATATATAACATACCATATTAAAATTTATAAGTGAAATTCTACAAAAATTTCTTGATTAATTGAATAAATCATATAACAGAGATGTAATTGATTACCTTAGTATCTATCTGTGGGTGGATGTTGGGAGTATCTACACTATGTGTAGATATCTGTCTATAGATCCCTATGAAACAAAATAAATTAAATGTAAGAAGTTGATAAACAAGTTTTTTCAATAAAACATTAATTTCACAAATTTCAATTTAGATTAAATATTAAATCTAAAACACAATAAAAATAGATATATCTCTACATATATACCTCCACAATGTGTCTCCAAATCTATGGGACCACCACCAACAATTGTTTGTGGTTGACCCACCCATGACCTCAACACCAACAAATAATGAGCCAAGTGAGCCAAGCTGACTCAGGCCCTCAACATCAAGTGATAGATCATGGTTGGGCTCATTCAAGAGTTGTGTATATGTCATATGTGGATATGATGTGGGTTGTGAAGCACCACAATACTCACCAACATGCGCTGGAGCAAAAAGCCTAAACACACAAGTAAACATTCAATATTATATGTCAACACTAGATCTTATATATCTATTTAAATATTAATAAATTGTAAAGTAATAATGAAATAAAATAAATTTTAATTAAATTAAGGTTTAATTTTCACACATAGAACAAAAAAGTGTTGAACATCGGGTGTCATGATCCCAACAATAGGAGGTCCAATGTAACAGCTGCAGTAGTACCCTAAATAGAAGATACACTACCATGAACAGTATTTTGGTCCATAAAATCCAAAACCCCGATAGTGGAATGTCGCACTTGTCATGAAATCAACTCATATGCACGCAACAAGTTAGAATCCATGATGCATCCTAGTTGACACATTTGAGTAACATTTGCAACTCCCTCGAAATTCATTAGGTGATATCAAATGTGCACGAGTGTATAACTCGCTACGTGCATCATTGTTGGTACTAGCTCATCCACTGCTAGTACCACGTCTCTCAAGGAACTGACCCACATGGTCAGAAGAGATAAATTGGGTCTCGTGAGTAATGCTCCCAAGACCCTCTATAACACCCTCATGGGCACTCATAATGATAGGCACAACGACATCCTAAAATCCAAATAAGAAAGGTCGTGGCCTCTCTAAGTTGTCGCACGTCAACAACAATAGGAGGAGCTCCTTCCTGTCGATATGTAGGCCTTGTTGCTAATGCGGCCACGCCCTACCTAAAATAACTAGGGATGTCTAAATAGTTCACCTTTAGGTTTAGGTGAACCTCAACATGTAACATCAATATGAAATATAATGGTAATCTGGTCATTATTAGGAAATTGGCCTTGAGAGGCCACAAATCTAGGATAAATCAATGGTGCACAAAGCGACATGAACATTTGTTTACATAATATGCCCTGATTTTCTTTTGGCCTACATAACTCGACCAACACAATCTCTTAACGGCTTCCTTATCAAGGAAGTCTAATTACAACCTCATTATATCCCACATCACCTGTCACACTTGATTTTAATTCATCCATAAATTTTTTAGTGACTCAAGCTCGAAAGGGTTGTATGTTTTCAAGTTTGTTTAATTTTTTTGAAGATCTTTCAATATGTTTTCACAATGTGTTTTGTATGGCCCAAATGTAGATGGAGATCAAGAATAGATGATAGTTTTTCTATCTCTAAGTCAGTCCTCTCAAACAAATTAGTAGATGAAGAAGCCATAATTATAAAAAATGAAAGTAAAATTCAATTTAGAATACTTTTTTTGAAACCGTAAACCCTAAATTGATAAAATTTCAAAAAATTAAAACATATACTTTTCCTTTGTTGAAACATAATTCCTTAAAATAATGGTTTATTGAAAATTGTGACAGAGTAATGGGTCTTCTTTTCTCAACGGATGAGATGATTTTCAAGTAAAAAATGACCAATTTTCCCTTTAAATCCCATATTTTTTCATATTAATTCAGTCCACTTGGAACCCTTAAAAAAAAAAAAGTGTGCTCGAATTTCTTTTTGAAGGGGAAAAATTGGATTTTGGGCATTTTTTTACTTTTCCACTTACCCAAAGAGGAATTTTTTTATCAAAGCTAAATCAATCCACTTCCGATAAAGTAGTAGTACACTCTTATGCTGCTACATGCTCTAATTGTATAAGGTTCCACAAGAAAAATAGTTGGATCAAATGACATCAAGCAAGATCGTGTTGATATAATTTTTGCTACATTTGGACAAAGAGCATCGTGTGTAGTTAAGACCAAGATAAACTTAATTATACATAAAAGAATTACATAAATGGAAAGAAGAATAATATACTTATTAGGTTTTTTCTCTTTAAATGCTTTGCTTGCATGATCCTCGGGCATGTTGACATGAAAAAGCATAAATGTAGGTTCAATATTAATCTTTTGATGAACTTGAGTGTAGTTGGGGATTGAAAGTAGCTAGGGTTTTATTTTTTTGTAGGGAAGAACAAATTTTATAAAAAAGACTAGTATAAAAAATGGGTGCCTAATTTTTACAAAAAAATAGTGTACATACAGTGATAACCTTCTCACCACCAAAAATATATAAACTTGGGGTTTGTGCAAACACCTTTCGTGTCTTACGTGGTAGTTCGGGTGAAGGGAGTGTTGTTCCCCATAATTCCCAACGCGTCCAACCTCCTACTCATGTTTTGGAACACCAAGTGGGATAAAGTATCGTGCTTTGACCCAGAGGTAAGGTGTTTTATTTTAATAAGTTGTTACAATATTGTAGGTGTATAAAGAATGAATTTCTACGAGTGGATTAAACCATACAATAGAGTGCATTAAATTTTGTAAAGGACTTCCAAGGCACGAGAAGTTATCTTGAATTTTGATTAGGTGTTTAAGTTCTTATGAAAACTAAAATGACACAAGAAAACATTGTTAAGTGAGATTTGACTCAAACCGATCTAACATCACGAAAAGAAGGTCAAAAGCATGAAAATAAGGAATGAAATACTATAGCAAAAAAATAAAATTTTTGGCTACAGGGTCGAGATAAGACAATTAGAGAAGGGGAGCAAGATTTTACACTCAAGAAGGTGATTAGGAAAATTCGAGCAATGCAAAGAGATAGATCAAGCAAGGTATGAATGAAATTTTCATAACCTCATTCAAATATGGTTGAAAAAACTAAGATAATGCTTTAGGATCTATGACAAATTGAGTGAGCTTCAACATAGCATTCCAACAAGGTAAAATGCTAAATTTTTGCATTTTCAGTGAGATTAGGATTGAATAGGTTTAGGGGAGCTATAATGAAGCATTTCGAGGCTAAGTTTGAGATCTTATTTCTTGATGAAGTTTCTCAAGAATGCACTAAGAATGTTGTTTAGGGACTAGTTGTCCTTAAGTCACTCATAATGAGAAGATAAATTATGTGTTTGAAGTTTTAAAATACCTAGAAAGTGATGTATGTTAGGAAAAAGGCCTAAAAAGGAGGGCACCGATTCAGGGGGATCTGGATTTCATATTGATTATAGGTCCATGGATCTATACATGTTGTTGAAGGAGTCAAATAGAAGAAAATTAAGTCCCAAGGGGGCTATCTCGGTCAAGTAAGTAGTGTTTATGCATTGTTGTCATTGTATATAGTCATGTATAGCCTTTTTCATAAATGAAAAAGGGTGAAAGAGGCATCAAAAATGGAAAATTGGTCGTATAAGTGTTTGTCTTGTTGGTTTCCTTCAATATTTCTAAATGATGGTTGTCATCAATGGAAAAGGGGGAGATTGTTGGCCATTATGTGTATGTGTTGTCATTGATGTCAACCCCATTAATGGAAAAGGGTTCCATGATGTAGTATGAGCCCCCATATGATTTTTTTCAGGTATTAAACATGAAATTCACGTGGTTTGGTGAAGTTTCAAGTGGTCTTGGTGTATATGTGAGTGAGCTAAGTCACTATTTGAGTAATCCCGAGTTGGTTGGAATGTGTCATTCATGGTCCATGAGGTGTGTTTCATGTGTCTATGGGTATGCATGTGGTCAACATGCTTAGTTCATGGGTTTTCAACATTGTGTCAGTCATTATAGGCTTGTTTTTTTAGCCTTGGAGCATGCAGAATGAGGTAGAGATGTGAGATTTGGACCAAATCAATATTGTCCAAGCATGGTAGCAGCATGGTGATGGTATACAAGGCATGTATGGTGAGTTACATGTTTGCACTCAAAGGCTTGGGGCTTCTATGAGGTCCTTGGGAAGAAAACAATGAGATAAAAACATGTAAACACTTGCAAATGAATTAGATAGAGAGTTTCGGATGCATTTGGGCCATGAGGGGAGTATGGATAGTTAGAGCAGGGTGTCATGATGCTTCATGCTAAATTTCAAGTGATTCTAAATAATATTTTTGAAGATATGCAAGTTTTGGTGAAAATGGGTAAGCTATGAAGGTTTTTCAAAAAGAATTAGGTTGTTTTATTGTCACGTTTTTTTGAATGATTGTTAAGAAGGTAAAGTGGTTTGAAACCCTAGATAAACCCTAACTATGAGAATCTTGTAGAAAAGTGAGTATATAGATTCTATTTTGATTAATTTTGTAAAATTGATAATTGGATGTTGTATAAGACTCTTCTAGCTTTCCAAAAAGGTAAGATAGTGCTTTTGATAGTATGTGGCCCCCACCTGAATTTGCTAGTTTTTGAAGAGTTCCAGTTTGTGGAAAATTTCTCCAAAGAAAGTAATGTATAAATTACAATTTATGATATAATAGGATTTTTATATATTTACATGAAAGTTTCAGATCATGGTTTAGGTGAAAAATTACAAAGTGTGCCCTATTTGTGATGACTGGTTTTTGGGGTAGTTTAGAGAAGCCTTCAGTAAAATTGACATTACAGGAGCTACAGGGGGAGTTAGGAATCCATTATAGATATTTTGTGAATATTATTCAAATAAATTTCCATTGGTGTATTAAACTTGAGGTTTGGACAAGGTATGTAGAAGTTATGACTCATTATTTAAGAGGCAAGTTTGGAGGATGCTCATTCTAGCAGGGTGCATGTAGCTACATGAGGTAAAGTGATGATTCTGATTTATCAAGCTTGGTGAAGGTTTTTTATGGATTATAAATAATTTATAAGTATTTTCCATGCTTTTGTAAGCTTATAAGTGTGTTTTTGTGTGATGGAGTATGTTGGGCTAGCTTTATTAGTTCTTGAGTCTAAGAAAGGATAAAAAGTAGTTTGTAGATATTGGATTGGTTGAAGGCCTTCCAATTAGATTGGAAGGAGTTATTATATTTTTGGAAAGGAAATTCATATATATTTACAACGAGGTATTTATTTATTATTGGTGAGGTTATTTGATGTGTCTTTCAAGTCATTTTGTGAAGAAGTTTGTAGCTGCATTTTTCGGGACTCTTGTTCTTATTGAAGTATTGAGTTGTTTGGTGTAGGAAATGGATTAGATGATGATTGATATCATATGGAATGTGAAGAGGGATGAATTTAGAATCCAATGAATCATTTTTTTATGTTTTTGAAGTGTCGGGAAGGGTCTTAACCAACTGCATTTGTAAAACTACTTTTTAGGCAGCTTGTTTTGGTGAAGGCAAAAGTTGATGTGGTTTGAACCAGTGATTGTTTCATGAGATATAACTTTATTATAAGTGTTATATAGGTTATTTAATTTCCATTTATTTTTCACATGTCATATTTGATGTGTTATTTGATGATCTTGAAGCCAAAAGGTGAAGAAAGGATTATGAAAACAAGTGTTTACTAAACACAACGAGTCACCGAGCCCATTAAACAAAATAATTTGATTGGTTCATGATAATTGAGAACATGGATGATGTTTAAATGTAATTTTAAACATTTTTTTTTGAATATGGGAGCTTTAATAATCATGGTTTTGGAATGAGTGGATTTTTCTCATTCTAACAACAAGGTTTTGAGGTTTGATGGTGCATGATAAGTGGTTTTGGGTAGGTCGACTTATATGGGTAGGTAGCCTCCTTGTGGAGTAGGTGCTTAAATAAATTAGGGGTTGGTGATCCTTGTAGGGTTGATGCTCTACTAAAATAGGGGTTGGTGCTCCTTGTGAGGTTGGTGCTTTACTAAATCTCTTTGCTTTGTGTAATATAAGCAAAGTTTTAGTGGGTTTTCTTCCCATGAGGGATTCCCACTTACATATGGTGTTCTTATGTTGTGTACTTTTTTCATGCTATTGTAATTGGTTTTGCATATTTTAATAAGCACATATGGTTATGAATGTTGAATGGATAATCTAATTGATGAAAGCATGGTTTGGTTAGTCAAAGAAAAATCATTATAGGACTAATTCACCCCCCCTCTCAGTCCATTGCACTTATAAAAATGGCCTCATTTGCCAATTTGGTATCCCATCTTCCATTTTCACTAACAATGGAAAGTACTTCAAAATAAAATTGTAAAATATCTTGCTAACCATTTCCATACCCCCTTAAGTGGTCCACTCCATATTACCCTCAAGGTAATGATCAAGATGGAGGGACTAACAAAATTTTAAAGAGTATTATGGAAAATATTTTTAATGCACATGGATGGAACTGACATAAAAATCTAACCCACCCTTTAGGCTTATCACACATCATATTGCACTCTTACAAGAGCCTCTCCAATATCTCTCATTTATGGTTTTAAAGTTTTTTTACCCATTGAGATCTAACTCCCATAATTTTGAATATCCCCCAGGAGTTAATTAATGAATATTAATATAGAAAATCATGAATTAACAAACTATATATCCTTGATAAAAATGATTAACACCATAAACCATCTCCATGTCTATCAAACTAGCTATGACATAGCTATAACAAAAAGATAAAACCTAGAGAGTTTGAGATCAGTGATCTAGTTCTCGAAGAAAATAAAAAAACATAACCAATAAAAGAGAAAAGAAAGGGAAATTTTATCCATACTAGTTGGGTCCATATGTAATCACTAATAAGTTTGGGTCTAGAGCATATAAGTTGGCCATGATGGTTGGAAAAACACTTGATGAACCCATGAACATTATCCACCTAAAAAGGTTTATATTCCTAGGAACCACCTATATGTGGGTACTCTTTACACAGGAGAGGCCACTTGTACATTCCTTTTGTCTAGCTCATCCAAAAATAGTCTTAAAATTTTCAATCCATTGACAGATATTCCCTCCATATAATCAAATATTCACAATCATCATCTATTTATTTCATGTCATCATAAGACACGAGTTAATACTAGCTCCTATTTAGGTATTGTGCATCTCATCCCTCTTATGGTTTCTCCCATTTTGGATATTTTTACTCATATCCTATCTAAAATCTTTAGAAAACCCCCTCTCACATAATCTCTCTCTAACAGGAAATCTCTAAAAAACTATTTACTTGGTTCATTTAACTTCCCGCCTTAGTCTTCGGTGTTGAACCCTCATGTACAACTAGTCATGTGGTGCTAAGATTTGGGGGATAAAAATCCTTCCCATCAAACACACTTTAAATATGAGGTAAAAATAAATTTAAAAATACATATGTATGCATACACATATTGAAAACAATTACACCTTTCATCCTTCCCAGTATTTGGTGATGAGCCCATGCTTCTTACTAGTAGTGTGAGGATGGGAATGGAGAAAAATTCCCTTACTCACCTACATTTTGTCTTTGGTGTTGATCCCTTGCATATTATTGGTGGCATGAGATAAAATGTAGGGGGTCATTTCAAAAACAAAAAAAAAGAAGAAAAAAATCCTTTAAAATAACAAGTGCTTAATCTAACAAAATCCTAAAGAAGAAATTTAGATTCCCATGTTAGGAGAGACAACCATTCATTAAACTAGATCTTGTTAATCACTAGGCCACCTACCAATCTAAGTCTAGTCATGACCTACATGTTGGAAGCACAATGGACTAAGGGGGGTGAATCAGTCCTTCAAAATATTTATACAATTTCAAATTAACGTTCATACACCATTAACATTTAACCATGCATTAATGAGATCATAACAATAAGCAACACCCATACAACATAACATAAAAATGAGTACAAAAGAAAAAAATATGTAAGTGGGAAACCGTCAAGGGGAATAAAACCCATTAAATTTTTTGTTAATATTACACATAACAAATATTCAATTAAATATTACACATCACAAGAGATTTCTTTAGTTAGGCACCAACCCCAAAATGAGCACCAACTCCTAAACCCTTGTTGATATTACTCACAAAAAGAGACTTTCATGAATATGAATCATCAAACAATATTTTGATAAGGTGATCACTAAAGATATTTTGAAATAACTCAGCTGATGGTGATCACACAATTCAACTCCAAACTCCTTCAAACCCTCATTAAACACACCTCCTTACAACTCACTCAAACTCGGATAAAATTGACTTAAATTGATCTCAAAACCTTGTACAAAAATATATATATCCTAGGACCTTATAAAAATTTATAAGCTATGAAATTATGCCTTTATACCTATTTATAACTTACACTTGGGTTGCACGTTTTCCCTCTCTCTCAACTAGCTCAAATTTGAACTCAAACATTCACTTTATACCCTTCTCAACTAAAAACACAAGGAGGTCAGTCCATCATTATCTTGACCAAAATAACTTTAAAAATAACAATAAACTCATTCAAATTCATAAAATGGACCCATGTAGGTTGGTCATGCCCAAATGCACTAAACAAGCTCAAAAACAACTCAAAACCCCATCACTTGGATCACTAAATACAAAAACTCATCACCATGATTAGTAAAGCTCCCAAATTCATAAAACATGTCAAATATGACATAAAAAACATCCATGTTTTTACATTATCTTGCACCAATCAAATTTATCATAACTCACTCAAGAAGGCTCATATCCTTCTTAAAATAGTTATTTCCAAACCAATATTCACCTATGGCCCTCAAGACCACATTAAAACACATTAAATATGGCATGTAACCACTCATTGGAATTATATTGAACATTAGATCACATGAATGCTTGCTATATTTCATTAAATATCCATACATGCAAACCACACAAAATTAACTCTTCACCAAATTAAGCTTCCCATAAAGCGATGTAGGAACTCAACTACTTTGCATCATTTTTGCCACTTTAAATAACTCCAATGGCCTTAAATAGGAAAAAAAAATCCTTATTCATTCTCTAACTGATATAAAACATCAATTAATCCATCTCATTTGTATTCTACCTCCATTTCCTATCCAAAATAATTATGTCCTCATAAACATGCAATCTTATTCTCAACAAATTAAGATGGATCATCTATCAAACCTCATAATCATGAGAAAAAACATATATAATTGAAAACGTATCTTAATACTCTTTCCATAACATCTCACATTTCATTCCAACTGCAAGTGGAAGGCCTTTAACCAGTCCATCTCTAAAACCTCCTAAACTGCCCCAAAATTGCCTTAAGACCAGTCTTCACAAACAAGGAAAATATTTCCCTCTAGAAGATTAACCATGATCTAAATTTTTATAGAAATAAAGTAAAACTCCAATGATGAAAACAATGTCAATTTATTTCATACCTCTTTTGGACAATTTTGTCCCAACCTCGAACTTCTTCAAAACCTTTTTTTTTGAGTGGGGTCCACGTATCACCACATGATCTATCATACCTTTCTAAAATATAAAGGATTCTTGTACAAAATCCAATCATCATAATATAAAAAACAATCAATTTTAGGCATTTATGATGAAGATCTCTCCTACCACTTTTGAGCTAGGGTTTCAAACTAATAATAAAGTTGTTTACCATCTTAACATGTGTTCATAAAAAATTGATGATGAAACCACTAAATTATTTTTTGAAATGATCTTATCTCAATGAAAATTCATCCTAGAAATAAAAAATTTCCCATGCAAAGCACACAACTCATGATGAGCATCAGAAGTTCACAATTCAAGTTGGAATTGCACTCTTAAGCATCGTGTTTCACCAAAAACATCATAACCTACAAAATATTCATCATGGAAACCTAAAAGTTTCCCCACAACATCATGACACACTATAATAACATCTAAAATCATCATTATGTCATAAATAGCTATGCATATTCTCAATAACTCTCATTTACACGATTAGCCCTTAGGGTTTTGCATGGCTTAGGATAGGACCAACTGAACCAACACTATATGCCATCTTGAATCCTCTAGAATCTATCTTTACATGATGAAAACAATTTATAATACCTCCATAATTGTTCTCAATATCTCACACATACCTAGAAGTTTCTATCATGCATAATTAGGCCTCTAAACACTAGGATTAGGCCTAGTGTGCACCATGACCAAGTAGAAAAACCTCATATCTCTACTTCCCAGCACTCTAAAATGATATAAAACACCTAAGAAAATATTTCACACACATCTACATGTTTCCTAAGTCACTATGTAGCTCCATCGACCATGCTCCATCACCTAGGCTAGTAACTTGATTAGGCTTGCTAGACCAAGCCAATATCAATGATTCAACTCTTGCCATCATGAAACCACCTAAATCTCCATGTCATCAACATATTGATCATGATATGACACTTCTCCAACATCATCTTTTTCATTAATGAGCTTTTACATCAATGACAACACCTAGAACTCAACATGCCAACACTACAAAGTGTAAATCATCTCAAAGTCGGTCGGGTAATCCTAATTGGAGAAAAATCACAATTTACCAAGTGGACAATTCTTATACCTTATTTTCTCATCATATTCATTTATGCATCACCACCTCATGTGTCTCACATCTTTCTTGAAATCAATGTTAATGATTTAACAAAAATAAGTTTTTGTAAAACCTTAATTGAAGAGTAATCGAATGTAAACTATGATATACAAGCGTCGATATAATATGACAAAGAAACAAAAAGTAAAGTTAAAAACATAAGTAAGAGATATATGAAATATGAATTAGATGGTTTGCGCTTGATCTGGGATTGGTACATATTTGGAAAATTATTGAACAAAAGGTGAACAATGTTGTCAATGCTCAGGATAAATATTGCAACACATGATCAAGTTGGACATGGGAACCTAGACTAGGGTAGGGCGTCGGGGTGTTGGAGACTATTCTTGGGTGCCCATGACTGTAAAAATTTTAGAACCTAATTTTTACAAAGTGTCACAAATATTCATTGTTGATCACATGTATGTCGCACCTTGATTGCATAAGATACATGTAACCTATAAAATATAAGTTCACCTATAAAACCCACAAAACCACATCAAATTTAAAAAATAAAGATGTAATATGGGGATTCATACTGATCTCATAGGTCAACTAATAGAGTGAACTTACAATGACTGCTGCACTACATCTCAGACTCCATGTAGTTCTTGTGAGTGTGTGTAAGGATTATGCCATAGGATGCCCTAGTGCAAGTTACACTTGATAAGCGGATATATATATATATATATATATATAATGTATAATGTATGTGTGTGATGGAATAAATGAACTTCCCCTTCTTATGTAGTGTATGCAAAAAATGTAGTCCATCCCTTGAATGGATGCTAGATGGATTCTTGAAGTGCTTTAGGTGCCTTTTGAATGCAAGCTTAGGTGATAGTAGTAATGCTTAGAGATTGGTCCTTTATTTTGAACACATAGCTATGTATTTATATGATTCCCTTGTTTAAATTTCATAATTTAAAATTGGAAGGCTAACCCATAAGTGAAAATGATGCCCAAAAGATAAAAGAGACCAAAATAAGAGTGAGTAAGATAAGAAAGGGTCGGGGGGCCTGCCCACAGGGGACAGGGAGTACTGGGTGTTGTTGTCCTGCTAGGTGTTGGTGTCTGAAGCCATAAAATATAAATAAGTAAAATACCAACTAGTCCATAGTAGGGTGTGTAAGACCAAATAGAAAACAAAAAACAAAAAAGAGGCCAAAGACAATCATCAATTACTAGTTTTCTTGCTTAGGAATCATATGAATGCTAGTATGTTTTAGGACCTAAAATGTACCCAAGTGTGTGATTTTGTGTCTACATTTTCCCCAAATTTATGTTTTTGAGTGAATAATTGATAACATAAAGTAGATAAGAGATGTGTACCTTTTGTTCTGTAGAGTGTGATGGTGATAATGTGTGGAAGAGACAAGTGAAGCATGGAATGATGCAAAAATGAAGCGTGGAGACTAGGAAAGGAAAGTGACCCTAGGGGTGAAGTGTATGTGTGATTTGTACTTTTTTGTGATTGTTTGTGTTTTGTAGGTTGTTTCTTGTTGTGTATTAAGGATGGACTTGTAAAAGAAGAGAAAAAGAGTAGTCAAAGTATTGTATATGAAAAATATGAGTAAAGTATGTAAAAGTATGTAAAAGTATGTAAAAGTGTGTAAAAAGGAAAGTGTGCACTTGATATGAAGAGTGTAAAAGGATAGAAATGTGTCCTAAAATGCTGTGAAGAATGGCTTTTTGGGAGATCTCACACCAATAGTGATTTTTTTTTAGGGTATCTCATGCTAATGGCAGTTTTTTGGGTGATCTCATGCCAAATGTGAGTTTTTTTGGGCGATCTCACGCCAATGAGAAAGTGTTGGGGAGAGAGGTCTAGTGTTACTCTCCTTCCATGAATTTTCCCAATAAACACCACTCAGATGGTGTGACCTTTTTTTTCTTGTTTTCTCATTGTTTTTGAATTAGTTCCAAATGTAATGATTGTTCTGATTGAAATGGAGATAGAATGCATTTTTTTGCTAGAGGATTGTGCTGTACTTGTAAAATCTTCTTAAGGATTTTGTGAACTATGTGTGATATGAGAAAATAATTGTATGTTCCCCTACCAGGACATAGGAACCTGGGGAGGACACAAGGGTGCCCAAGCACTAGTATATGATGTTGGCTGAGTGGTGTCTCTTGTTGTGATTAGGACCCAAGTCGATTTAGGCTAATTTGTGTAACTATCATGTGTTTTGTTTTTGTGTATTGTATTATGCTATGTTGTAGCTTTGAGCTATTGTATGGGGTGATTTTTCACCCAATGTATGCCCCCATCATTTTGGGTGCATGCGAAGACTATAGGAGGAGTGTGTGGCCCAAAAGAGAGGACCTAATGTTGATATGAAATTATATCCCTATAGGGGGAGGGGATGTGCATGGTAGAAACCAAGGCACATGCAAAAAAAGTGGCTAGAAATATGTGTTAGTACAAAAAGTAGCAAGCATGTAATAGAAGACAATGTAATAAGAAAATGTGCAAAAAAATGGACCACAAAAAGTGGGTTTCATACATGGGACATCACTCACAATGTCACAAGACAAATCAGGGCTTCAAGGACAAAATAATATAAATAATGATCAAACAAGACATAGGGCATAGCCCACAAATAATGGCATATAATAGAAAATAATGGAAAGAAAAATGTATCAGAAAACCATGGTGGAAAATAGTCCTATAATACAAATCTACACATGAAGCACCCATTTAGCATGTTAGAAAGATAAAAAGTATGTCAAAGCATGTATGTATCAATGGAAAGTAATGTGATAGAAAGTAAAGTAGTAAATAATGAAATAATAACACCTATAATGTGTGAGAGTAGAAATGTAGATGCCCCTAGGAGCCTCGATGGGATTGGTAAAAGGTACAATGCTTAAATCATTATTACATGTAAGAATCTATAAGATTTGCATTCACAACTAGAGACCAAGTGAACGTGCATGTGTATATATAAATATAATGACATACAAAATATCCGACTAACATAGTAAGAAAAGTGCAACATGTAAGTAGAATAAACTAGAAAAGTAAATGAAACCAAGATATGTAAATGTAATGTATGAGTGAATGGAATGGTATGCAATGTGTGAATGTGATAGGAGCATTGTGCCCCCAATGGGATGTGTATGAGATGAGGTTCATTTAAAAATACCCTCAACAATCAAGAATGAACCATAGAACAAGAGTGTGTCATCATGGAAATGGTTTGAAAATGTGTACTAGAAAGATAGATCATGAAGCATAGAGTGTGAAAAGTGAATGTGGTGAGGTTCATTTCAGATTTAGACCCTCAATAGTCAAGTATGAACCATGGAACTAGAGTGCATCATAGGGTAATGAAGATACAATATGTGTATCAAAGGGTTTTTAAGTGATGCTTAGGAAATATTAGACATTAAGCGTAGAGTGTCAAGTGCATGATATGATAGAGACATTTGATAGCAATGTAAGGGGGGAGAAGTCTATGATGCCCCCAAGTATGTGAGTGATGGAGATCTATGTGGTGATGTGAGAAGGACCATGCCATGGTGGTGAGCTTGAAATGTGTCTTGGCCATCAATGTAGGATTATTAGTTTGTTTGAAAAAATGAATTGGATGTGGAAGTGGAGTAGGGTGGGGAGGGATCTTGAATGGTGGTAGCTTATTTGGGATTGATAATGTTGTAGAAGACTTGAGAGGAGAAGAGGATGGACTGATTTTGAGAGGTGGTTTCTTAGTTTGACTTGGTAATGTTGTAGATGACTTAGTAGGAGGAGGTGATGGAGGATGGACCTTGAGAGGTGATTTCTTAGTTGGAATGGGTTGTATAGGTGGCTTGCTTGACTTGACTAAAGAAGGAACATTAGAAGTGATGGCATGATGCTCATTGGTCATAGAAGGAGTAGATTTGGGAGCCCATTTGGATGTAGCATTTGGAGATGGGAATGTAACAAAATGTTGTGAAAAAAATGAGATAAAACCCTGATGCTCAAGGTGTTGATTCTTCATCAAAATCATAGAACTCATTTTCATGATGTCCATTATTCATGATAATTGAAAATGGGAGACCTTGATATTTAGCAAGATCCGATAAGGAGGATAGCAGTGAGTAGTTGGAAAATTGATTAATTGATGATTAAGGAGCTCAGAAGAATATCATGTTTCTTAGCATTGAGATCAATCTTGAGAGGTGCTGATAGTGGTAAGACTTGGGGTTCACTTATATGAGCACATGTAGAAGTCATAAAAGTAGGATGAGAAGGAGAAGAAGAACTAGCATTGGATTGAGAAGTATCCTTAAGATGTTGGATTTCAGTTGTGAGAGATGTGATCATGGATTCCATAGCCTAATTTTATCTTGAAATAAATAATGTAAAGCTTGAATTGACTTGAAAATGGATTGATTGACATTAGGACTAATAGAGTCATCGAGAAATGATCAAAGATGACACTTACTTGTGAAGGAAACATATCACTAGGAGATACATAGTGTTTAGGGTTTTTGGAGAACATATTTGCAATGGTGGGTGCATTTGAAGCAATTGATGCAAGGAGACTTGAGAAACCTTAGGAGCCATGAAAAAAAAGAAAATGTAAAAAATAAGGATCCAAAAGACCATCACGAGTGGGGTTCACCAAATGATTTAACAAAAATATTTTTTTAAACCCTAATTAGAGTAAGTAATGTAAACTATGATATATAACTACTAGATATAATATGACACAAGAAATAATAAAGTTAAGTACCAAAACCCTAAGTAAGAGATATAGAAAATATGACTTAGCTGGATTTTTTGTGCTTGATCTAGAAGACTGTAAAAATTGGGAAAATTGTTGAACAAAGGTGAAAATTATCGTTAATGCTTAGAATAAATTCTTGAACTCACGAGATAAATATGGACATGGGTGCCTAGAATGGGGAAGGGGGCACCTAGTCACTTGAGACTATCTATTATTGGGTGCCCATGATTGTGAAAAATGGTTAGAACCTGATTTTTATAGTGTCACACAAGTGTCACAAATATTCATTTTGATTTCACTGTATGTCGCACCTTGATCACAGAAGATACTGTAACCTACAAAATAAAAGTTCACCTATAAAACCCAAAAACCACATCAAATCTAAAAAATAAAGATGCAATATGGGGAGTCGGACTGACCCCAATGGGGTCACCCAATAGAGTGAACTTATGACCAAGCACTGCACTACATCTCAGACTCCATGTAGTTCTTGTGAGTGTGTGTAAGGATTGTGCCCTAGGATGCCCTAGTGTAAGTTGCACTTGATAACAAGCTAGATCTAGAATGTAACAATGTATAACATGTGTGGATGGAATATAATGAACTTCCCCTTCCTATGTAGTGTATGTAGAAAATTCAATCCCTTGTCCCTTGAATGGATGCTAATGGATGCCTTGAAGTGCTTTAGGTGCCTTTGATGCAAGATTAGGTGATAGTAATAATGCTTAGAGATTGGTCCTTTATTTTGAACACATAGATATGTATTTATATGATTCCCTTGTTTGAATTTCATAATTGACAACTAGAAGGCCAACCCATAAGTGAAAAATATTCCCAAAAGATAAAAGAGACCCAAAATAAGTGAGTAAGATAATAAAGGACCAGGGGCCAGGAGGGGACATGAGTGTTTGGGTGATCTTTCTTGGATGGGCACTAGTGTCTGAGCCATAAATGATAAATAAGTAAAATTAGAATGTACCAAAGTGTGTGATTACAATAATCCCTCATTATGTTGGTGGATTCTCCTATTTAATCATCTACAATATATTATGTAAATGGAATGTTCGCAATATTGTTTAAAAATGAGCATACTCCTCTTGCCAATCCTATACTAGCATGACTCTCATGTCTTCCATTGTCCTTTGATTCAAACAGTCAAGATGTTTACCATCTATTGTATTATCCATCTTTGATATATCCATATTTGCATCTTGATGAGCTTTTAGGTCTTATTTGAGCTCATAATGGGTCCATGATCACTATCACAACTAGGTCCCTCACATCGATACATAATCAAAAATCCCTAAAAATCCAAATAATAAAAATATATAAAAACACACTTCAATATATTTTCCAAAATCCAAAAAAATCAAATATTTTAAAAACATTGAAAACATAACAAACTAGTCAAAAATCTACAATAAATAAAAAAACAATCCAAAATTCCCAAAACATCAACACACTTAACAAAATCACACATTGAATCCTATCTTGGTGTCTGCTTCTAAATATACTACAAATCAATCAATGAACATGTCCACATCCCTTATGTGCATCCTTTCTTGGGGAAATGTCAACTCTCATTTTATCCTTACTTGAGGGAAATGACCCAATGAATCCCACACCATCTTACCCATTCTTGAGGGCACATAAGATCAATCATTTATCACCGTGGAACAAATTAGGGACACATTTCAATGTATTTATGTAATTTTTATTGCATTGTTACTTTTTAAAGTTAATTATTTGACCAATTACAAGTTTATCATTTGTTATCTTGGTTCATTTATAGCCATAGTATATACATTTACTTTGTGTATTAGGTTTTATTTATACTTTTATGTTTATTGTGTGTGTGTGTGTGTGTGTGCGTGCGTACGCGTGCATAATGGGTTAATCATCATGGTTCTTTAATAATCATGGTGCCAACTCTATTGTGTAATAGTAAAATAGGTTGCTCTAAATTACAATATTTGAATGGAAGCTCAAGCTACGAGTAAGGTTAATCCTATCATCAACTCAATCACATACCCACCCCCTTCTATTCCATCCTCACTCTACACCCTAATTCACACACCCAACCCCTAATTTTGATCTTTGACCCTCCATTTCACATTTTATGAACCCCTTATTTCTTTCCGTTCATGTGATAGTCTCCTATTCTTTGTATCAAGTTGTTGTCCATTACATTGTCACATCACCCATCTACTCAGGGACCACTCCTTGGCACAATCTAGATCCATTTGGGCATCTAAAATTTTCAACGGAGAAAATCAAGTAGTCTAGAGAAACTTCTCTATAATCAATTCACTAATCTACACACATCTACTATCATTAAAATGTTATTACTTCATAATAACACTTTAAAGAGGGGCAAATGTAGACACCCCAAAAATACACATTACACTTTATAACATCTAAGAATAATACTAAATAAATTATCTACCATTATCCAACTTCTAGAATTAATTTAATTTATTCTATTACACTCACTAAACATTATACACCCCTTTGGATAATTTAATTATATATTTAAATAAATAAATCTAAATTATCCATTCACCTTACACTCATCTCCACTTCACTATCCACCTCACTCAAGTTGAAATTTTCACTCCTCTCAAGTTCTAGAAATATACAAACATGGAGGAAAATATTCACGTACAAATAGATTTGGAATAAAATCAAGAGCCAACCAATTTGAAATTAAGTCTCTTAATTTCTTATTAAAATATATAATTGCAATACAACAAATAAGCCATTCTAAATAAGGAAATTAAAATCAATAGCTTTCAACTCGACCTCAATTGATCCTTCCTCAATCCATGGCTTCTTCTGCATCTATAAATAAGACGCTTCATTCCAATCGGTTCATCATTGGAAGCTTAGAGAATTTGCAGATATTACTTTTCCAAAATCTTGTTGGAAATAACTTGAGTACACCCTTATGTTGCCCCATTGATCACTCATCCAATCCAATCCATCAATTTATCGTAGCTTTATTTCTCCTTCCATTTGGAGTGTTTTTGAGAAACCACATATCAAAGAAATCAAAGAAGCATTTTCAACTTCATTAAGGATCCACAAGAATTTTTCTTCATTTAA
This sequence comes from Taxus wallichiana var. yunnanensis, assembly GCA_018340775.1. NCBI lineage: Eukaryota > Viridiplantae > Streptophyta > Pinopsida > Cupressales > Taxaceae > Taxus > Taxus wallichiana. Next base: position 47,187,986 of record CM031238.1, read on the forward strand.
TACAATCTGAGGTGGTAAGGAGCTTACTAGTAGATTTTTATTTTTGTTGTTAATTGTACTTTATCATTTTCTATAATTTATCTTTTACACAAGTAGAGTTTTTGATAACGTAATAGTCCTTCGTGTCATGGTACTACTCTTGTGCTTCTCATACCACATCTCTATGTGTTTACATGGATTTTCTTTCCATGCCTACTTCTTTTCCTATTTCGTAGTGCGATTCATCCATTTCTCGCTACTTTGTTTTAGCTTTTCATTTTTGGAATATAATATATCTTTAATTCCCTATGTTTGGACCTTTGTTTAATCTTGACTACATATCGATAGGATTTCCCAAGATTATTGATGTCTGCAAACTCTATCTCTTCGTAGAGGTAATATCACAACACATTTATTGAAAAGGTCTCGGTGTCTCGTGCACACACATATACTAAAAAGGTATGAAACAAATTAGTGTATTTATATACTATTTGATAATGACCCTAACGTAATGTGTATAATTTATTGAACCGGTCATCATAGGTCTTCACAGATAAAATTCATCTCCGATGGTCTCTTCAAAAAACCTAATGTTTCGGAGGGTTTTTATCAACTATTACATAATCATTATCATCCTCTTGTATGGAGTATAATTCCCGCCATTTTTTATATGAAGAGATACTTTTAGCGGTCTGCAAATGTTATCTTTTCACCATCTAAAAATTATTACATTAAAATATGATTTTAATTGGTTGAGTCATTTATCCAATTCATCAACATCAATTTTTCCTTCAAACTATGAAATGTAAATATTTACTTATACCTTAAATGGTTTTGGGCCCCAATTGGCCTTCTTGATGTAGGTGTAGTTTTGGAGGTGGGGCTAGTTGTAGGGATGACTCAAGAGAGGACATCATCAAATTATGTCATCATGTCCCTCCTTTTCTTCTAAAGGGATTCATCAAGAATTTCTCTAAAGTAATATCTAATTTTATCTTGCGCCACTTGAGGTCATTTGAAGTGATAAGGAAGATAATATGAAGGATCATGAGTCTAGATACTATTGTTTTAGTATTCTAACCTTGTGTGTTCGACATGTAAGAGTGGAAGGAAGTTAGCTCTAGTACCATTAATTTGTAATGAAGTGCAACCCAATGGAAAACATACTAAAAATGGTGTTTAATGTTTTGTGATAATAAATTCACAATGAAAGATGCGTGAACACAAATAAATATTATTGCAATTCCAACTTAATATAATTTATAAAACTCCATAAGAGAAATGTATGTCTGGATATTCACGTATTTATTCAAAACAATTTGCTTTATAGGTATACAATGGATAATTTGAAAAACTACTAGAAATATAATATGAAAGGTTCTAGAGGGGAAAAAAAAGGTCATTCTAAATTAATACCATTTGTATCCACCTTAGGAATGTATTTGAAAATGTAGAATTAAAAAAATAAAATCTATCCCATTATTCTTATTATTTTATTTACTACTAATTTTTAGGGTTTTATCTCCTAGCTCATCGACACATTTGAAAAATGTAGGATCCGTTGGAAATATGATGGTATGAAATTAATAAACATCAATATGAAAATATCCATTCATCTATTTCCATACAGTCCAAATCTCATAAATGCTCCGAAGACCCCAAAAATGTAAAATACTAAATGTTGTTAAAACTACTAAAAATTGGTTATTAGGAGTTCACAAAATTTGATTTTTAGAGAACCTACTCTAGATCAAAAATTTTAGGGTAAGATTGCATAATATTGTTGTTTAAGGTTTTTATGGTGCATATTAGGTTTGGAAAAATATATGAATGTTTATTGGTGCTTTTCTAGTTGGGGTTTCTCTAGTTTGTCATAATTATTGTTATCACAATTTTTAGTTTATTAAATGCCTAGTGTTGGAACCCACATTGTTTCAACTCATTTTGGGGCCTTATGATTATGTATTGGTGTTTTAGAGTTTCTCTTGGTGATTAAAATTATTAAAACATTCCCCCTCTTGATATGCATGTGTTTAGGTTGGATTAGAAAAAATTAGTTGATATAGGAAGTTTTAGGATTTAAAATGTTCAAGTAATGGTTAGACTTGTGATTTTGTATTGATTTGAAACTTTCAAATTCAGTTGCACCATCTAAAACCTTGTTGTAGGTCGAGTTCACTCGATGGATGACACACATCATCCATCAACTCATGGGAAAATTTGAAGAAAAAGGCGAGTCTCAAGGATTTGTGATAATACAATATTTCAAGATGGGTGACAAGTATCACCCATCAACTCACCAAATAAAAAACTAATTGAGGATATGGGAATCCGATCGAAGACATGTATCAACAATTGATAAGGCATATATATGGGTGGTTGAAGATTTAAATATTTGTGGTGGATGATAGCACAAATGGTGGTCATGTGTCACCTTTGGTAGCCCATACGTATAGAGTTCTAAGTTCTCAAGCCCCATGATTTTGATGATGGTGGTTAAATTAATTGATACCACATGTATCTAATTAGTAGAATATAACATATTAAGAAAACTAAGAAAAAATAGTTGCATGACATAAGTTGGTGGTTATGGACATTTTTCACTAAGCTAAATTTTAATGCCACATTATAAATGATAAGAGGCTCAAGATAACGTGAATATGAGAAACTCAATTGAAATTAATATAATATTTTTTTATTCCCATAAATTTTGAGTCGTATCTCTAATCAAGAAAAATACATTATCTTTAAGGTATTCCAGAGAGCTACAAGTTGGTTATGGTTTTGAGACATATGATTGTGATTTTAGTGATATTTAAATGAGAAAGTTTCTCAAAATTTATCTCCATTTATCAATCCATTCTGTTGGAAGCACAAGAAATTGGAGGGGGTGAATTGGTCTATTAAAACTTTATTCCATTTCCATTCATCATTCATTATCATTCATACAACCATTCATCAAACATTAACCATATGTGTGTTTACTTAAGCATTGAATCAACCATACACAAGAGAAAGAAAAAGAGAGTACACAAGAACACCAAATTAAAGTGATAAAACCTCAAAGTGAAGAAAACCCAATGAAACTTACTTATGTTACATAAAGTAACAAGATTTAGTGAAGCACCAACTTCACAATGAGAACCAACCATTAATTTAGTGAGACACCAACCCAACAAGGAGCACCAACCCTACAAGGAGGCTAAAATCCCCAAATATGATCAAGCAAGAACTCAACCAACTTTGGATGAATACATCTAATGTATTTTTTCTGCTACAACTGATGGAGATCACAAATTTAGCTCACACACCTTCAAAACCTCTTCAAACCTTCTCTTCTTCAACTCACTCTTTCTCCTTCTTTCATGGAATTATTTTGCTTCATACCCTTGCAAACATGCTCTATAAATATCCTCCTTCTTTCACACTCTTCCTCAACTCAGAAATTAATCCTTCATACATGTTTTACACTCACACTTGGGTCACAATTTTCTCTCTCTCTTAGCTAGTTCAAATTTGAACTAAAACATGCACTTTATACCCTTCTCAAATATAAAACATAATATAGGTTAGTATAGATCAATTATCTCAACCAACATAGCTAAAAAATAGAAAAACATTCATTTATATTCATAAATTGGACCCATATAGGTCAGCCATGCTTTAATGTACCAAACAAGCTCAAAAAGCTCAAAACCCCATCACTAAGCTCCTTAAAGACAACAAACATTGTCACCTTGATTATTCAAAACAAAAATAGATCACACATGTAAATATGAAGTAAAAACATAATCTATGGTCGTACATTAGCTTTCACTAATAAAATTCTTCATAACACTACCAAGAAGGCTCATATCCTTCTTAAAATAGTAATTTGAGGGGACCAATCTTCACCTATCATGCTCAAGATAACACTAAAAACACATCAAATATGGCATGTAACCACTAATTGGAAATAAATTGACCTATATATCACATGCATGCTTTCTACAACTTATGAAACATCCATACATTCAAACCACACCAACTTTCCTCTTCACCAAACTGAGTTTCCTAGAAATCATTTTTAAAACTCAATTGGCTTGCACCCTTTCTGCCACTTTCAAGACTTGAAAAAGAATTCAATAGGAACAAAATTCATCCATATTAACTCTCTAACTATTATCAAGCATAAAATAATCCATCTTATGCATCTTCTACCTCAATATTCTAGCCGAAGAAATCCTATCCTAAAAAAAAACCATCTTCTTCACAAATGGTTCAGTTCAGTGCTCTTTCCGTGCTTGGTATTATGGGTCACATACAATGAGTGGGTTTAGAACATTCTAAAAACCCCATACACAACAACTTTTACAAGACATGGTGTCCTTATAATGTGGGGGAGAAGTTAACGGTTGGAGGATAAAGCGAATTCCTCCCAATACTTCTACCGCCGACATCGGATCGCCAAAAAAACTAGGATAGTATAAAGATATCTTCACACACATTTTAGCAAAAGAAAGTATAGCTTGGAGGACACATAGCATTTCCTCCCTACAAATTTTCAGCCGGGGTGGCGTGAGATCACCCAAAAAAACTCGCATGATCAATATATCCTTCTACACACTTTCTCGACATGGATCAGTGCACATGTTCCATTTACATTTATATTTACATTTTCCATTTAAATTTTTATACTTTACATTTATAAACACATGCGTCTTTTACATAGCATCTTTACACTTACATACATACATATTTGACTAATTGATCATTTTCTCCTTGCAGGTCCAACCATATGAGAAACAAACCATCAAATGGGGGCAACAACAACAACAACACTATGCGGTAGCACACTATAGCACAAAAATCACACTTTTATGCACATACACTACACAATGTGGAAACTACAAACACGTTTTTTTCCGTAGGTTCACTCTCATCACTTTTTATTTGTGCATTTTTCATCTATAGTTTACACGCTCCTCCATCTTTTTATCATTCCATGCTTTTGTCTAGTCCTTCGACACATATTTTCTAAAATTTTCATCGACATCAGGTACACATCTCTATCTACTTTATGTTACCAAGATTTTCAGTCACCAACATAAAGTGGGGGCAAAATGTAGTCATAAAATCATGCACTTTAGACATTTATTTATCCCGGTCTCATACTATTATTTAGAAGGTTATTGAGTAAAGAAATTACTAATTAACCCTAGTATTTTGGCCATCTTGTTTATTTTATTTTGTAATTTGTAACCTATTGCACCCATATGACCATCCATTTATGAACATCCCACATAATTTTAGCCTCGAACGGAGCACGTAAATTTAGTATTAGGCCTATGGGCACCCTGCCCATGGGCACCCCGATCCTTCTAGCACTTACCCACCAATTTTGGGCCTCTTTAGCCATTTTTCATATTTATCTCTCTTGGGGTCAGCCTTTTGGGTTAATTAAAAATTGGAGCAAGAGAACCCTATAAATATAAAGTTATGAGACCATAATGAGGGACCTCGCATCATACACTACTATCACTCCATCTAGAGTTGCATCCATCTATTCCATTGACATCCACATAACTCCATCATCAAGGCATAAGCTATGACATCTACATCACACTTCATAAGGGGGGGATTCTATTTTATTCCATGTAAACATTTTACTACATTTTCTATATTTAGCTATAGATCACTACTTCACAAAATGCAACTACACAGAGCACCTAGGGCATGAAATGCACGCACACACACACACACACACACACACACACACGAACCACATTCAAGTATGAAATGTAGTGCAACGCTTAGTTAGTAAGCCCAATGTTGTAGCAGCTGAGGTTAGTCCGAACCATTCATTCTATATTTTTATTTTTAGGGTTTTGATACTTCCTTTTTGTGTTTTACAAGTATTTACATCAGCTAATGTGACACACAATTAGGGTTTCACACCACCATCTGACCCTATAATAACCAATTCCAAATATTTTTTGTAGACCAGAGTACGAAGATTGCAGAAAAGAGCACATGTAGGTGCCTCGGTCCTCCTCTAGGTGCCCCAGTTTTTCCCTTGTTTTCTCCTCGGATCCTCTAGATCCATTCTTTTAGGGACATTTGCATAGTTTTTCTACCTCTTGTTTTCTCCAGTTACCTCTCGCGACACTATACGAAAGTCACAAGTTATCAGCTGAGTTCTTTCCTTACCTCCTTCTTGCATATTAGGGTTTTTATTACATTACTTTAGTTATTTAGTTAATTTACATATTGTCTTAGCATAGTTATTTACTACGTTTATGTCCTCCTATTAGATTAACTACCTTCCTATATTCCCAATTTTAGTTAATCATTTTGGTGAACCCGACCTTAGAATCCACTTTCGTTCTAGGGATTTTCTTATATTTTCTATCATGGCTTCTAATGTCTGTCAAGTCTCTTTGCTTCAATTAATTCAAATGCACCCATCTTGTAAAGGGGCTAAAAACCCTAGAGACCATCCGTGCACCTATCGACATATTGCTTACCCAGTCATGGTCTTCTTTCGACTCCTTGATTCCAGAATCAATATATTTGCAAATCCATTCAAGACATACATTATTTCACAATAAAATTGTCTTGGAATCACTACACATCTCTTAGATATGAAATTCAAGACTTCTCACAAGATTTTAATTATATAATAAATGAGAAAGCAGCCTTTGGGCCTAGGAAATATAAAATGTCTTCCTTTCGAAGGTCGGTGAAGAACCCTTTTGTCTTGGAAGGACTACTGAATTAACACAAGATTTTAATTAGATAATAAATGAGAAGCGCCTTGGGCCCAGAGGGAAATATAAAACTTCCTTTCGAAAGAATTAACACAAAAGATAAGATATCAATTAAATTGCTTTGTTGAAGTGGTAGGGAAAGGCTGGTTATTGGTTATAGTCGGTATAACCGATGCATTCTTTGCGATAACGATAAGCGATGGCGATTCTTGATGACCGATATCGGTAAAGTCTAAGATCTGAAGGTTGGTTGTTTTGTGGGGTGGTGGTGTTGTTTGGTAGTTGTGTTATTTGTAGGGCTGTATATAGGTAATATTAGGAAATAGGGTGATGAGAGGTAGATGAATGATAGTTAGATGCAATGACACGTTGGGTAGTGGATCCAGAATGGATTTGTGAGGACTTATGATTCAAAAGTTGAAGAAATGTTATTAAAGAGGACATGCAGAAGTAACTTCGATTATTCGCGGAGATGCGAGTCAAGAGCTCGATGGCAAAGCGAGGCCGAGGTAGGATGGTCGCACACAGCAGATCAAATCAGGTTTGAGTATCACGGGGCTCTGTATCCGATTGCACAGATCCTTGCTTACTCTCCTTGTCTCTTCACTTGTCTCTGCTCGGTCAGTAAAGATCCGGACTCTTTGATCGCTCCCGATGATGCTCTTCTTGATTCAAAAATCCTTTTCTCCGACCCCAAAAATGAAATTCCGATCCTTTGTTTTTGGTTTGGGAGCCCATTTACTGAGGGAACCGATGGCGGTTACGTGTACCGACGGCGGTCGAGTAGGAACCGGCATCGGTAAGGAAAAAGTAGGCTATTTTTAGTAAAATCGCCCACCTTCCTACTTTTCTCTCGAGAGATTAGTTGCGGGCTTGGTCAAGTGACTAGAAGGTCGGTTTAGGTGCGAGAAAGGGTCATTAGTCATGGGTGTAGGTGTAGACCAAGTTTTAGGTTTTAATTAGGTTAGTTTAGGATTAGGGCTAGGTCATGATGAGGTGGCAAAATGAGGTGGCGGTGTGGTGATGGGGATTTATCAATTCTGAGGTAATTAATAAATAATTGTGTAAGGTTTAGGTAATGAGGTTAGGTTGCGAAATGGGATGCGGGTCACAAGGGGTCGTAAGACACGAATTTGGTGTCTACATTAGCCCCTTATTGTCGTGTAGCTTGTGTTGTAAAGCTGCGCGGACAATAATATGAAGTGGTTTCTCCTGTTAAGGATATAGGTAATCCCCCTCAAATCTATCACGGATTGAGTGAGCGGGAAATCGGGGATAGGGTTGATAAAGGGTACATGTTGTAGAGAGGATGGTAAGGTGGTGGGGAGGTCGAGGCAGCGAGACGCATGTTGAAATGCAATAGTGCGACTAGGGTACATGATTTGGTGAGCAAACCCAAGAATGTATAGCAAAGGTCGATAGTTTATCCAAACAAGGGTGATATAATCACGTATCAAGGCATAGGAAGTAGCTCCGGGGTATATAACGGGTAAGGTACGAGGCGTTTAGGCGTGTTCGGCGTACGAAATGGTTGGTTTGGTTGAGATAAACGTCACGGTCTAGAGTCTAGGCAAAGTTGGTCGACAGATCAAGTCGAGGACCCTAATCATGCTAAAACACGAACAGTGAGCTCGATTGAACAAAGGTACAGGATGGATGGATAAAATAAAATGTTGATTGTGGGTATGGTATTGAAGTGATACGGCCGTGGGGTCGGGCCAAGTTGTTGGTTCTGACCTTGGGTCGGGCCGGATGGTTAGGGTGAGGCCTTGGGTCGGGCCAAGTTGTTGGGTGGCGGCTTTGGGTCGGGTCGGATGGGTAGGGTGAGGCCTTGGGTCGGGCCAAATGGGTAGGTTGAGGCCTTGGGTCGGGCCAAATAGGTAGGTTGAGGCCTTGGGTCGGGCCAAATAGGTAGGTTGAGGCCTTGGGTCGGGCCAAATGGGTAGGTTGAGGCCTTGGGTCGGGCCAAATGGGTAGGGCGAGGCCTTGGGTCGGGCCAAATAGGTAGGTTGAGGCCTTGGGTCGGGCCGAATAGGTAGGTTGAGGCCTTGGGTCGGGCCGAATGGGTAGGGCGAGGCCTTGGGTCGGGCCAAATAGGTAGGTTGAGGCCTTGGGTCGGGCCGAATGGGTAGGTTGAGGCCTTGGGTCGGGCCAAATAGGTAGGTTGAGGCCTTGGGTCGGGCCAAATGGGTAGGTTGAGGCCTTGGGTCGGGCCGAATGGGTAGGTTGAGGCCTTGGGTCGGGCCAAATAGGTAGGTTGAGGCCTTGGGTTGGGCCAATAGGTAGGTTGAGGCCTTGGGTCGGGCCGAATAGGTAAACAAATGGTGTTCAGCAAAAGGTGGATATAGGCGATATGTGGTTAAAAAGGGGCAAATGGTAAATAAGGGCAAAAAATTGGGGAAAGTTGGCAGAAAAACCGATGTCGATTCTACATGACCGATATCGGTTAAGGGACCGATAGCGGTTCATTAGGGAAAAATGAAACCGATATCGGTTAAGGGTGAAAAACCTATAAAAAGAAAAATACGGCTTGTCATTGTCACTTGTGTTATTTGAAAACCAAATTGATTTGTCTGACGTGGAGAGTTGAGATTGGAGGTTTTATTGAGTGAGGTGGAGCTATTTTGCTAGAGGAGTGAGTTGTTTGCGGGCCCGAGTGAGGAGGAGGCAGCAGTTGATTGGCGGGGACCCAGCGAGATCGGGAGAGTGGAGCTATAGCACGAGCGGGAGGAGCGGAGGAGGGCTGGACCAGCTGGACCACCACCACCCATCCCACCACGACGACCGTGTCATCATTCGGGTAGGTTCGGAACTCTTTATTTTGTGCATTTGAATGGTATTAAGCTAAATTGGGGGTTTGGGTAGGAATTTACATGTTTTAGGAAATAATGAGTAAATGGACGTAATTTGAAAAACGAAGAGGATAGATGGGTAAAATAGGGCAAGGCGGCTGGGTGGGTAGGTTTTTAGGGTGTTTGGGTGGGTAGATAAGTAGAAAAATGCAAAAATGTGGGTGGGGGGCCGCGCGGGGTTCGGCTCCGAAAATGACAGTGACCGATGTCGGTCGCTAAGCGACCGGCATCGGTCGCAAAATTTTAGGGGCTGGGTTCTGTGTGGTTGACCGGCGTCGGTCGGTGGTTGACCGGCGTCGGTGGGAAGAGGGCCGTGGTCGGTTGTTTGGGACCGGTACCGGTCCGTAGTGTTTGTGTTGTTTTGTTTTGGTTTGTTTTGTTTGTTTTTGCTTTGGCTTGTGGGTTTATTGGGGGTTTGTGTGGGTTTGTTTTGTTTTGGGTGGGGTGGGTTTGGTTTTGGGTTGGGTTGGGTTTTGGGTTGGGGTTTGGGTTGGGTTTGGTTTTGGGTTTGGGTTTGGTGGGTTTTGTGGGTTTGGGATTTGTAGGGTTGGGTTTGGGTGGGTTTTGGGTTGGGTGGTTGAAGGTAGGTTCTTTAGAGGGTGGTATAGAGTTGGGGTGTGGTTGGGGGATATAAAAGGGGGTTTAGAGGGTAAAGTAGATGTTGTGATAAAGAGTAGGTCTAAGGATGTGGGTTGGTTTTGCGAGCACGTCGGCGATTGGCGATGCGGGATAGGATGCCCCAGCTGTTGGTGCGGATGCGGCCACACGTATCTGCGGCTCATTGGGCGATCATGCGCGAGTGGGACTCGGCGGAGTCAGCGATCTGAGCTATTGATAGAATCACACCATGGTCGCCCTCATCGAGAGATGGGATCCGGCGACCAATGTGTTCCATCTCCCGGCCGGAGAGATGACCATCACATTGGAGGATGTGTATCGCATCCTTGGCCCGATCGAGGAGAGCGCAATGTTCGAGTAGGTCGGAGACGGCGATGGACAACATCCTGCGAGTTTTGGAGATGCGGCCGCGCTGCACTTACCTATCACGGCGTGAGTATCGGTATGGTGACATGTACCGTGCGCACAAACGAGACACGGCCAGGCCGTCTTGATGATGATTGGATCACACACTTCGCCCTCCCGGACTCGAGGAGGCCGTTTCCACGAGCATTGATGGGGTGTTGCTTGAGATGGTGGAGGAGCATACTTGCTATGCGTGGGCACCGGTGTATACAGTGCGGCTATCTGAGAGAAACTCTGGGGTTATCGCCGGATGCGGCGATTTGGTATTTGTTCGACTTTTTACTTCACTTGTTGGGCATATGAGCACATCATATGCATCGGACCCGATAGGGCTGCCCAGCGGGGCCACGAGTTATATCTGACGGATCGGCTTTGAGAGGTGGTTGGGAGTCGTGGGGCAGCCACGGCGGTGCTTGCGGGGAGAGGCGTTGCCTACTACGAGGCATTTATTAGAGGGCACTTTGGCGTGGTAGATATTGTATGGAGACCTTACGAGAGGTCATCACCCTCACGAGAGGAGCCCGCTTACGATTGCGTCGTCGATCCAGTACACATTACGGATAGCGGGACGGAGGCCGGGAGAATGCGAGAGGATACCCCAGAGAGAGTGCAGCGAGCGAGATGGGGCTGCGGCAGGGCGAGCCACCTCCCTTCCCTCGGTATAGGAGGGATGATGTAGAGCCCCACTTTGCACTGCACCACGGCCCTTGGATCCAGATTGGGTTCTTTGAGAGGCAGCGGATGACCTGACGGTAGATGATCTTTGGTTGTACAGAGCATACATGGTGTGGTGGGCTGGTCGAGAGAGCGCGGCGAGGTAGCATGCCCCGCACAGCGAGACTTAGCGTGTGTGGCGAGAGAGATCAGCTCGAGGGTCGGTGCAGCTCTTACGAGGGCAGCTTGCTGCTGCAGCGCGAGCACGAATAGGGGTCTTACGAGGCGGTAGCTTGCTTGAGCTCGAGTAGAGCACGAGCGGCACCACGGCGGCCACCACCACCACGTGCAACCAGTACGCAGTAGCAGTGCACGTGCAGTACGGCACCACCACCACCAGCGTGCGCAGCCAGCCATTGAGCACGCAGTACAGAATACCACCACAGCGGCAGCACGGCCCACGAGCACCACCAAAGCCACGAGCACGAGGTACTAGTATTAGGTGCGAGGACCAGGCCCAGCTCCTTGATGGCTCGAGAGCGCTATATGGAGGTTAGAGCGGAGGCCGAATACTATCGAGATATTCTTGATGAGTACCGGAGTTGAGTATCGACCTTATGCGCTCATAGGCGAGACCTCTCACGGCAGAGATCTCGGGGAGAGTGCAGCCACGGCCGGCGTGTCTGCATTGGCACGAGGCGGGAGCGAAGGCACCACGAGGACCAGCGGGGAGAGAGTGCGAGGCGGTGGGGAGGCTGAGGAGCCCGGCATGGTTTTGTATTTGTATATTGGATATGGGCACCGATCTGCGAACAGTTATGTTTATAGAGGCTGCGTGCCTACATATTACTCATTTATTCATTCATTCATTTATTGTATACGGCTGCGAGCGAGTGCAGGTTATCTGATTGGTACCGGCTGCGAGCCGAGTATATTTTGATATGAGGACCGGCTGCGAGCGAGCAGTCGAGATTATTGATAGTTATTGCGGCTGCGTATGCGTTGCGGCTTTGTTGATTATGAGATCACGAGGCCCGATGCAGGGCACATGTATATTTGAAAACTTGTATATATATATATATATAGATGATGTTTTGATCCATATGTTGTGTTGAAAATGTTTTTAAGTATTTTGTCGATGGTTTATGATATAGAATGTATGATGAGTTTAATTGACATGTTGATATATGGATGATGTGTTATATGATGAAATGTTGCATGTTTTGGGCTGGTTTTGTGACATTGTTATATATGTATCTGATGAGTTGGATCCAAATGATGTATAGATAGATAGTTTTTTGTTTTGTTTTGGTATCCTTAGTTGATGACTTGTTTGTTTTTGTAAAATAGATGATGTTAATGAAATTGTAATGATATGTGTGGTGGATGGACAAATATGGATAATGGTGATGAGATGCAGGAAAAGAGGCGGGCGCGACAAAAATTAGGTAAAAAACGAAGAAAAGAACCATGTTTCAAAAAGGCAGGTGTATAACCGATATCGGTTAGATAACCGACGGCGGTAGTTAGTAGACCGATATCGGTTACATAACCGATACCGGTTATTTAGGTATGAGCTTTTCTAAAAATAAAAAAGCTAGGGTGGCAACTTAAGTTCTAATTTTGAGAGCCATGCAAGAAGTTAAATACGTGAAGCGCTTTGCACACAATAGCAAGAGAGAGTAATTGCATGAGAAATTTGAGTGATAAGGAGAAAGAGAGCGAGGAAAGTGAATGTGATCGAGATTCGAAGAAGAAAGGCGAATTTGAAAAGAGTGGTGATCATGGCGGAGAACGAGGAGAAGCATCCGGAGGCGGGGACAGAGGAAGACAAGGGCCACCTCAAGCTCTGCTGCTCCAGAGTAAACGTTTTGGTTGTGATTTGATTTTTGCATGTTTTGTGAATAAGATGGGGAGAGTATGTGGGTAGATATGAGAAAGAAAAAGATGATAACAAGGGTTATAAATGAGGTGAGTGTTACGTGGTAGGTAATCGGGGTTTTGGGTATGTTTGTATACGAGAGAGGAATAAGCAGCTCAATTTATTGTCGTAGGTGGTTGTTTAGGCAAGGTGTATGAAATAACGATGGCCGATATCGGTTAGGGATAACGGTATCGGTTACTCAACAATCTACCGGTTAGTATGCAATGATCTGCAGATTCTTTGTAGGAATTTCAAATTTGAGAAAAAACCGGGGATTTGAGGAATTGAATGGTTGTTTGTTATTTGGATGTATGCGAGGTAGAGCGGGGTTGAGGATGAATGATAGTGTACGGCGCTTGTTGTCACGAATCGAGCGGATGTAACACCAGTGAATGGACATTGATAAATCGTTTGGGGTTAAGTGGAATCCGTTTATTATTCACGAATCACACGAACCATGCTATGTTACGGGCGTTGATTGAAAGATGGAATCTGAGAAAATACCTTCTATCTGCCAACAGGGGAAATAGCGGTAACATTGGAAGATGTGTTCCGTATTTTGAGACTCCCAATTACAGAAAACCATATATCGAGGCATTACCTAGCGCGGCACGGGAGCGATAACAATGATATTTGGTCCATACGCATGCGAGATTTAACACAGCGAGTTTGTCATTCACATATGGGATAATGTATGCGGCACACCGAGGAGACAAGGTTAGCGATGATATTAATGATAGCGGTAGGGTATTACAGCATTCTGAGGCGGATGGGGAAAGATTTCAAAGGCATTGATGTGTGTTATTTGGGAGATGATAGAAAGGCGTGACTTTTGCATGGGCACTGCATATTTGGCGGAGCTATACAGGGGTCTATGGGCTTGTAGGTGAAATCACGGGGCATGACTATTTAGATTGTTCATACTTATTACACTTTGTTGGGCCTATGAGCACATTGTTTGTGTGCGACCAATAAACCGACCCATCGATCGAGAGAGCCGAATACGAAGGTTGGGATTGAGACAGATGGGTCAGGCAGAACAAGAGAGCAAGATCTCCGAGCCGTGGCGGTGACATTGAGTATTACGGCGAGGTATGGGAGAGGTGAGCGATTGTGGATATTTGTTGGAGGCCTTACGGGAACTATATGGTAACAGAGAACATAGGCGAGGAGTTGAGGGTGTAGAGCGATTGAGGTGGATCGCGAGGCACGAGCCGGGTGAGTATGAGAGGATTCCTCTAGATCGCGTGCGGCGACAATTTGGATTTGTGCGGGATATACCCCGAGCTTATAGACCATATATGAGGATCGATGCGAGGCGGCATTCTCACCTCCCGGCAACACCTCCCGAAGGGGCACGAGAAATAGCGCCGATCGCGAGGTAATGGATGCGAGAGCAGCGAGAGGCCTATAGATTATGGTGGGTAGCGGAGCTGCGAGGTATACGTGATCGTCTGACATAGCGGTGATTACAGCGAGAGAGGATCGTCTGCAGCGTTTGGTTCAGCAACTCAAGCGCGAGTGAATGAGACAAGAGGATTGTTAGTGGTTGCGAGTCACGGGCGGAGAGACTAGAGGCTGAGAGTCCTCCATGCGAGAGAGGCGTATTCATATGTTACGAGGAGAGATTGGCGGATCGGTGGCGGTACAATAGCCGTGGTACCTTTGAGACGAGAGGCTGGCGAGAGGAGTCGAAGCGATCACGATCATCACCTAGTTCGGGATGAGGCGTGAGGTCTAAATAAATGTTAGCAAGGTATAAGAATAAATAAAATGTACCGACACTACGTGTCGATGATAGAAAGATGTATTTGTTTAACATCTAAATAAAATGCAGAGATATGTATGTTGATTTGAGTTATAATAATAAGAATGTTTTCGTTTTGATTTTCGGTGTTTTGAAAAAAGGATAAAGAGGAATGTGATTAAATAGAAATACACAAAAATATTTATATTTACCACACATGATAGGTTATGGTAGGGGATGGTCGAGCTAACCTTGGGAGACCCCATGTCTCTGAAGTGCTGCCTACATAGCCCATTGCACAAAGCAAGGAGGGGCCTCAGACCGATGTAGTTCTCCCTTAGGATCAGGGAGAGGCGAATTCAGGCAATTTGGTACGGTTTAGGCAATTGGTTGGTTGGTAAGAATATTGATATTAATATTGGTAAGGTAAGGTTGTTGGTGTCGGTAATGAATTGGTGATGTTGTAAAAGGTATAAGGGAAGCGAAAGTGAGCCTACCCAAGTAGAAGGGAACCATGTCTGATTAAGATCAACACACAATCCTAGATGCGAGGCAAAGCGGAAAGAGTGCTCCGTAGGTGAAAAGAGCTAAACAAACCACACAACGTAGAATGAGCTTGAAGCCCTAGGTACCGTGCATAGACGAGAAGTCAATAGGTGAAAAGAGTTGTATGATCACAATATATCGGGTGTACGTTACGTCCCTTGAGTTGAAACAAATGGTGAGGTGAGGTGGATGATATAGGCTGAGTACGAGAACTTGTTACAAAGTGAGTGTTACGCGAAAGAGAACCTACCTAAATAGACAAGTCCATGACCCAAAAAAGTTCTTTTGAATGAGGCTTTTATTTGGTGAATATAGGCGATCGATGCGGGAAGTCTCTGAGGATATTGATTGTACTATTCTTGAGGTCTTCACGAAGCTGATCAATGCGAGAAGCTTCGATAAAGGCTGGCTTGTGTATAGCTATCCTTCGAGGAAGCGATCTATTTATAGTAGCAGAATATGATTTTAATGCATAGCCATTTGTCCTTGAGAGGAAGCGATCTATATAATAGCAGCAATAGTTCGCATATATTGTCCTTCGAGGAAGCGATCTATATTTAATTTAGATGACTAGATGTTCTTTTGGCGTGAAGCATCTAGTTTAGTAGGAAGTTTGACTCAAGAAAATCCCATAAGAATACGGCTTATTTTAATACTTTGAAGTCATGGACTAGACTAAAAAGGGAAGGCATCGTATTGAGGGGAGGTGAGAAGTGAGCTTGATTTTATTTTGAGATGTAGAAAACAAAGTGTATGTAGCGGTAAATGAGCTCAAGGGACGAAGCGGTAGGTAGATAAGTGATATAACACTAAATTCAACGATAGAATGGTCGAAGATCAAGGCATTAAGGGGCTCGAGCTCGGAGTTTACCATTAAGCGAAGCTAAGCGATAAGTGCACGATCCATAAGTGTGAGTGATTATATAAGGCCCAATCGATTGGGAGCAAATTTTCCACGTTTGCTCTTTTCTAGTTTGGTTACATGTTGATTCTCTTTGAGGACAAGATCACCAACCTTAAAGGTGCGCTCATGAAGTCAGCTTATCATAAGCACGCTTGATGCGTTTTTGATAGATTTGAAGGTGATCGAGAGGCGTAAGGCGTCGTTCGTCAAGAAGCTCCAATTGGGCTAACCGCTCTTGGCGGAAATCATCGTTGGTGAGAATATCTGAAGGGATATTCTAGGAGGTATTTGTATTTCGAGAGGCAAAACGGCCTCGGTACCATATACCAAAAGAAAAGGTGTAGCGTTAGTAGAGTGCGAATGCTGAGTACGATAAGCCCAAAGGGCAAAGGGGATGTGATCGTGCCAATTTCTTCGGATTCATTGACAACTTTCATGAGGATTTTGGTTAGGGTTTTATTAGAAGATTGGCTTGTCCATTGGCTGCGGATAGTAAGGCGATGAGAAACTAAGTTTGATACCAAAGTTGTCCACAAAGTCTTATAACAACTTGTTTTTAAAAGATTTACCATTATCATTATTAGGCGATGAGAATACCAAAGCGACAAATAATGTGATGGTTAATGAATTAACAATTTTTCCTTTTTGATTGAAATGAGTGGAATGGCCTCCACCCATTTTGTGTAATATTCGGTGGCTGTGATTATCCATCGGTGGCGTTGTGAAGAGGATGGATGAATCTCACCAATAAGGTCTAAACCCCATTGTGAGAAAGGCGAAAGATCTCGTGCGACTGCGGCGGATGGCTAGGAGTATGTTGAAGGTTAGCATGTTGTTGACACATAACACAACGCTTAACATATTAAGTAGCGATCGTTATTGAGAGTAGGCCAATAATAACCTAGGCGAAGGATTCGTTTAGCCACGGCAAGGCCACTAAAATGTCCACCACAAATACCGTCATGGACCTGTTGGATGGTATGGGTGACCTCCGCGCCGGTGAGACATCGAAGGAGGATGCCATCAAAGCCACGTTTATAAAGGAGTCCCCCCATAACTACATAACGAGAAACACGTTTAAGAAAAGCACGTTTACCAGTACTAGTAAGGTCAGATGGGAGAACAGAGGTTGTAAGGTAGTCGTGAAATTGGTGATACCAAGTATCCTGTGAATTAGCAGACACAGTATTTATCATACAAACTACCGGGGTTGAGTAGGATGGGGCAAAAAGTTGTTGGACCACGACGAATAATTCAGAGTCAGTTGATGAAGCTGGAATTTGCGAGGCTAAGCAAGCCATAGTATCCACAAATTTGTTAGTGGAGCGGGGAATGGTTTGGATAGAATAGTGAGTAAATAAGGCTAGAAGTGAGTCCACGTAGTATTTGTACTTTTGAAGTTCCTCATTTTTACATTGGTAGATGCCCATAACTTGATTGACTACCAATTGAGAGTCGCCAAAAATATTGATAGATTTGATACCTAAGTGTATCGCACTTGGAGACCAGAACAAGGGCCTCGTATTCCATTTGTATTATTAGTGCGGGGAAATCAAGCGGAATGAAAGAGGCATAGGTTCGGCGTCAGAGGGATGAGAACAATGCGGCTCCTCCACCGCGTTGGCATTTAGATCCATCGAAGAAGAGGTCATTTGATACGACTCTTCCCAGTGAAAGAGTGGCGATGAGTTCGTCGGGAATGTAAAATTGGTAAATTGTTCCCCGGGTAAAGGGGCTTCCATGAAGTTGGTGCGCGATGGTTTGTCCTTTGATTGATTTACGGTGGACGAACTCAAGGTCGAAGTCGGCGAGGAGCATGAGCCATCGGGCGTGCGTTGGTTTAGATGAGGTTTGGCATACATGTAATGGATGGGGTCCGTGTTGGTGATGACGAAAGTTTTGTGATTCAGAAGGTAGTGTCGGAGTTTGGTAGCCACGAATGATAGGGCTAGGCACAACCTTTCTACATGTGTATACCTAGTCTCATAGTCCACCAAAGTACGACTTATATAATAAATGGCTTGTTCTCGATTTTCAGAGTCACGATGTGCAAGCATGGCCCCTACAGCGTGGTCAGTGGCGGAAAGGTAAAGGTAGAAAGGGCGGTCGTCTTGAGGTGGGATAAGCACGGGTGGCTGCAAGAGATAAGTTTTGAGAGCTTCAAAGGCTTGGTGGCACTCTTTGCTCCATTGAAATTCAATGTCCTTTTAAGGAGGTGATGGAAAGGTTGACATCGATCAGGAGTTGGGAGATGAAACGTCGGATAGATTGAAGTTTACCTTGTAAACTACTGCGATTGTTTGAGGTTTTAGGGTGGGGCATTTCTAGGATAGCTTTGACTTTAGATGGATCGACCTCGATGCCACGCAAAGAGCGATAAAGCCAAGAAGTTTTCCCGAAAGAACACGAAAGACACATTTCTTTGGTTGAAGGCGGACGAGAATATTATAGCAGTGATCAAAAATAATGGTTAAAACATCGAGATGTTCAACTGCGATGTTTAGACTTGCCAGAAGATCGTCGGCGTAATCTTGAGGATAGTGTGCATAATGTCATGAAAAATGTAGGTCATAGCCCGGCCCGATAGGTGGCACCCGGCATTCTTAAGGCGAATGGCATTACCGCGATGTGAAGGTTCCCCGAGGAGTTATGAAGGCGATTTTGTGTTGATCGCGAGGCGACCAAAATTTGGTTGTATCTGAAAAGCCATCCATGAGAAGAAAGCATTTCATGACCGCGGTGAGATCAACAAGTTGATCAATGCTTGGTAGGGGAAGTCATCCTTAGGGCAAGTGAGGTTAAGATCCCGAAAATCCGTGCATATCAAAAGTCCCCCGTCGCTTTAGTAGCGAGTGCGATGTTAGAAATCCATTGAGGATAGTCAATAGGCGAGAATGAAGGAAGCAGAAAGGAGTCGTTGGAGCTCCTCTTTGACGAAGAGCAATGCGTGGATGCATTTTCTCAATTTCATGTTTAATTGGCTTGGAATCGGGTTTAGATGTAATGTTATGGACAGCAATGTCGAGATCAATTCTGGCATGTCGGCGTAGAGACAGCGAAAGCTTGGTTGCGAGCACGGAGGAAAGTAGTAAAGGCGACTTGTTACGATGCGTTAAGGGTTGTCCGATCTTCACAATGTGAGATCCTCCTCCGTGTGGATGTTGATTTCTATAGTAGACTCGTTCGGCATGGTTTGGGTTTCGAGATGGTAAGGCTCGTTGAATATAAGAGTCATCCGCGCGAGTAAGTGAGGATGGAGCCATCATCCGGCACTCAACAACGTTAATTGAAGGGAGTCCTCTTGATCATGTGCGGATATAGAAGGGGAATAGAAGAGGGTGCTCATTATCGCGTTGATAAGTGAGGGGACCTAGGAAGATAGCATTTATGAAAAAAAAAAAAAGTTAGGAGGATAGATTCGGGATCTATCGACTACGCAGGAGATGAAGGCAAAATGGGTGATGATGGTTTGGTAGGGTGAACGTCATCATCTTCTAGAAGACAAGCGGCGTGAGGTTCGTCGATGTAAGTGTTTCCCGAGAAATCCGAGACCACTACGATCATTATGTTTGCGTGTGGTGATGGGGATGAGCGTATGTCGGCCTTGTTCATAAAGACCAAAACCAAAGCCTTTCCAAGCACGGCGAGTCAAAGGTGAGGCGAAAGCGATTTTTGTCAAGTATTGAAAATCAGTTGGAAGGAACCACACCAAGAGGAGGTTCGAGGGTAATGGAGGATGCGTCAACACCCCCATACGTTAGGTTAGTGCGGCAATGGGGTGGTCCGTAGAGATTACCTCCCCACGACGGTCGTAGGTGGGATGTGCATGTAATTGTCCGTACTCTGTGGGGTAGGAAAGAACTAACGTTATATAGGCGGTACTCCCCAGCGTAAGGCGTTGAAAAACATCTACTAAGGGGTCGAGGTTGGGATGTTAGCTGCGGGAAGGGAAGTGGTTTTTGCGACGGTGGTTTCATCAGTTGAAGGCGTAGGCGCGGTTGAGGTGGATGGTTGAGGTACATTTGAAGAGGATGGTTGGGTTGAATGTATGGGTGTCTTGATTGGTATAAGCACATCGTTAGGGCGGTATAACATATTGCAGGTTTTAAAGGGGGGAGGATCAGCTTTTACGGTGTAGGACTTCCCCTCGTACTCAAATTTTATGCATCTATGTAATGTTGAGGGAACGCATCCCATGGCCCGGATCCAAGGACGACCCAGCAATATATTATATTGGAACTCTCCCTCAAGGACATAGAAGAGTTCGGGTAAAGTCGTGGTCTACCCGAATGTTGAGGATCACAGTGCCTAAGGTAGAGGTAATAGCATCATTGAATGACATGAACATGATGGGGTTGGCACACATGTAGCTGAAGGATATTCATTTGTTGGAAGGCTTTTGAAGAGATGATGTTTAGGCTAGCACCCCGTCAATCATAACACGGCGTACCACGAATGTCCCGACGTAGGCCGAGATGAAAAAGCGAGTCGAGATCTTTTGTACCAAAATCGATAATTTCATCTTGAGCCCAGCTGCTGCGGCTTTGTAGTACGAGGCGAAGTGGTTGGGGCGGTGGGTTGTTTGGTGAGAGAGAGAACAACGTGATTGGGTGTTAGAATGGAGGCAACGGGCGGGGTTTCATTAGGTAAGACCTCGATCCCTTGAAGAATTTCAACGAGAGCTTGTCGATGAGATTGAGAAGTCGAATGAGATCATATAGTGTCATTTTACGGGTGATTGGTGAAGGCTGTTTAATCATGGCTCGATGGGCAGCTCCATTAGAGATGGGGTAAGCGGGTCCACGAATAACCACTTTGGGTGGTGGTGCAATCGGGATGTTGGACGGAGAAGGAGAGGGCCTTGAGTGTGCTTTCTTTCACTTTCTCATTGTTTTTACGCTCGAGTAGCAACACTAATCATATTAATCTAAATAGACTTAGAGATGAGAAGATGATTGGGATAAATCATGGTCTTGAAGGTGGGGTTGTAATAATGAGCAGATCTTGGTGAGGCGGGGACGGATGGTATAGGAGAGGGAATGGAAACTAAAGGTCTCTCCCTTCGTAAGTTGTCTTTCTTAACCTTTCTATCAGGAGAGGTAGTGACGAAGGATGGTTTTAAAGCTTTGCATCCCTCCACATCATGTCTGGTGTGCGGTGATAGCGCAGATCTTAGACTCATCATAACCTATAGGTCGAGGTTTAGACGGGTCATAAGGTCTAAGTGGGGGTAGGAAATGGTCGCATTCTCTACTAACATAGCAAGGATTTTGGCGTAAGATCCTTTGAGTGGGTCAAAATCAGAAGAGGATGAGGGTATTGATTGTGCGGGTTTTGGTAATGTTTGGGCGTGGTTGGTTCGTATGGGTGGTGGTTTAGCCGAGGGGTGTTGATACGTGTTTTTCACTAAACGTGGTTTCTTTGGCGTAGAAGCTATATTGGATGATGAGGCCACAGATGGTGTGGTATCAGAAAACAACCACGGGGAAATAGGAGTGACCGAAAACAAATCTTTTGATGATGGAATTTGTTTAGGGTTGATAGGTGGACAGGATACGCGGAGTGACGGTGTTGCTATACCCTGGGATCTCTGTATGTGTGCAGAAGGCGTAGGTCGCTTTAAAGGAAACGCAGGAGGTATGATATATTGATGTAAGGTAGAGGGATGGGGTCCCAATATGGAAGGTAGGTGTGACGATGATGGTTTTAGTTGTGATAGAGGCATAGGTTGAGGAGATTGAGTCTGTCTCTTAATGGGGTGGACGGCTTTATTTTTAGATAAATCAAGCCGCTTAGGTGGGTGTGTTAGGCCAGGTATGGGTAAGGTCCCAGCGTAGGGAAGATTTGGCTAAGTTAATAGAAGTGGATGGGGGCATTTGGTAGAGGTGAGGGGTGAAGGTGAGAACATGGGCATTTTAAGCTTAACGCAAACACTTGGGTATATGGTGGAGGCCTCGGGATCGGTCATTTGCATTTGAGTAGAATATGGCGTACTCAAACGTTCCCATAGGAGCACAATCATCTTACGTGGAATGGCCAGTCCTCACGTGTGAATGTGAACTTTTATGCGGAAGAAAGGTGGGTTGTGATTCCGGTCCACTTTGTGGGTGTGATCGGGGGTAGATGCGAGGCCTTGTATCAATAGATGTTAAGAGGTCGACCGGTTGTTGAAAAGATTTAGGTGATGAAGGACTAATAGGCGGGAGGGCATGTTTGAGAGGATCAATCATGGTTAAAGAATTTGGTGATGTCGGTCAAGAGATTTCTCGTCTAAGGATGTCAAAAGGAGTGGCGTACCCTCCTCTTGTGCAGCAAGAGTGGTAGAAGGAAATTTGGGAAATAGATAGATTAGATAACATCCGTTCGCAATCTTGTAGGGATGTGGTATAAGAAGACTCATCGATGGGAAGAGAAGTCTGGGCAGTTAACTCCTTTATGGGTAAAGGAATGATTTCGCTTTGGTTCGATGGTGGTAAAGGAGGTTCGGGCTCCTGTGTTAGTGAAGAGGCTTGATTCAAAATTTTCTCGATAGAGGCTTTGGGCTGGGTATCAAAGACTGCATGGATCTCATGAACACTCTCCTCGGCTAAGATATCTGGTTTACGTTCTTTGTTGGAAGAGTGATTCGGGAATGGTTTGTTAAAGATTTTCAAATTTCGGTTGGCAGGGGCATTAGGATTATCGAGGGTTATATCCCCTGCGTCAACCATTTCCTGCACTATGTTTTTCAACATCTTGCAGTTTCATGACTATGTCCTTTACGTGGTGGAAATTCTGAAGTCATTTTCTTTGTACCGAGGAAGGTATAGGCGTGAGTGGAAGTCAAACCGGAATGAGGTTTAACGGGAGGTAATGTAATGGCTCTGCTTTGAGCAATTTTTCCAATATCACACCATATGTTTCTCCCAAGGAGTGTAATTGATGGGCTCGGCTTTGTACTTATAGGTGGTTTTGGTGGAGTATTGGGCGGCGCTTGGGATTTGACCATCACCGCGTGGACAGCTCCTTTTGATTTAGAAGAAGTGGACGCGTGAGGAGTGGTGGTATTTGGTTTATTGGTAGAATCGGGAGTTCGGAGGTGGGGTTTTGTTGCGTGACATAATTTCTCTTCTTCTAAGGCTCGAATTTCTAGTTTTAGAGCCATGTAAAGGCTTCATCAAATGTGCGGAAAGTTTGAATTTGGAGGGTAGGGAGATGTGCTTAGCACATGCCCGCGTAAATAGTTCGATAAGTTCGGTTTGAGGCAAGGCATATGTAAGTTGGTTGATAAGGCCGCCATCGTCAGCGAAATCTGCGATAGATTCGTCTTGGTGTCGGATGGCATAAAGGTCGGTGATAGATACTTTCTTGCAATGTTAATGGAGAAATGATCCAAAAAGATTGGGCTAGTTGGTTAAAGAGAAAGATTGAGTCTTTGGGTTAAAACCTTTACCACTCAAGCGAGGTCTGATAAGGACATGGGAAAGTGCGAGTATGAGGCATCATCATGGGCAATCAAATAACAAGCATGTCTAAATGATCATGCAGTGTTTGTTGAGGTCCTCTTTCTTTATTAAAACAAGTAAATTTTGGTAACTCCCATTGAGGAGGATATGAATGAAGGGAGACGAGAAGGGTGAATGGGCTCCCGAAAACTTGCTCGTATGTCAAGGCGCTACGACTTCCTGAAATAGAAGCCTCCAGGTTTTGCATTTTGTCCATCATTTGTTTAATTAGATCAGTAGTTGGATGAGATGATGGTGTGGTTGTGGTAAATGGAGGCAAATTGGGCCAGGACCACTTAGCTAGACCACAGGTGGGGTTAAGTTGTTGATAAGGTGTGGAGGATGAATATGTTGAGGCAACCGAATAGGGATGTCCCATATAGGATGTTGAGGTCACTTTGATACGTGTATGGAATGAAAAGGTAGGCGGAGCTTGAAAGGAAGCTCGTGTGGATAGGTGGCGAAGGCAAGTCATGAAACGGAGCGATGCAAGAGAGATGAGGTAGGGCGATCGGCGGTAATGATATGTAGGGTCAAGGTTAACAACGGAAAGCCAATCGAGTCGTATGAACCTCGAAGCCGTCGGATTGGGAGACGGGGCTAGAGATGCGAGAAGCGGCGGTATTATCGGGCGGAGTGGGAGCTAAATGAGCAGCTATACTAATAGGCATACCAACAAGGCGAGCTGACCATCGGGCGTACGGTCGGGGTATGAGACAAATAGTATTGTATGAGCGCTAGAATTAGCATCTAGAAATTTGGCAAAGTCCTTATCTCCCACGGGAATTTTAGGAACCTCGGTATCAGTAGGATTCCCCACGAGAATGTGAAGGGGGTGATTCGAGGCAAAGAAAGCAGGCAAGCATGTGAAACCATGGCGGCGGCTTGCTTTCAGTGATAACAACCATGGGCGGAGTTCACGGTAGGGTTTCAATCGTCCGGAATAGAAACAAACTCAGGCTAGTAAAATTGGTAGGTTCTTTGGTTTGTCGAATGGAAAAATAGTAACGATATCGATCTAATAACGATGTCCGGTTACACTATAACTTGACGTCGTCGGTAGTAACCGATGTCGGTGTAAGAAAATCAGGCTAACAAGATATAAAAAGGCTGCTAATTTGATTTTTAACAACGTTTAGTATACTTGTCCAATTATTGATCACGAAAGGCAGTATGAGAAAGAAAACAAAACTAAAAACAAGCAAGATGCACACATGCGAAATCCGAGAGATTAACCCTAGGGTTAATTTTAATTATCGTGGGCTTATGCCTTTAGACGTAGAATGATGTCGAAATCATAAACAAGAGACTTAGGAAATGTCAAGTTGTTTTGGCTTATAAGGTTACCTCAATCGGGCGGAGGAATACCGCGGAAAAGGGGGATGTTTGAGCTGTTGTGTTAATTGTGAAGTGATTCGGTATGTGTTGTGTAGTGAATGTAAGATTAATTTCTGTCAATACCGTGGATATCACCCCACGTGTATGACTTGTTACTTAATCTCGTTCACTAGAATTGAAAAACAACAAGCGAGAATGAATGATACACGTGTTTTAAACCCAAATCGAAAATTATGTTCGATGAAGCAAGAAGATGACTTTCACTAATGCGAAACTAGGAAAGCAAGACAAATTCTTTACTGAAATATATAACAAAAGCAGCAACAGACAAGTATGCTTCTAAAATGAAAATAAGCAAGAGAAAGCAGAAACCCAAAATGGGTCCCACCAAAGTCGTGCAAAAATGTTTCGCTCGGAATGTTTCGTTCCTTTTAGAAGCAGATAAGGGTTGGGAGCTAGGAGGAATACATGTAGAATGTCGAGATGGTGTGCGCGTACCATAGAGAAAGATCAAGTTGAAGCTGAAGAACTCCTTTTGTCTTGGAAGGACTACACATGAAATAAGAACACAAGACCACAAGATTTTAATTAGATAATAAAT